>NC_069401.1:22523598-22585351 GCF_026875155.1 Cherax quadricarinatus | reverse complement strand
TAAATAAAAATCTACTTTCAAAAGCATAACACCGTTTTATCGCAACTGCAAAACAAGATGGGTTTGAATAACAGAACTTAAAAAACTTGAGGTGAAATTGCGGGATGGAGGGGGTTGCCGAGGTGAGGAGGTTGCCAAGGTGGAGGGAAATTGCCGGAGGTGGAGGGAGTTGCCGGGGATGGAGAAAGGTTGTCGGGGTGAGAGGGTTGCCGGGGTTGGATGGAGGTTGCCAAGGTTGGAGGGAAATTGTGGAGGAGGATGCCGAGGATGGAGGGAGGTTGCCGGGGGTTGAGAAAGGTTGCCGGGTAGGGAGAGGTTGCTAGGGGTGGAGGGAGGTTGCCGGGGTGGAGGGAGGTTGCTGGGGGGTGGAGGAAGTTGCCGGGGTGGAGGGAAATTGCCTTGGGTGGAGGAGATTGCCGGGGATGGAGGGAGGTTGCCGAAGGTGGAAAGATGTTGCCGGGGGGGAAAAGAGGTTGCCTGGGGTGGAGGGAGTTTGCTGGGGAGGGAGGTTGTTGAGGTGGAGGAAGGTTGCCGGGGGTGGAGGGAAGTTGCCGGGGGTGGAAGGAGGTTGCCGGGGAGGAATGGAATTTAAGGGAGGTTACGGGAGAGGGAGAGAGGTTGCCTGGGTCGGGGTTGCCGGTGTCACGGTGTCACTCACGCTGCGGTACTCTGAGAAAACTTTCCTTCATTTCTCCTGTTGCTACACATAAGTGAACTATAGATATGTAGATATAAATCCATATGTATTCCTGTTAACCCTTTGGAGCCTAGTTCCTAGGCCTTTTGTGTATCCATATGCTCTCGCGCTACCGTCCACAGGATGGATATGGGGTGCACAATAAACTAGCCACTTCGGTGGCAAAATCTAAAATCTAATCTCTACATTTGCAACAATGCACAGCTCCTGATTATGCACTGAGAAGTATGAAAGTACTGGAACTAAAGATTCCCCCATGGCTTGTCTTAATATATATATATATATATATATATATATATATATATATATATATATATATATATATATATATATATATATATATATATATATATATATATATATATATATATATATATATATATATATATATATATATATAATATATATAAAATATTATATTATATATATATAATTATATATATTATCACACTGGCCGATTCCCACCAAGGCAGGGTGGCCCGAAAAAGAAAAACTTCACCATCATTCACTCCATCACTGTCTTGCCAGAAGGGTGCTTACACTACAGTTTTTTAAACTGCAACATTAACACCCCTCCTTCAGAGTGCAGCACTGTACTTCCCATCTCCAGGACTCAAGTCCGGCCTGCCGGTTATATATATATATATGACATGCCCATGCGATAAATGACATGCCCATGCACTCTGCCCCAGGGCCAGACTCATGGAACTCTGTGTTCATCAAGAACTGCAAGAAGCCCCTATCACGAGCCTTTTCCATCCTATGGAGAGGGAGCATGGACACGGGGGTCGTCCCTCAGTTACTAAAAACAACAGACATAGCCCCACTCCACAAAGGGGGCAGTAAAGCAATAGCAAAGAACTACAGACCAATAGCACTAACATCCCATATCATAAAAATCTTTGAAAGGGTCCTAGAAGCAAGATCACCACCCATCTAGAAACCCATCAGTTACACAACCCAGGGCAACATGGGTTTAGAACAGGTCGCTCCTGTCTGTCTCAACTATTGGATCACTACAACAAGGTCCTAAATGCACTAGAAGACAAAAAGAATGCAGATGTAATATATACAGACTTTGCAATAGCCTTCGACAAGTGTGACCATGGCGTAATAGCGCACAAAATGCGTGCTAAAGGAATAACAGGAAAAGTCGGTCGATGGATCTATAATTTCCTCACTAACAGAACACAGAGAGTAGTCGTCAACAGAGTAAAGTCCGAGGCAGCTACGGTGAAAAGCTCTGTTCCACAAGGCACAGTACTAGCTCCCATCTTGTTCCTCATCCTCATATCCGACATAGACAAGGATGTCAGCCACAGCACCGTGTCTTCCTTTGCAGATGACACCCGAATCTGCATGACAGTGTCTTCCATTGCAGACACTGCAAGGCTCCAGCGGACATCAACCAAATCTTTCAGTGGGCTGCGGAAAACAATATGAAAGTTCAACGATGAGAAATTTCAATTACTCAGATATGGTAAACATGAGGAAATTAAATCTTCATCAGAGTACAAAACAAATTCTGCCACAAAATAGAGCGAAACACCAACGTCAAAGACCTGGGAGTGATTATGTCGGAGGATCTCACCTTCAAGGACCATAACATGTATCAATCGCATCTGCTAGAAAAATGACAGGATGGATAATGAGAACCTTCAAAACTAGGGAGGCCAAGCCCATGATGACACTCTTCAGGTCACTTGTTCTATCTAGGCTGGAATATTGCTGCACTCTAACAGCACCTTTCAAGGCAGGTGAAATTGCCGACCTAGAAAATGTACAGAGAACTTTCACACGGCGCGCATAACAGAGATAAAACACCTCAATTACTGGGAGCGCTTGAGGTTCCTAAACCTGTATTCCCTGGAACGCAGGAGGGAGAGATACATGATTATATACACCTGGAAAATCCTAGAGGGACTAGTACCGAACTTGCACACGAAAATCACTCACTACGAAAGCAAAAGACTTGCAGACGATGCACCATCCCCCCAATGAAAAGCAGGGGTTTCACTAGCACGTTAAGAGACCATACAATAAGTGTCAGGGGCCCGAGACTGTTCAGCTGCCTCCCAGCACACATAAGGGGGATTACAACAGACCCCTGGCAGTCTTCAAGCTGGCACGGACAAGCACCTAAAGTCAGTTCCTGATCAGCCGGGCTGTGGCTCGTACGTTGGTTTGCGTGCAGCCAGCAGCAACAGCCTGGTTTGATCAGGGCTGATCCACCAGGAGGCCTGGTCACAGACCGGGCCGCGGGGCGTTGACCCCCGAAACTCTCTCCAGGTAAACTCCAGGTAAATATATATATATATATATATATATATATATATATATATATATAATATATATATATATATATATATATATATATATAAATATATATATATATATTAACATACATACATACATACATACATACATATATATATATATATATATAAATATATATATATATATATATATATATATATATATATATATGCAATAAGATCACAGTAAACAGGTGATTTCAGAATATGCAAAACAACCACTCTGAAAGAAATAGAGAAATTCCAAGCGCTTTCGTGACTACTCACATTATATATATAATATATATATATATATATATATATATATATATATATATATATATAATATATATATATATATATATCTATATATATATATATTATATATATGTATATATATACATGTATATATATATATATATGTACTGTGGAAAGTCTCCAGTAAATGGGGTATCTCTCAGCCCCCCATCTGCCACCAAAGGGACTTAGCCCTCCCAGAAAGGGCTTGTAGACTCTTTCTTCCTTGCAAATAGCTTTATTAAAACCACATGTATGTACCATAGTATCACGAGGCATGCTTTCCTCTCCTTGCTAGAGTTCCTGATCAACTACACAATGAGGTTAAACAAGAGTAATTACTCTTTCTCCATAGCAGGAAAATTAAGGGAAAACCTGTGCCCCACTGTACCTACAAGTTGGGACTATTAGGAATTCTAGTCTTTGGCTAGATAACAAAAAACCTACCGTCTTGTATTGAATGCTGTTGCAGTGTGTAACAAGGAAGAGATATAAAGCTGAGTTCAGCATATCCTTTGTGTGGACGATGAGTTGGAGGGTGGCAGGCCTTAGATTGCTTCAAGGAATGGAGGAGACCGTGTGTGTCACAACGGCATTGCCTCCTTATCATTAAAAGACAAAGGGACAGCAGTTACCAGTTCGTTCTTGGCTCTTGTTCATTCTGACAATCTCAGGAAACTAGGAAAGGTAGACTAGTTTCCTTATATGAATCAGGAAATTCGTGGTAGAACTAATCACATAGTGTTTATTGTGTCTCTGTGTTCTCCCTGCTGTGGATAATTTCATGAAACTATAAACAAATGATGATAGTGAATAATGAAGTGCAACCGGTATTGCAAGTGACTGCAATGTGACGATCATGTCAGTCACAGCTGCTGAACCATTATGACAGAATTATGAGGTATTGGAAAACGACCAAAACGCAGATGTGATTTACACAGATTTTGCAAAGGCGTTAGACAAATGCGATCATGGAGTGATAGCGCACAAAATGAAGGCCCGGGCCTTACGGGGAAGGTAGGCAGATGGATTTTTGGTTTCCTAATGCACAGAACACAAAAAGTAGTAGTGAACAGGGCAAGATCCAGCATCAGCGAGGTCAAAAGCTCAGTGACTTGGGGCACTGTCCTGGAACCTTTGCTGTTTCTCATCCTCATAGCAGACATAGACAAAAACACCCGGCACACTTTTGTATCATCATTTGCAGATGACACTAAAATAAGCATGACAGTAAGTACAGTAGAGGACACCGAAAAAGTACAGGAAGACATAAACAGGGTTTTCCAGTGGGCAGTGGAGAACAGCATGACGTTCAATGGTGATAAGTTTCAGCTGCCTAGATATGGAAAGAATGAAGAATTCAAAAGGAGCACTATAAACAAAACTCAAAGAGGGTCACCAAACAGAACGTAAGGAACACGTAAAAGACCTAGGAATAATTATGTCAGCGGACCTTTCTTTTAAAGACCATAACAAGACAAGATCACGTCAGTCAGGAAGATGATGGGTGGGTATTGAGAACTTTCAAAACAAGGGAAATAATGCCGATTGTGACACTTCAAATCGCTAGTGCTCCCTCACTTAGAATATTGCTCAGTGCTGATGGTCCCTGTTACGTTAGTATATCTTATTACTTTGATAGTAAGGTTCTCCCTACATGTTCTAGTGTGGGGATAGCTTTTACATAAAGGCCTTATGTCTAGGGTAATACTTACATCATGACTGATCTTCCACAGTGTCTCTGATATCCTTCCACCGTAACTCTTCACAGGTTATTTAAACTACTACTATAAAAATATAACTGTATTCTAAATAGATATGTACAGAATATACAATTACAGCACTCACATATTCAAAACATAAGTCTACACACTCCTTAGCTGTTCTCCTACATGGTGCATCTCATCAACTTTGTATTTTTATATTATTAGATTAAACCTAGTTGTACTATAGCTCATTCTAGCTCAATACATAGACTATACCAAAGTCATTACATTAGACCTTAGTGCAATTACAAGTGAGAGTCTTGTGCTATTTTTAATTTGTATTTTTATATTATTAGTTTATACCTAGTTGTACTTTAGCTCATTCCAGCACAACGCATAGACAACACCAACTTCATTATGTGTATTAGTGACTATACTCTACATGACCAAAATGCTATAGCTATACACTTGTCCAAACTTCCCACCACTACAGATATCAGTACTAAAACTCAATTCACAACTCAGGATATAAATAACCATAATTTAAACCTAGAAGATGATTGATCACGTTGACCCTGATCTAAACCTCCATAATCTGACACACAATCAAAACCTATTGGAAAGTAACTGCCTTTACTACACAGCATCACAAGCCAGCACTATCCTAAACAATGCTAAAAGTCTATCAGTACTTAACTACAACATTAGGTCCTTAAGCAAACACTATGATGACCTCCTGGCACTCCTTGAATCACTAAAGACACCCTTCTCCTGCATTATTCTTACTGAGACCTGGCTTAAGCGGGACACATTAGATATCTACCCTCTACCAGGATACACAGCAATCCACAACTGCAGACCATACCAAGTTGGGGGTGGTATTGCAATCTATTACTCTAACCAATTATCTTGTATTAGCACCACTTGCTTTAGTGATGAATATGGAGAATACATTTTTGCTAATTTTACTGTAAAAAACCTTAAGACGCCTATAACAATCGGTGCCATTTACCAGATACCTCACACAAACATCCCAAATTTCAGTAAGAAATTAAAGGCACTAATAACAAACAGACAAATGAATAAGCACCACCTTCTCTTAGCTGGAGACTTCAACATCAACCTTGGCCTACTAGATGATCTGTCTGTAACTGATTTCATCAACAATATGAACAACACACTTCTCATACCAACAATAACTAAACCAACCAGGCTCACTGAAACAAGTGCAACCATAATAGACCACATATGGACCAATATACTAGCCCCCCTTAAATCAGGGATAATCACAGATAGCACTACAGACCACTACCCTACCTTCCTCTTGACAAACATTAGTAAACCACCACTTGAATACAACAAAGTTTCATTTAGACTCCATGATGAGGCCTCAATAAGTAAGTTCACAGCTGACCTAGAGACTGTTGACTGGCCTGCAGAATTCTCCAAGGCCAATGGTAATGATGACTGGACAGACATTTTTCTTAACAAATTACTTAGACTATACAACAAACATTGTCCTGTAAAAACGAAACAGATCACAAACAAACGGCTTGGTTGCCCATGGCTAACCAGCACCATTCTGAAATCCATTGATAAGAAACACCAATATGAAAAGCAATATAGACAGGGCTTAATACACAAAGATATTCTTAAACACTATTCATCAGTCCTCACCAAAGTAATAAAGAAAGCCAAACAACTATACTACTCCAGTAGATTCACTGACACAAGAGGAGATATAAAAAAGACCTGGAAAACACTCTCTCAGATTCTAAGGACCCACAAACTGAAAAAAAAACAAGAATATTGCCCTAACTAAACCTAATGAAACACCACTGCATCCCACTGACACAGCTAACAAGATAAACGACTTCTTCTCAACCATAGGTTCTAATCTCGCCAATAAAATCCCACGAACCAATGCCCATGCCAGGGACTACCTAGATGGGAATTTCCCAAATTTCTTTTATCTTGCTCCAACTGAGCCCATGGAAGTCACCGAGATTATAAAGTCACTTAAAAATAACTTAGGGAATCTGTCTCATGTCCCACCATTATTCAAAGTTTATTCTCTATAAAGATTACAATGTTGAATTTACAGAATTTGGTTGTTGTGTGGTTTACATGTAGTTAAATAATGATTACAGAGTGTACCACTAGAATGCCTAGCATGGCTAGGCATTTCGGGCAGACTTAGTTTAATTCTTTATTTTAAAATATTACAAATTATGAGGTAAGTTGGTATTATGGCTAAGTGACAAAATACAGTTAGGAGTTAGCAATGTAAAATGCTTTTTTTTTGGGCACATACATAGTTTCAGTATTGGAGTATCAAGGATTCATTTTTTTAAAGGGAAAATTAATATTTCTGTTATGGTCAAATGGGTGAGTGAGTGAATGTGAACCACCAGGGGGTTTTCGTGTGTTATTGAGGGGGTGAATCAGGGAGATAAGATGTTTTCTAATGGTAGTTTAGAAGGGTGATGAATGTGTCGGCAGTTTCTAGAGTTCTCAGGTAGGGTGTTCCAGATTTTAGGGCCTTTGACATACATTGAATTTTTGTAAAGGTTTTAGTTGGACACGGGGAAATGTGTCGAGATGTTTTGTGGTTGGTATTGTGCTGTGGTTCTGTCACACCTAGCAAGAAAAGCGTTTTGGTCAAGGTTGATATTGAGTTTAAGGTCCTGTAGATGTAGATTGCACAGTATTAAGTGTGGATGTACTGAACAGGGAAGTAAGTTTAGATATCTATGAAGAGTGGGGGAAGGGATTTAGTGATTATTCTTACTGCAGCTTTTTGTTGGGTTATTATTGGCTTTAGATGTGGTTGCTTGCAGTTGATCCCCACGCACAAATGATAGTTGAGGTATGGATAAATATGAGTGGTATATTTTTTTTAGTGTGGAGAAGGGCTTTTTGCGGCACGTAGTATCGTATCTTGGGAGAGGATCCCAACATTTTGGATACTTTTTGGGTTATGTGTTGGATATGGGTGCTGAAATTCAGGTTGTTGTCAAGGTATAGGCCTAGGAATTTGCCTCGTCTTTATGTTGGTAATTAGAGTGTTTGTGATCTTTTGTTAATTTGTGCATCTCTGCTCTGCTACAACACAATATTATAGTAGTTTTGTCAGTTTAAGTAATAAGTATATTGGCTGTCTCCAAGTCGATATTTGATGAAGCTCCTCGCTAACAATGGTGTTGAGTGTGGCAAGTTTAGGGTGAGAGATGACATAAAGTCGTGTCGTCAGCAAAGAGAATGGGTTTCTGGTGTTGGGATACGTTTGGAAGATCAATGATGTATAGAGGAAGGGCAGGGGACCAAGGACACTTCCCAGCAGAACTCCAGATCAATCGGCCCGTGTTGTAGATGCTGTGTCTTTCATGGTGAACATACTGATACCTATAGTAAGGTAAGATTTGAAATAAGCAGCGCATGGCCTCTTATACCGTAATGTCAAGTTTGTGGAGTAGGTGTCGTGGGTCTACTGTATCAAAGTTTTTTAGGTCATAAAAAATTCCTAGTGGATATTTCCTTATTTTCCAATGCTGTGTTGTACAGCAGATCTAGCATTTTTATGATTCCATCATTAGTGCTTTTATTTTCCTGAATCCAAATTGGCAGGGGTTGCAGTATGTTTTGTGTTGTATAATGAAATATTAGTTCCGGTAGCACGAGTTTCTCAAAGATTTTTGGATAGCAATGGTAATGTTTGATATTGGCCGATTAGGTTGTTGAAGTATGTAGGGTCACCACCTTTTGTATTGGTGGTAACCTTGCCATCTTGAGAGGTTCGGGAAGGTGTAGTTTCTAGTGACTTGTTAAAAAGTAATGAAAATAGCAGGCGGAAAGGATATGGGCCGCTCGCTTGTACAGTAATGTGCGACATTAGACAGATTCCCTGAGTTGTTTTTTATGGACTTTTTAATCGGTGACTTCAGAGGGCTCAGTTGGTGCAAGATAGAAGGAATTGGGAAAATTCCAAATCTAGGTAGTCCCGGGCATTGGGCATTGGTATGTGGGATTTTATTGGCGAAGATTAGATTCATATGGTTGAGTAGAAGTCGTTTAATTCTTGTTACGCTGTTTTTCATGGAGATGTAGTGTTGTTTCATTAGGTTTAGTTAGGACAAATATTTTCTTGTTTTTATTGTTTGTGGGTCCTAGAATCTGAGAGAGTGATTCCGGTCTTTTTTATATTCTCCTCTAGTGTCTGTGCATCTACTGGAGTAGTTAGTTGTTTGGCTTTTCTTTATTACTTTGGTGAGAATGATGAATAGTGTTTAAGAATATCTTTGGGCATTAAGCCCTGTCTATATTGCTTTTCTATTGGTGTTTCTTGTCAATGGATTTCAGACATGGTACTGGTTAGCCTTGGGAAACCAAGCTGTTGTTTGGGATCTGTTTTTGTTTTTATAGGGACAATGTTTTGTTGTATAGTCTAAGTAATTTGTTAAGAAATGTCTGTCCAGTCTCAATACCATTGGCCTTGGAGAATTCTGTAGGCAGTCACAATTCTCTAGGTCAGCTGTGAACTTCCTTATTGAGGCCTTGTCATGGAGTCTAAATGAGACTTTGCTGATTTCAAGTGGTGGTTTACTACTGTTTGTCCAGGAGCGAAGGTTTTAGGGTAGCTGGTTCTGTAGTGCTTTCTGTGATTATCCCTGATTTAAGGGGGGCTAGTAATATTGGTCATATGTGGTCTATTAGGGGTTGCACTGTGCTCGTGAGCCTGGTTGGTTTAGTTATTGTTGGTAATGTATGAGCCGTGTGTTGTTCCTTTTGTGATGATATCAGTTACAGGCTGATCCTCTGTAAGCAAGGTTGATGGTGAAGGCTTCCGCTAGAGAAGGTGGTGCTTATTCATTGTCTGTTTTTTATTAGTGCCATTAATTTCTCACTGAAATTTGGGATGTTTGTGTGAGGTATTGGTAAATGGCACGATTGTTATAGTGTGTTTAGGTTTTTTACAGTAAAATTAGCAAAAATGTATTCCCCATATTCATCACTAAAGCAAGTGGTGCTAATACAAGGTTAACGGGTTAGAGTAATAGATTGCAATACACCCCCAACTTGGTTGGGTCTATGCAGTTGTGAATTGTGTGTATCCGGTAGAGGGTTGATAGCTAATCTAATTGTGTCCTGCTTAAGCCTGGTCTCAGTATGAATAATGCAGGAGACGGTAAGGGTAGTCTTTAGGGTTTCAAGTAGTGCCAGAGGACCTGATGTTGTAGTTAAGTACTGAAAGACTTTTTAGCATTAGTTTAGGATAGTGCTGGCTTGGTTGCTGGTAATAAAGGCAGTGACTATCCAATAGGGTTTTGATGGGGGTGACAGATTATGGAGGTTTAGATCCGGGTCAAAAAAAAAAACGGTCAAATCATCTTCATAGATTTAAATTATGGTTATTTGTATCATGTGTTGTGTTGGTTGAGTTCTGTACTGATATCTGTATTGGGGGAAGTATGGATAAGTATATAGCTAGAGTATTTTGGTTCAATAGAGTAGTATAAGTCACTACTACACATAATGAAGTTGATGTTGTCTATGTGTTGTTGCTGGAATGTACCTAATGTAAACTAGGTATAAACTAGTAGTATTAAAATACAAATTTTAAATAGAACAAGACTCTTCACTTGTAATTGAATAGGGTCTCTAATATATAGACTTTTGTGGAGTCTATGTTTTGAGCTAGAATGAGCTAAGTTCAATAGATTTAATCTAATAATATAAAAAGTACAAATTAAAATGGCACGCAGTCTCTCACTTGTAATTGCACTATGGTCTTATATTAATGAATTTGGTCTTGACTTATAGTACAACTGTGTTTAATTAATAATATAAAAAGGCACAAGACTCTCAATTGTAATTGCACTATGTTTAGATAAAGTTGTTTAACAAGAATTGAGTTTAACTAGAGTTTAATTGACAGGATAAAATACACAGTTAAGGTAGCAAAAGAATAGTAATAATAAAAAAAATGATAAAAAATAAAATGCAATTGACTTGGTTATAATTGCTAGTAGATGGTAGACAGGATACTATAAAAAGTTGTAGTTGAAAATACTATAGTTTAAAAATGTATAGCATTAAATGGTCAATAAAAAGAAGTTTACAATAAGTATTGATCAATATAGTTTAAAGCAAAAAGTGGGCACAAAATAATAGGGATTTTAGAATTAACTTGGGCAATTGAGTATTTCTTAAAGTGAGGTAGAATTATTGAGGACAAGTTATGGCAAGTTTATAATAAAATAAGATGGAACCAGTGATGCGGTAAGTTGTAAAAAAATGAGATAGATTCTGTAGAATTAAACAAATTAAGACTATGCGGTAAATGGGTCGTTTGAATACAACAATGACAATCAAAGTAGTTGGGGTTATTAGAATTTTAGGGGGGCACAAATTTATGACAATATAACACTAACTGTGGATTGTACAAGAGAGCGGCCCATGTCCTCTCGCATGCTATCTCATTACTTTTTAACAAGTCACTAGAAACTCGGCACCTTCCGGAAAATCTCAAGACGGCAAGGGTTACGCCAGTACATTAAAGGTGGTGAACCCTACAGATTTAAACACTATAGGCAGTATCAAACCTACATTGCTATCAAAAATCTATTGAGAACTCGTGACAGGAGACTATATTCATTTATACTGGCACCAAAAACATACTCAACCCCTGCAATTTGGATTCAGGAACAATAAAGCATAACGATGCAATCATAAAAATGCTAGATCTGCTTTACACAGCATTGAAATAAGGAATATCACTAGGAATTTTTATTGACCTAGAAAGCTTTTGGACACAGCCACGGCCCATCCTACTCACAAACTTGACATTATGGTATAAGAGGCCATGCGCTTGCATATTTCAAATCTTACCTTACTAATAGGTATCAGTATGCACCATTAAAGACACAGCATCACATCACAGCCACTTGATACTGGAGTTCCGCAGGGAAGTGTCTTGGTCCCCTGCTCTTCTCCTATACATCACTGATTCTTCCAAACGTTCTCAACACCTGAAACCCATTCTCTTTGCTGACGAACAGACTTATGTCATCTCTCACCCTACTCTTGCCACCTCAACCCCCTTGTTAATGAGGAGTGGATCTAATATCGACTGGGATGGACAGCATAAACTTATGCTTAACACTGACAAAACCTACTACTTATGTTTGGTTAGGCAGAGCTGAGATGTGCAAATTAACATTAAGATCGACAACACTCTAATTGGGCCAGGCATAATGAGGGCAAATTCTAGGCTATACTCGACAACCAACCTGAACTTCAGCACCCATATCCAACACATAACCAAAAAGTATCCAAACGGGTTGGGATCCTCCCAAGATAGGATACACGTTGCCGCAAACTGCCCTTCTCACACTATACATTACTGATATATCCATTACCTCAACTATGGCTATCTGTGCTTGGGTTCAACTGCAGCCAACACACTAAAGCCAATAATAACCCACAAAAAAACCGCGGTAAGAATAATCACTAAACCATCCTGGGCCACACCCCCCCCCTTTCCTTGATCAAACTTTACTCTTGTTCAGGACATCCAAACTTACTACTGGGCAGTTACATTACTGGACCTTAAATTCCAATATTAACCTGACCTAAAATGCTTTCTTGTTATTGCGACAGAACCCACAGGCACAACCACCAGACACAAAACATCGCTATGACATTCCCCGTGTCTGACTAAACCTTTACACAAATTCAATGTATGTCATAAGGGCCCTAAAATCTGGACACCCTACCTGAAAATTCTAAAACTGGCTGACACTTTCATACCTTCAAACTACCTTCGGAAAACTCTTATCTCCCTGTTCAACCTGTCATACTAATTACACGAATACACCTGGTGGTTAACAACTTACACGCAACTCTACCCATTTGACCATAAAAGAAATATTCATTCTCAATCTCAAAATAATGAATCTTAACCCCTTCAGGGTCCAAGGCCAAAATCTGATGTGGTGCTCCGGTGTCCAAGAAATTTTGAAAAAAAAAAAAAATTATTTTTTTCTTACAGAATTAAAGAGCATATTTTTGTTGAAGGTAATAGACAAAAAACAAATTCTGTCAGTACGTAGAGATACAGTGCCTAGGACGTTTGTCGAAAAATGATGTGGTGGACGGGCAACATCGACGAATTCCACATACTTACATCACTGTATTTTGTGGTTTTGTGTTTTTTCTTTTCTTTTCCTTTTTTTTCTATTCCTACTAACATTTGGGGCCTGAGGACCAATACTGTATTATAATGTATATATATTAAAACTCACTGGTTATTGACACAATAAACGCACTAACGTTATTATCATATTATTGATTTACCACTGTTGTTTATTACAATAATACATGCACAAATCTTGTATAATACTAAGTTCTATCATATATTTACATATTACAATCACTGGACTGGTTTTAGAACTGCTGGAGCTTTCTGGAACTCCTTGAAACAAGGCACATGCAGAGGCACCTTACATTCCTCACACATAAACGAGTGTCTTGGCGTCTTTGTTGCCGTTCTTTTTGTTTGTGCACAGGCGAGGCATTCTTCTGAGCAAATTGCTTCTGAGTTGAAAGGAAGTGTATTATGAAATGATCACCTTCCTCCCTCAAACGCTTGGGTATATTGGTACTTCATTTGAGTTGTCTGACAACAGACAAAACAAAATTCACCATACGGTGGTCTGTTGCCTGTCTTTAGTTTGTTACATTATTATATGCATAGAGCAATTGAAATGTCCATGAGATGGAAGAAAAAGTTTCATGTACCACTTGTAACTCTTACGAACACAGTCAACAAAACCAATCTGCATGTCCAATTTGTCAACCAAGCGGCATGTTTTGTGTATAATCAATCACTGTCACTGGTTTTCGAATACGTTCATTAGTCACTCGATCAACTTTGCCACCTGTCTGCATTCTTACGGTGAATGGTTAGTCAACAATGTGGAAATCTCGTTTGTCATGCCACCGTAATGCATGATGCATTGGCAAGTAAAACACCTGCACGTCATCACCCGAGCCCTGCGTTGAGCCTGGGCATATGTTTACAATTAGAAGCACTGTGCCACACACATCTGTCTTGTTCACTAGCATTGTAATCACTGAGTAATGGGCTTGTGTACCAGTTATCGGTATATAATGTAATGGCCCTTACCAAGAAAAGGTGCCATCATGTTTCTCACTACGTCACTGAGATTCAATTAATCTTGGTGATCTTTCAATGTTTTACTACCCGTGTTATCACACTATCACCCAGGCCACTGTCACAATCACTGATTTACAACCAGTTTTATACAAAGCGTTTCCTCTTGCTCGGTATATACTGCTGAATGACAGTCTTACCTTGAGCAAAATCAAAAATCGTCAATTCAAGATTCTGAATGGATAAAATGTAAATTGCTGAACTTTTGTTTGTTTGAGTACATGAAAACATTTCTAATCTTGTATAACTGTCCTTCTGTCAGGCCTGGTTTTGTCAGAGAAGTGCAACATACGTAAGAGAAGGATTAAACCTGTTCCTGGTATGATTTCACTGAAGGACCGGGTAAGAAATTAGCAATTGTGACCAGTATGGCTTTTTATATTCTGTTATAGGCGTGAGGCATAAGCATTATTGTTGCAAAAAAGCAAATAACTTTTTGCAGCAGTGTCTCGTTCCACTGTGTAGTCTTGATGTGGTGATAAGATCGTATTAGCCATGGTGTACTGGAAAATACTTATTACTTTCCCTGACAATAATTTCCAATCAATGGTGGTCAAAGAATAATTCAAAGAATTCCAGTTCATTGGCCGTGGTATCCAAGGGACACGTAGGTAGATTCCACTTTGAGAATCATCAAAGGTGGGAGGCTTGGACAAAAATTGGATTTTGCTGCCAACCCACATAGGTTAGTTTGCTGGTGGATACTGGACATAATAGGTGGTTGTGCGGGTGGTTGGGTTGTGGTGGGGATGGTGGCTGGGCGCTTCTTTGTCCTTGATCGACGAGTCAGCGGCGTGGCGTCCCAGCGTGGCTGGTGAGTCAGGTGGCGGTGCACTACCAATCACACTAACACCATCCATGTTGCTTGTGGGTCTATCCATGCCATTGTGTCGCAATCATCCTCTCTATCATACCTAAAAACTGGAATGGTACTCCGGGATGTCTCCATCCCCTGGGCACAGCATAGGGTACACTACCCGAGCGCATGCGTGCGGCGACAGACCGAGCTTCACTGTGGTGAATATGAGCCTCACTATCACTACTCGATTTGATCGTCGAGCGCAATAATATCACAGTTCCAGTCAACTATCTATCATCATTACTGAAGTCAGAGGCCTGGCCACGCGAAATTATTAGTTTTCTCTTGCGATGCGGAACAACCGACCATGAGTCACGAAGGTGCCCACACCAGAGGTAGAAGGTTGCAGGATCATCAGTGTTTTCTGACACTATTAGCGATATCCTGGTCATTCTTTTGGTCACTAACTGATCAAAGCCGTAGAATTCGTTCTTAATTTCCACTTCCCTCAGTGTCAGAACTATCAGATAGGAGATGAGAGTCCCAATTTTCGGGGGGAGAAGTGAGAGCGGACTTGCGACGAGGGCATGGTGAACACAGGGTATGAGCTGCGTTCCCACAATGCTATGCGGGCGCCTAGTTTTTTTGTTATGGGCGCCACCCACCACGCAGACCGTTTCTCCTCTCATGTAGGCTATGAGCATTTCGGCTCTAAATTGACGGCGCCTAGAATTTTGGGCGTTTGATCTCGGTTTAGTCACTCAACATAAGCCGTTGATCTACGGGACGGACCCTGAAAGGTTAAAATCGTCATAAGGTTGGCCTTTGATTTTTTTTATACTTCCCATTTTAACTGAACCATGTATTAGTGCCAAACAAAAGTTACATTTGCTAAACTCACAAATAGTATTTTAGTCACTTAGCCATAATACCAACTTTTACCACATAAATTTTGTTACTATTTTAAACTTTAGATTTAATTTAAGTTTCATGCCCGAACTGCTAGCATGCTTTGGTGTTCTAGTGAGTTTTACCCTCTGTAATTTTTATTTTTTACTTCATGTAAACACACAATAACCAGTATTCTTGTAAACTCAGCATTGTAATCCATATAGAGAATAAACTTTGAATTGAATTGAAATTGAATTCTTCTTCATGGACTAATCTCGGCTTAACCAGTGTTTTTGACACACTTTAGTTTCACTGGTATATGGTGTGGCCACATAATGTTCTTAAAACTCACCCCCTGGAGCCACTATGCCAAAAAGAATTAGAAGAAGCAGGGCCCAGAGTCCTGCAAGCTTGAAGTCACCAACAGAAGAGATATTTTTTTTTTTTATTCGCGTGGGTACTCTCCCGGCGGTCTTTTTTCCAAGTAGTGGTGACCCGGGCCTTGGCCCCTATCTGGGGAGAGTCTCGAGATCATAAGTCTCCCCATGGGAGGAGGTACAAGTTCCCCTCAGCTTTGGGACCAACTGTCCCTAGGCCTAGCCAATTCTCCGCCCCTCAAGGGGTTGTATGTAGGGAGAAACTAGGCCTCTGGTATGCCATCTACACGCCCCAAAGGGGCTCGTGGGGGGTGGCAGTCTATGTGCTGCGGTGGTAGCAAGCTCATGCCTAGAGAGAGCGAGAGAGAGAGAGAAAGAGAGAGGAGAGGGAAGAAGGGAGAGGGAGAGGGAGGAGGCCTAAGCTAAGCTCCTCCCACACCCACCAAAAACAAAAGACTGTTGCATGCACAATTCTCCATTTACCGCAAAATCTGCCAACCTTAATGTTACTTTTACAAAAGAATTACACTTTTATAAACTACTTATTTCTAGTGTGTGTTGAGTTTTATATTATAACCTATTATATTGAGAAAAATAGGCTTGACTCAGCTGCCTTACAGCCATAAGAGTGATCTGCCCTTATGACATTTAGAGCTGAGTCCTCATAATTCAATCTAATTAGGTATCCCAGAGTAACTTAAAGATACATAAATACATGTTGGGTCCCATAGCCCCAATACAGTCCCGTTCAAGGCAGGAGAAATATTTGAGCTGGAACAAATACAGAGATCGTTTGTGGCTCACATTGAGCTGTAAAGACCTAATACTAGTGGGAACACATGCAAGACTTGCAACATGTATTCATTGGAGCAGAGGATGAAGGGTACCATTGATAATTTATAACAACCTGTCGGTATTTCTACCATTTTTATATTCATGATAATATGTAATTGGAAAGTATTAGTGGGCTTGGTCCATATATATATATATATATAGTATTATAGCTATATATTATATATTTATATATATATATTATATATATATATATATATATTTAATATATAATATGGAACCAAAGTATGGAGGTCCAACAAAAGTCAAAAAGCATCCAGATGGAGCCAATATGCTACCCTGAGATGATAGTAAAAGATTGCCTGGACTACACCTGTGCTGCCATTGCTGAGTTGGACACCTACTTGCCATACTCTGAAGTTGAAGGGAGTGGAGCTGCCAGTTACAGGGAAATCCAGGAGATCCACAGATATGTAGACTGCCTCTTGCATAACTTAACCACCGTTGGGGAGTTGGGACCATGGAGCTTGGGGGCAAGTGTGCTCTAAAGTTCCTCAGAGACCTGGGTGAAAAGCTCATCACAGAAACCAAGGACCACAGAGCAGCCAGCTTCATTTATCAGAGACTCAGTGTTGCGATCCAGAGGAGAAATGCCTGCAGCATTCTGGGCATGCGGCCCACTGCTGGATGAAGTGTTTGAGATGTAGGCTCTGAGATGTTATTTATGTTGTTCTCATTTCTGCTGAATCTTTGTTAATCAGAGATCCTATGATGCTAGAATCATTTATATATATGTAGTGCCAAACAGGTAAAACTTGCGATTTTGGCTTAAATAGCAATGCTCTTCATGCCGAATACGGCAAGTGAAAATTTGTGTATGCAATAATTTTGTAAAAATCATTCTGAACCTAACTAAAATGATATATTTCATTGCATTCGATTATTAAATTTTGGATACTTATCTAATATATTTAGTTGAATTTGGCTAAATAAAAATTGGCACGTGTTATAACCTTCCTACAGTATCAAAATAGCAAGGGTCACCCCGATCCACAAAGGAGGAGACCAAACAGAGTTGAATAACTATAGGCCAATATCCAACTTACACCCTCTCTCAAAAATCTTCGAAAAATTAATTCATACCGAATTCTACTCCTACCTTATCTCCCAAAACATATAACCCCTGCCAATTTGGATTCAGGCTTATAAAAAATACTAATGATGCTATTATACACATGCTAGAAACATTATACACTGCATAGAGAAAAAAAGAAGTCACGGGGGATCTTCATTGCTTACGTATAGCTTTTGATACAGTTGACCATGACTTGTCCCGTAAAAATTGTCAAATATGGTATAAGAGGGCACTCCCTCGACTACTCAAGTCATACCTCAGCAACAGAAGCCAATATGTGTACGCAAAATAGGGCAAAACTCTTCTGGCTACAACCAATTACAGTTGGTGTCCCCCGGGAAGTGTCCTGGCCCTCTTCTCTTCTCTATACATAAATGACCTACAAATGCTTCGCAAATTACTCCAACCCACACTATTTGCAGATGAACACTACATTCGTCTTTCTCCCACCGAGCCCAGTTCACGCTAGCCAATACTGTACATACCGAATTACAGAAATATCTACTTGGTGAGGACTAAAACAAACTTACACTAAACATGACAAAACCTACTTCATTCAGTTTGGTACAGAGCTACAGATGTCCCTATTAACATATGATAAACGGATCACTATCACAAAGCTAACCGAGGGAAATTTCTTAGGAATCCACCTTGTATAGACTCAATTTATACCACATATACAACATATTGCTAAAAAATTTCCAAGTCTGTTGGCATACTATCGGAAGATACGGTACTATGCTCCACAGGCAGCCCTCCTGGCCCTATATCACTCTCTATTTACCCTATCTCACTATGGAATTTGTGCATGGGGCTCAACACCAATTAACCATCTAGACCACTAATACCAACAAAAGGCTTCAGGTTAGAATGAAACAAATTCTCACTACAGGCAGGCACACTCCCCCAATATTCAATACACTAACCTACTCACCATACAAAAACATCCATAATTTATTTACTGCCCCTATTACATACATAGAACACTTAACTCTTATATTAAACCCTCCTCAAACATTCTCTTCGCCAAACCTCAACAGAAAACCACATGGACCATAACACCAGGGCACAAAGGTCACTCTTTGATGTTCTCGTGTCATCTCACACTATGCAAAACTCAATAAACGCACATAAAGGCCTAAAATCTGGCATTCATTACCTGTAAATATAAAGAAACACTACCTGTTTATAAATTCAAGTCTCTTCTCAACGATCACTTACCACCCAAAACCAAAATAAATTACTGAATAACTGAAACCTTTATCAAATTGTTATATCTTAAATGTTTCTCACATTATATCTCATCATAAATGTTAAACCTAAACCCAATCTAACTTACTATTTTTTAAATTACACTACCTAACAGAATTCTCCATACGAACTAATGTACAACAATGCATGCACCATATGACCTGTCTTGAATTTACTCACTTGTGCTTTATAGTAATCTGGTTTACATTAATGTTTATCATGATTTCATTCATTGCCTTAGTTAATCTTAAGTTAATTTTAAGCCAGCCCGTAATGCTATTGCATAGTATAAGTGGCTTTGGCATGCTTGCTCTTATCTGTAATTTTTTTATGTACCTCTTTATGCGTGCTCAATTGAAATAAATAAATAAATAAATTAAAAAGGTTTAAGGTAAGTTTTCTAAGGTTCTTTTGGTACAAATTATAATTTTCTACATTACCTGAAGGTATACTGGAGAGGTGCTGCGGGGGTCAACACCCCGTGGCCAGGTCTGTGACCAGGTCTCGTGGTGGGCGTGCTTCATCAACCTGTGTTTCTTTTGGTGCACAACAACCCTGCTGGACAGGATACTGGACTTTAGGGCCTGTCCATGCTTTCTTAAAGACAGCCGGGGTCTATTGGTAATCTCCCTTACGTATGCTGAGAGGCAGTTGAACAGTCTTGGGCCCCTGACACTTATTGTGTTGTCTCTTATCTTGCTAGTGGCACCCCTGCTTTTCATTGGGGGGATGTTGCATCATCTACTGAGTCTTTTGCTTTCATGGGGAGCGATTTTGTGTGCAAGTCTGGTACTAATCCCTCTAGGGTTTTCCAAGTGTATATAATCATGTATCTCTCCCTCCTGCATTCTAGGGAGTAAAGGTTGAGGAACCTCAAGTATTCCCAGTAATTGAGGTGTTTTATCGCAGTTATGTGCACTGTGAAGGTTCTCTGTACACTTTCTAGGTCAGCAGTTTCACCTGCCCTGAAAGGTGCTGTTAGTGTGCAGCAGTATTCCAGCCTAGATAGAACTAGTGATGTGAAGAGTGTCATCATGGGCTTGGCATCTCTAGTTTTGAAGGTTCTCGTTATCTATCCTGTCATATTTCTAGCAGATGCACTTGATACAATGTTATGATCTTTGAAGGTGAGATCCTCTGACATTAATATAAATGAAAAAATATACCTTTAAACATGTTAGAGAAAATTTTAGAAAGGACATAATTTTAAATGAGTTCTTGCTAATTGACCAGGGTTACCTCTTCGGCACTACATATACGTATATAAGTGTGTGTGTGTGTACATATATGTGTGTGAGAGAGAAACTGCCTGTATGAACTTCATTATTATGTTCATATAAGCAATTTGGCTAGGATGCAACTAAGATAAATATTACTTACCAATTTCTGTTGCACCTCTAAGGAAGGCAGGATTTAAAACAATCTAGGTTGCGAGGAAATTGTTTCCTCCGATACCCATAACCTCAATCACACACACATCAGCTGGGACCTAAAATTAGCCCTTATGTTTGAGAAATCAGCAGTTCTGGTAAAAATTGTTGTGTTGTGGACTTTATAAATTGGGTTTGACTTGCCGAGAGGGGAGGGGTCTAATACAGTTAATATCAAGCATATAACCACCTAACTAGAACATACAAAATTCATGGCATTAACTTGCCAAATTTTCTCTGGAGGTCAATTAATGCAGCTATGACTTTATTTTTTCAGACTACATCCCAACTACATCTACCATCCGTCCTACCTGCCTACTACCGCTGGTCTCCTGCCAATGACACACTCTCCCATCAACCATGCTGCTGCACTGGCATCTGCAGGCCAGCAGGCATACTTTGACTATGCCACTGCTGCAGCCACGTACCCAGGAAGCTACCAGGCAGCTGCTGCAACCAGCATTGAGCCGTATGCTGCAGCTGTGTCTGCAGGTACGTCAACAAAGGTATACAGAGGTATACAAAGGAAATCAAACAACAACAGACCTATGGGGACAAACGAGGCTCTTTGTATATGGAAAGCTTTAAGGCGGAGCAAACTATGTAAGTCATGGATTTGAAGAAAATTATTTATCCATCCTGTTTTTCAATGTATTATACAGAATGACTGCATCACTTCTGGTAATCTATTCCATATCTTTACCACTTCATTAAAACAGTTCAATTCGTTAGTGTAAAACCGTTTGCTGATAATTAAAAATAAAGTTGCATGTTGGTTCACTGTGCAGTATTACAGCATTTTTCAAACTCAGGATTATAGTGCTCCTCGATAATTTTAAATTATTGTATTAAATCACCTCTCAGTCTTCACCCTGCTAGAGCAATAAATTCGGCTTATTTCAGATAATTTCACACATTTGACTTCTGTGATTGTCTTGGTTGCTCAGGGCTGGAAGCTTGCAAATATCCTTTCTCAAACATGGTGATGTACTATTCTTCACTAGAACATAAAGATTATTATTATTATTAGGACTAGAGGTAATCAGGTATGACCCAAGGAAAGGGTAGCTTCAATTCCTTAGATCAAGAGCTATCCACCAGCCTCATGCACCATCCATGAAAAGGGTGTAGTTAAAGAATAAAGAATAAAGATTTTATTTCTTTACAAAGGTTACAATGTATAATTACAATTTTGGTTTGTTAAGTACAAAGAAAGCCACTATCATGTTGGGGCATTTCGGGCAGACTTATCCTATTACATAATAACTACTTAAATCTAGACAATATAAGAGTAGTTAACTTTTTAATAAAGCTTGATTTAATCTTAATACTAATGTGAGGTAGTCAAGGTGAAGGTTTATAAAAATAATAATCTTGAAGTTGCACATAATAAAAACAGTACATTACAATTAATGATTCAAACAGTAATACAGTGATACCCCGAGTTTCAAACTTATTTCATTCCACAAGGCTGTTCGAGTACCGATACTGGATGAATTTGTTCCCATTAGAATTAATGTAAATTAGGTTAGTCCATTTCAAACCCCCAAAAATACACATACAAAAGCACTTACAATAATAAACTTATATAATTGTTCGAGTTGGGAGCAGTTCAGAACTCGGGGTACCACTGTACAGTGGACCCCCGGTTAACGATTTTAATCCGTGCAAGAGGGCTCATCGTTATGCGAAATAATCGTTATGCGAATCAATTTTCCCCATAAGAAATAATGGAAATAAAATTAATCCGTGCAAGACGCCCAAAAGTATGAAAAAAATTTTTTTTTACCACATGAAATGTTAATTTTAATACACACAAACTGAAAAAGGCATGCACAATTACATGACACTTACTTTTATTGAAGATCTGGTGATGATTGATGGGATGGGAGGAGGGGAGAGCATTATCTTCTTACTGTTTAGAAGGGGAATCCCCTTCCATTAGGACTTGAGGTAGCAAGTCCTTTTCTGGGGTTACTTCCCTTCTTCTTTTAATGCCACTAGGACCAGCTTGAGAGTCACTGGACCTCTGTCGCACAACAAATCTGTCCATAGAGCTCTGTACCTCCCGTTCCTTCAAGACTTTCCTAAAATGGGCCATAACATTGTCATTGAAATAGTCACAAGCACGGCTTGCAACAGCTGTGTCAGGGTGATTTTCATCTATAAAGGTTTGCAGTTCAACCCACTCTGCACACATTTCCTTAATCTTTGAAGTAGGCACAATGGATTCCACAACTGGCATAGGCTTCTCAGGGTTAGCCCCAAACCCTTCAAAATCTTTCTTAATTTCCATACTAATTCCCACCCTTTTTACCACAGGGTTGGCACTAGAAGCTTTCTTGGGGCCCATGGTCACTTATTTTCCACAAACAGCACCGAAAACACTGTAATAATACGAAATATTCCGAGTGTATGCTTGGATGTTACCGCGGAGGCTGGCTGGTAAACAATGGGACGGCCAGCACATGTGAGGGCACATTGGACGCGTCTCGGACGAAAATCGGTATGCGGGTTTTTAATCGGTATGCGGGGCAAAAATTTTGCGATAAAAGTAATCGTTATGCGGAAAAATCGCTATGCGATGCCATCGTTATGCGGGGGTCCACTGTATTTCATGGATAGGCAGATGTTTAATAGACTAGAAGTCATATAATATAACATTTAGGTGAGTTGTCTTTCTTGGACTCACTTGCTGATTGTGTTTTTACACCAACATTACACAGTCCGTTAATTTTAGATTATCTCAGTCAAAATGTTTTTCATTCATTAGTTCAGTGGCATTTGTACAATAACTTACCTTTATTTTTTTCCTAACTGAAAGTCACTTATCATTTATCAAGTCAGTTAAGATGTATGTCTAATTTGCTCACAATCTGTAATATAAATAGTGTTGGCAGTCTACTACCTACTTTTGCATAATGGCTAATTGTGTTACTTTACAGGATAACCTATTATAAAAGTAATTTATGCATGCCAAAAATGAAGCAAATTCCAAGACTGACACTTGTGACAAGCACTTTATTACATCTACTGTAGCTATCATAATGTATATTAAGGTCTACCTATCTTTGATACATACTTGATCAAAAGACACTGTGAAAACTATAGTATATGACAACCACAATACAGTGGACCCCCGGTTAACGATATTTTTTCACTCCAGAAGTATGTTCAGGTGCCAGTACTGACCGAATTTGTTCCCATAAGGAATATTGTGAAGTAGATTAGTCCATTTCAGACCCCCAAACATACACGTACAAACGCACTTACATAAATACACTTACATAATTGGTCGCATTCGGAGGTGATCATTATGCGGGGGTCCACTGTATAGCCTTTTTTCCTTATAACAGATACATGTATTAAAAAGACCATTTTGAACATAGCATGATTTTTCTGGAAACTGCTTTCAAAGATTTTAAGTCATGGTCATCCAAATATCGCAGTATTTGACTATACCCTTCAGGGAAGAGCCTTTGTGTTTGTTGAAGGAAATTAAAAGTATTTCATCTCATGGTAATTTTTTTCCCATGACTATACGATGAAAAATATTTCATCTCACGGTAATTTTTTTCCCACAAGTATACCATCTACTGAAGCTCAATTAATTGATTGATGGTTATTAGGAAACATGTTATTTATGATTTTACCTTTTCTGATGGACTGATTGAGGCTTTGACCCCTCTATCTGTAACAGTCACAGAAACATGTGTCTGCATTCTTCCTCTATTTTCCCCAGATGCAGTGAGTTATTCTCACAGCCTCTTCCTTCTCTTGAATCAACTGATTATTCAGAACTCCCTCTTGACAGTCTACAATGTGTCTATTTTCTTTTCTCTCTTTACATCTCTCATGTCACACTGTTTTCCTCTTAGACTGTTAAAACCATAACATAGTACCTAAAACAGAATGAATGGAATCATGCCTTTTTATTTGGGTTAATGATAACCAGCCATCACAATGACTCTTGGGTTCAACTTTGGTTTGGATTTACACTTTGCTTCATGACCTCTTATTTATTTATTATTTATTTATTTATTTTATTTTATTCTCATTTTAATTTGGGAATGAAATGATGTACAAAGAAATACGTGGTGCATGACATGCCAAAGCCCTTGTGTAGGAGCGATTATGGGCAGGCTTGTATTACTTAAGATTCTAAGTATGGAATTTAGTAGTGGACAAAACAGTAACCCTAACATGTATTCCAAGTTAGTGTTTCATGATTATGGATGGTCATTTGTGAGTTTCTTGATTGAAAGTATTTGCTGTTTTGGGAATTTGTATAGAACAAAAGAGTAATAGGTTGGTAGTGGGGGTTCCATTATAATTTTTTAAAACAGTTGAATACAAGTATGATCTTAAGTTTGGTGGGTTTTTAGGGTTTTTTTTAATGCAGAGACTTGAATTATAAAAGTGTTTCCTGTGTTATTTGGTCACAGGTAATAGAATTCCAGATTTGGGCCTTTGATTTCGTGACATTGAGTTTTGTGAATAGTGCGATTGATGGACCAGAGAGGTACACTCAAACAGTGTGATCTGTGCCTGTGAGGGTATGCGTTGACATGCGTTCTGTTGAGTTTGGGTTTAAGAGAAGGTTAGCTTCTAGCAATCTGAGTTACCTTTTCCAACGATCACGGGTACACACCCCCCGGTCGCGACCAGCCTCCTGGTACAGAGCCTGATTCACCAGGCTGTTACTGCTGCTGCACGCAACACTTACGACCACGCACCTGGCCTACGAACAGGTTTTCCGTGCCAGCTAAGATCCAGGGGTCGTTGTTAATCCCCTTATTATGCTGGGAAGGCAGTTTGAACAGTTCAGGCCCCGACACTTATGTATGGTCTCTTAAGTGCTAGTGACACCCTGCTTTCATGGGGGATGTTGCATCATCTGCCAAGCCTTTGGTCTTCGTAGTGAGTGATTTTCGTGTGGCTGTTAGTTCTGCACAATATTCCAGTTAGATAGAACAAGTGACCTGAAGAGTTCATCATGGCCTCTGGCCAACCCTAATTTTGAAGGTTCTCATTATCCATCCTGTCTTTTCTCAAGCAGATGTGATTGATACAGTGTTTATGGTCCTTGAAGATGAGATCCTCCGACATGATCACTTCCCAGGTCTTTGACATTGGTGTTCGCTATTTTGTGGCCAGAATTTGTTTTGTACTCTGATGAAGATTTAATTTCCTCGTGTTTACCATATCTGAGAAATGAAATTTCATCGTTAAAACTCATATTGTTTCTGCAGCCACTGAAAGATTTGGTTGATGTCCGCCTGGACTTGCAGTGTCTGCCAATGGAAGACACTGTCATGCAGATTCGGTGTCATCTGCAAAGGAAGATACGGTGCTGTTGGCTGACATCCTTGTCTATGTCGGATATGAGGATGAGGAACAAGATGGAGCGAGTACTGTGCCTTGGGGAACAGAGCTTTTTCACCGTAGCTGCCTCGGACTTTACTCTGTTGACGACTCTCTCTGTGTTCTGTTAGTGAGGAAATTATAGATCCATCGACCGAACTTTTCCTGTTATTCCTTTAGCACGCATTTTGTGCGCTACTACGCCATGGTCACACTTGTCGAAGGCTTTTGCAAAGTCTGTATTATATTACATCTGCATTCTTTTTGTCTTCTAGTGCATCTAGGACCTTGTCGTAGTGATCAAATATTGAGACAGACAGGAGCGACCTGTTCTAAATCTATGTTGCCCTGGGTTGTGTAACTGATGGTTCTAGATGGGTGGTGATCTTGCTTCTTTAGGACCCTTTCAAGATTTTTATGATATGGGCTGTTAGTGCTATCGGTCTGTAGTTCTTTGCTGTTGTTTTACTGCCCCCTTTGTGGAGTGGGGCTATGTCTGTTTTTTTAGTAACTGTGGGACGACCCCCGTGTCCATGCTCCCTCTCCATACCTGGAGTTTACCTGGAGAGAGTTCCGGGGGTCAACGCCCCCGCGGCCCGGTCTGTGACCAGGCCTCCTGGTGGATCAGAGCCTGATCAACCAGGCTGTTGCTGCTGGCTGCACGCAAACCAACGTACGAGCCACAGCCCGGCTGATCAGGAACTGACTTTAGGTGCTTGTCCAGTGCCAGCTTGAAGACTGCCAGGGGTCTGTTGGTAATCCCCCTTATGTGTGCTGGGAGGCAGTTGAACAGTCTCGGGCCCCTGACACTTATTGTATGGTCTCTTAACGTGCTAGTGACACCCCTGCTTTTCATTGGGGGGATGGTGCATCGTCTGCCAAGTCTTTTGCTTTCGTAGTGAGTGATTTTCGTGTGCAAGTTCGGTACTAGTCCCTCTAGGATTTTCCAGGTGTATATAATCATGTATCTCTCCCTCCTGCGTTCCAGGGAATACAGGTTTAGGAACCTCAAGTGCTCCCAGTAATTGAGGTGTTTTATCTCCGTTATGCGCACCGTGAAAGTTCTCTGTACATTCTCTAGGTCGGCAATTTCACCTGCCTTGAAAGGTGCCGTTAGTGTGCAGCAATAGGGGCTTCTTGCAGTTCTTGATGAACACGGAGTTCCATGAGTCTGGCCCTGGGGCAGAGTGCATGGGCATGTCATTTATTGCCTGTTCGAAGTCATTTGGCATCAGGATAACATCGGATAGGCTTGTGTTAACCAAATTCTGTGGCTCTCTCATAAAAAATTCATTTTGATCTTCGACTCTCAGTCTGGTAATGATATCACACACAAATCCCTTATCACTACCATACCTCTGCTACCCCATATTAGTAATTAATTACTGATAATACCGTTGCATTATTAGTAATTAATTACTAATAATACAACGGTTCAAGAGGGTAGGCGGTGGCTATGAACTAAGGAGGCGTGGTTTGGGCCTGGGTAGCAAGGATAGTGACCCCTGGAAGAATCCTTAAAGGATTCATGGAGAGCTCGAATTGCTGAGTTTCTAGTTTTCCCGTGTAAGTATGGTATTTGCCCTGCCAAGATCTAACTTTAATCTAGGCTATTTTCTTTTTTTTACAGCACTTCATCTTTCCTCCTGTGAGTCAAGCAATGCAAATGCATTTCTCCTGTGCAAGTTGCTCATGCACAAGTTTCAGTTATTACTCCATTATGTTGCATCCCATGTCTGTATGCACAGGTAGTAGCAGGTAGTGCTTCTCTCCTTTAACCCCCCCCCCCTTTATCTTTCACAAATAATCTTCCCCTGAGGAGAAAGTATGAGAGTTTTGGTCTGACTTGGGCCATTGACAAACACTCTAGGCAGAAGTCAGGGCCCAATACAGTGGACCCCGGTTAACATATTTTTTCACTCCAGAAGTATGTTCAGGTGCCAGTACTGACCAAATTTGTTCCCATAAGAAATATTGTGAAATAGATTAGTCCATTTCAGACCCCCAAACATACACGTACAAATGCACTTACATAAATACACTTACATAATTGTCGCATTCGGAGGTAAACGTTATCGGGGTCCACTGTATATTTGGGGTTAAGAAGGGGAGGGAAAAAAAAGGGGAGGTAATAACATGCAATGCTTTAATTTGTTCCTACTGTGCCCCTTTTTTTTATTAGGCAATTTTAAATTCCCTCATTTACTCTGGAGAGGGTTGTATTGTTACTAGCAGAGGTCAGTTTATAAATTATGACAATATGCAGTGTATAGCATTTATCATGGAAGATGTTTCATCCACCAGGGACGGTTTGACAGAATCCCTGGTGGACAAAATATCTCAGTAAATGACAAACCTCACCAGACTGGTCTCATAGCATTATACAGATGAGATAGATAAAAACCCCTCACCGCTGCTGAGCACCGCA
Organism: Cherax quadricarinatus; assembly: GCF_026875155.1. NCBI lineage: Eukaryota > Metazoa > Arthropoda > Malacostraca > Decapoda > Parastacidae > Cherax > Cherax quadricarinatus. The sequence continues at coordinate 22,556,655 of NC_069401.1, read as the reverse complement.
CTTGTACTGGTGGAAACATAGGACATGTTTCCTTAAGGCACCTGCTGTCCATGTTCACTTATCAGTAAAATAGGTACCTGGGTATTAGCCAACTGGTGTGGGTCACATCCTGGGACAAAATTGACCCAATTTACCTGAAATGCTGTGCATAAGATCAGTCACGAGGGATCCTTCACCAAATTCAACTTCAATAACAAGAACATAAAGTGGGACCAAGTAAACCAAGTCCTAAACGATATAAGCTGGGAAGATAGACTAAGAAACACAGACCCCAACTTATGCCTAGAACAGATTAACTCTGTCGCACTCGATGTATGCAAAACGAGGAGTAGATGTAAAATAGAAAGAGACAGGCGCTCCCTTTACAGGCGACGGAAAAGAATAACAGAGTGGGTAAAAGAGGCCAATATATCTACAATGCGTAGGGAGACACTGGTCAGAGAAATAGCAAACATCGAACTTAAGCTAAAGGAATCTTATAGGAGTCAGGAATCGCAGGAAGAACTAAAAGCCATAAATGAAATTGAAAGAAACCCAAAGTATTTCTTTTCTTATGACAAATCAAAGTCGAGAACAACATCCAGTATTGGGCCCCTACTTAAACAAGATGGGCCCTACACAGATGACAGCAAGGAAATGAGTGAGCTACTCAAGTCCCAATATGAACTCAGTTTTTAGCAAGCCGCTAACCAGACTGAGAGTCGAAGATCAAAATGAATTTTTTATGAGAGAGCCACAGAATTTGGTAAACACAAGCCTATCTGATGTTATCCTGATGCCAAATGAATGAACAGGCGATAAATGACATGCCCATGCACTCTGCCCCAGGGCCAGACTCATGGAACTCCGTGTTCATCAAGAACTAACTGTAATTACTACACAGCAGACCAAGCAAAGACATTACTCAGTGCAAACAATAACATAACCATCTTTAACTACAATGTCAGATCCTTGAGCAAACATTATGATGACCTCACAGTATTACTCAGTTCCCGTCATTCCAATATATCAATCATCACACTCACAGAAACCTGGCTTAAGCCTGATGTTACAGATTTCTATACCATTCCTGGCTACATAGCCATACACAACTGTAGAATAGACCAGCAAGGGGGAGGACCAGCTATTTTTTTTTTTTTTTTATTATCACACCGGCCGATTCCCACCAAGGCAGGGTGGCCCGAAAAAGAAAAACTTTCACCATCATTCACTCCATCACTGTCTTGCCAGAAGGGTGCTTTACACTACAGTTTTTAAACTGCAACATTAACACCCCTCCTTCAGAGTGCAGGCACTGTACTTCCCATCTCCAGGACTCAAGTCCGGCCTGCCGGTTTCCCTGAATCCCTTCATAAATGTTACTTTGCTCACACTCCAAAAGCACGTCAATTTATTAAAAACCATTTGTCTCCATTCACTCCCATCAAACACGCTCACGCATGCCTGCTGGAAGTCCAAGCCCCTCGCACACAAAACCTCCTTTACCCCTCCCTCCAACCCTTCCTTGGCCGACCCTACCCGCCTTCCCTTTCCCCTACAGACTGATACACTCTTGAAGTCATTCTGTTTCGCTCCATTCTCTTACATGTCCGAAACCCCCTCACAACCCTTCCTCAGCCTCTGGACAACAGTTTTGGTAATCCCGCACCTCCTCCCAACTTCCAAAACTACGAATTCTCTGCATTATATTTCACACCACACATTGCCCTCAGACATGGACATCTCCACTGCCTCCAGCCCTTCTCCTCGCTGCAACTTCATCCCACGCTTCACACCCATATAAGAGCGTTGGTTGAAAACCCATACTCTCATTTCATTCCCCTCTTTGCCTCCAGGACAAAGTTCTTTGTCTCCCCAGACTCCTAAGTGCACCACTCACTCTTTTTCCCTCATCAATTCTATGATTCACCTCATCTTTCATAGACCCATCCCCCTGACACGTCCACTCCCAAATACTATCTGAATACGTTCACCTCCCCCATTTCTCTCTCCCTCCAATCCCGATATTCAATCTTTCATCCCTAATCTTTTGTTATCCCCCATAACCTTACTCTTTCCTGTTTCACCCCTTAATTTTCTTCTTTTGCACACCCTACCAAATTCATCCACAATCTCTGCAACTTCTCTTCAGAAAACTCCCAAGAGCCCCAGTGTCATCAGCAAAGGCAGCTGTGACAAACTCCCACTTTGTGTGTGTTCTTTATCTTTTAACTCACGCCTCTTGCCAAGACCCTCGCATTTACTTCTCTTACAACCCCATCTATAAATATATTAAACAACCCCGGTGACATCACACATCCTTGTCTAAGGCCTACTTTTACTGGGAAAAAATTTCCCTCTTTCCTACATACTCTACTTGAGCCTCACTATCCTCGTTAAAAACTCTTCATGCTTTCAGTAACCCACCTCCTACACCTACACTTTGCAACATCTGCCACATTGCCCCCTATCCACCCTGTCATACGCCCTTTTCAAATCCATAAATGCCACAAAGACCTCTTTAGCCTTATCTAAATACTGGGCACTTATATGTTTCACTGTAAACACTGGTCCACACACCCCCTACCTTTCCTAAAGCCTCCTTGTTCATCTGCTATCTATTCTCCGTCTTACTCTTATTCTTTCAATTATAACTCTACCATACACTTTACCAGGTACACTCAAAAAGACTTATCCCCCTATAATTTTTGCACTCTCTTTTATCCCCTTTGCCTTTATACAAAGGAATATGCATGCTCTCTGCCAATCCCTAGGTACCTTTCCTCTTCCATACATTTATTAAATAATTGCACCAACCACTCCAAACTATATCCCACCTGCTTTTTTAAAATTTCTATCTTTATCCCCTCAATCCCCGGGTGCCTTACCCCCCTTTTATTTTACCTACTGCCTCACGAACTTCCCCACACTCACAATGGCTCTTCCTCACTCCTACAAGATGTTATTCCTCCTTGCCCTATACACGAAATCACAGCTTCCCTATCTTCTCAACATTTAAAAAATTCCTCCAAATATTCCTTCCATCTTCCCAATACCTCTAACTCTCCATTTTAATAACTCTCCTCTCTATTTTAACTGACAAATCCCTTTGTTCTCTAGGCTTTCTTAACTTGTTAAACTCACTCCAAAACTTTTTCTTATTTTCAACAAAATTTTTTGATAACATCTCACCCACTTCTCATTGCTCTCTTTTTACATTGCTTCACCACTCTTTAACTTCTCTCTTTTTCTCCATTACTCTTCCTCCTTGCATCACTTCTACTTTGTAAAAAACTTCTCTATGCTAACTTTTTCTCCCTTACTACTCTTTTACATCATCATTCCACCAATCGCTCTCTTCCCTCCTGCACCCACTTTCCTGTAACACAAACTTCTGCTGAACACTCTAACATACATTTTTTAAACCTACCCCATACCTCTTCGACCCCATTGCCTATGCTCTCATTAGCCCATCTATCCTCCAATAGCTGTTTATATCTTACCCTAACTGCCTCCTCTTTTAGTTTATAAACCTTCACCTCTCTCTTCCCTGATGCTTCTATTCTCCTTGTATCCCATCTACCTTTTACTCTCAGTGTAGCTACAACTAGAAAGTGATCTGATATATCTGGGACCAGCTATATACTATTCAAATCAACTCGAATGTATCAATAAATCTTGCACAAGGGACGAACATGGAGAATATATCATAGCCAAATTTAAATCAAAAGACCTGCAAAAACCCCTCACAGTTATAAACATCTACAGAGTACCACAGTCAAACATTTATCACTTTAGTGAAAAACTAGGAAACATGATTACTGATGCACACATGAATAAAGACCACCTACTCTAACAGGAGATTTCAACATAAACATACTACACGACCATGACCCACAAGTTACTGAATTCACAAACACAATGAGTAACTGCCTGTTGCTACCAGCAATATCTAAACCTACAAGAATCTCCGCGACAAGCATCTCCTTAATAGACCACATCTGGACAAACACCATATTCCCTTTAAAATCAGGCATAATCACAGACAACACTACAGACCACTACCCAACCTTTCTCATAACTAATCTGGGCAAACTACCACAAAACATCACTAAAGTAGCCTTCAGACTACATAATGAGACAGCAGTTAATAACTTTATAGAGTGTATCAATCTGTAGCGGAAGGAAGGCGGGGTAGGGGTCAGCCTAGGAAAGGTTGGAGGGAGGGAGTAAAGGAGGTTTTGTGTGCGAGGGGCTTGGACTTCCAGCAGGCATGCGTGAGCGTGTTTGATAGGAGTGAATGGAGACAAATGGCTTTTAATACTTGACGTGCTGTTGGAGTGTGAGCAAAGTAACATTTATGAAGGGGTTCAGGGAAACAGGCAGGCCGGACTTGAGTCCTGGAGATGGGAAGTACAGTGCCTGCACTCTGAAGGAGGGGTGTTAATGTTGCAGTTTAAAAACTGTAGTGTAAAGCACCCTTCTGGCAAGACAGTGATGGAGTGAATGATGGTGAAAGTTTTTCTTTTTCGGGCCACCCTGCCTTGGTGGGAATCGGCCAGTGTGATAATAATAATAATAACGAATAATATCGATTGGCAAAATGAGCTTGAAACATATACAGATATGAATGAATGTATAAATAATTTTCTAAAAAAAAGCCCAATGCCTCTATAACAGACATTGCCCCAGAAAAACTAAACAGATCACAGCAGAGAGACTGAATAATCCCTGGCTAACACCAAGCATCCTCAAATTCATTAACACAAAGCACAAATATGAAAAACAGTATAGAATGGGTCAAATAACTAGAGAACAGTCAAAAAGTTACTTGTCAGCACTTACCAGCCTGATAAGAAGGTCAAAAAAATTGTATTATGAAAATAGATTACATAACATCAAAGGTGATATGAAAAAACCTGAAGAACTCTATCTGAAATTCTTGGAACTAAAAAGTTATCCAAAAACAAAGCAATCAAACTAACAAAATCAGATGAACCCCTACTCACTCCAACCAAAACAGCAAACAGACTTAATGTTTTCTTCTCCACCATAGGAAAAAATATAGCAAACAAAATACCAAGCACAAACACCCGTCCATCAGACTACCTCATAGGTACCTACCCAAATACGCTATTCCTAGCTCCAACCAACCCCACTGAAGTTATGCTCATCATAAACACCCTTAAAAACAAGGCAGGAGACATAAACAACTTGCCTGCTTTTATGTACAAAAAAGCTTCTCAAGTATTGTCACCAATTATTGCAATGCTCTTTAACAAATCCATTGAATCATCTACCTTCCCAACAATCCTCAAAATAGCGAGGGTCACTCCGATCCATAAAGGAGGTGACCAAGCTGACTTGAATAACTATAGACCAATATCTAACTTACCACTGCTCTCTAAAATCTTTGAAAAATTAATTCATAGACGGATCTATTCCATCACAAATGATGCTATCATACACATGCTAGAACTAATATATACCACACTTGAAAAGAAAGAATTCCCGCTGGACATTTTCATTGATTTACGTGAAGCTTTCTATACAGTCGACCATGAACTGCTGTACTCCAAATTAAAGCACTATGGTATCAGAGGCCACTCCCTCAACTTCCTAAAGTCATACCTTAGTAACAGAACTCAATATGTGTATGCATATGATGCAAATTCTTCCACCCAACCAATCACAGTAGGAGTCCCACAAGGAAGCATCCCTGGACCACTCCTCTTTCTCATCTACATCAATGATCTACCGAATGCATCACAGCTACTCAAACCCATATTATTTGCAGATGACACTACATATGTCTTTTCCCACCCAAACACAGTCATACTAGCAAACACAGTCAATGCTGAATTACAGAAAATATCTGCCTGGATGATGACTAACAAACTTACCCTGAACACTGATAAAAACCTATTTTCATTCAGTTTGGAAACAAAACTGCAAATGATCCAATTAACATAACACTAAATGGATCATCAGTCACAAGACTCACAGAAGGAAAATTCCTAGGTATCCACCTTGACATACAACAAATCACCAAGAAAATCTCCAAGACTGTAGGCATACTATCAAAGATAAGGTACTATGTTCCACAATCAGCTCTCCTGGCACTGTACCATTCACTCATATACCCTTATCTTACATATGGAATTTGTGCATGGGGATCAACAACATCCAGTCACCTAAAACCCCTAATAACCCAGCAAAAGGCAGCAGTAAGAATGATAACAAATTCCCACTCCCGCCAGCATACTCCACCAATTTTCAAAAGTCTGAATCTGCTCACCATTAAGAACATCCATACTTATTCATGTGCCTACTACATACACAGAACAATGCACGCAAATACTGTATAAACCCACACTCAAACTTCTCCTCACCAACCTAAATAGGACATGTAAAGTAAAAAGATGCAAGTGCAACTAATGTGACATTTTATTGTGGCAACGTTTCGCTCTCCAGGAGCGAAATGTTGCCACAATAAAATGTCACATTAGTTGCACTTGTGTCCTTTTACTTTACATGTTGTCGGTAATTCTACCAACTTTATTACTAAACAGGACACATGACCACAACACAAGACGCAGATCTCTTTTTGATATACCTCATGTCCATATCACACTGTGTAAAAACTCTATGCACACAGAGGGCCCCAAAATATGGAATTCATTACCAGAAGATATTAAAGTAACCCAGTCTGAAAATCAATTTAAGACTCTTCTCAAAAGCCACTTAATCACCCTAGACTAAATGCTAAATACTCAGTACACATTTACTCACCTATGTACTTCCACATCATAACTGAAACAATCACATTGAACCTTTTATCCATTGTTGACAGGAATATAATTGAATCATTGTTTTCACAAAAGCATTTTCGAATATAAATATATCTTTGTATTATACAAGTTATGATTCATTTATAATTAATATTTTACTGTACAACTATGAAATAATTACTATCCTACTGTACAACTATGATATATTCCTTAGTATTAAGTAGACTGTAAGCCAATAGTGTTAAGTTGGCCCATAATGCCTAGGCATAATAGAGGCTCTCTTTGCATTGCAACCCACTATTGTAAATACAAAATCTCAATGTACTGCTTGCAAAGACATAAAATAAATTAAATAAATAAATAAATAAATAAATAAACTGCAAGAAGCCCCTATCACGAGCTTTTACCATCCTATGGAGAGGGAGCATGGACACGGGGGTCGTCCCACAGTTACTAAAAACAACAGACATAGCCCCATTCCACAAAGGGGGCAGTAAAGCAATAGCAAAGAACTACAGACCGATAGCACTAACATCCCATATCATAAAAATCTTTGAAAGGGTCCTAAGAAGCAAGATCGCCACCCATCTAGATACCCATCAATTACACAACCCAGGGCAACATGGGTTTAGAGCAGGTCGCTCCTGTCACCAGGAGTGTGATGGTTGTTAAACTGCTTATTAATTACACTGGACCCCTGGTTTACAATATTATTTCATTCCAGAAGTATGTTCAGGTGCCAGTACTGACGAATTTGTTCCCATAAGGAATATTGTGAATTAGATTAGTCCATTTCAGACCCCCAAACATACACGTACAAACGCACTTACATAAATACACTTACATAATTGGTCGTATTGGGAGCTGATCGTAAAGCGGGGGTCCACTTTATTAGGTTTTTCAAGTTATCGTGAAAGAGGGAATACATATTTCTATGAAGTAAACTGTAGACTGCTCCATCAGTAATCTGGGGTCGTTAAAATTTTGGTTGTAAAATTAACAAATATATATTTCATTATGTTCATCCCTGGTACATGTAGAGTTTATATGTAATAATTCATTAGAGATGTAGATTGCAATACCTTCCCCTATTTGATCACACTTACAGTAATGTATGGTTGTGTGGCCAGGTAAGGCAAAGATGTCTATTATGTTATGTTTAAGCCAGGTTTCAGTAAGAATAATAAAAGACACGTTAAAATTTAAAGAATTAAGGCATGCTAAGAGGTCATCATAGTGCTTACTCAGGGATTTAACATTGAAACTAAATACCCTTGTATTCTTTGTGGCACTGAGAACAGTTTTTGCCCAACATGATGTGTTATAGAGTTATTTTTAGAAGAACATTGATTGTCACTGTGGTTGAACAGGAGATTAAAATCTGGACTGGTATCTGCATTCATGAGTCAGAAAGTGTAAAAAGGAAGAGAGATTGATATGTAGATGCATGAAGGATAGGAGAAATAAAGTGGGAAATGATAAAAGGTATAGCTACTTACAAAATTAATTTTGAGAACAGAGACAGTGTTTAGAGTAAAAAAACACATGATTAAGTAATATATAACACAATATAAATTGCTAACAATGAAAAGTACTAACAATAGACAGGAAGGGTTTTGAAAAATATAATGTATACAGTACTATACTAAACAATACAGTAACTTATATTTAATTTAAACAATTATGTGGTAGAATGTCATTCATAGTAAGGTGATATTATTAAAGTAAACTTCTAGAATCTTCTAAAAAGGCAAAATTAGATAGTAGGTACTGGATAGTTTATAAATTATTGAGTTAAAAAATATAATACACAGTTTAAAAGCTAGGTCAAGATGATACAATGATTTTTTACAAAAAAACAAAAAACAAAAACAAAAAAAATTTGCCAACATTGTTAATTGACAATATTAAGTAGTAAAAATATTTGAACAATACACAGAATATTTATTGTTATTATTATAATCAAGGGGAAAGTGCTAAACCCATAGGATCATACAGCACCCATGGGGGATGTGGAAGGTATTCAGGGAACTGGAGCACAGATCCAATTCCCTAGATCAGAACCCCCTCACCAGCATCAAGGAACCTTCCTTGAGGGGACAGAATAGTATTTAAACAAGGTATAAACACAGTGACAAACAGTTATACAGTGGACCCTTGACATTCGATACTAATCCGTTCCTGAGAGCTATCGAATGTCGAAAATATCGAAAGTCGAATTAATTTTCCCCATAAGAAATAATGGAAATCAAATTAATCCGTGCAAGACACCCAAAAGTATGAAAATTTTTTTTTTACCACATTAAATATTAAGTTTAATGCAATAGATTAATAATAATAGAATAATTGACACTTATCTTTAATGAAGATCTGATGATGATTGATGGGATGGGAGGAGGGGAGAGTATGGATGGTGTTAGTGTTTAGAAGGGGAATCCCCTTCCATTAGGACTTGAGGTAGCAAGTCCTTTTCCGGGGTTACTTCCCTTCTTCTTTTAATGCCACTAGGACCAGCTTGAGAGTCACTGGACTTCTGTCGCACAACATATCTGTCCATAGAGGCCTGTACCTCTCGTTCCTATATGGCTTTCCTAAAATGGTTCGCAACATTGTCAGTGTAATAGTCACCAGCATGGCTTGCAATAGCTGTGTTAGGGTGATTGTCATCAAAAAAGGTTTGCACTTCAAGCCACTTTGCACACATTTCCTTAATCTTTGAAGTAGCAACTTCTTCAATTTCTCTATCCCCTCCTCTGAAGCAGTTTCCTCAAGTCTGGCCTCTTGCTGTTGAAGATGATCTAGCAGCTCATCAGTGGTTAGTTCGTCATTGTCCTCCTCCACCAACTCTTCCACATCCTCCCCACTAACCTCAACCCCAAGGACTTCCCTAATGCGACAATGGATTCCTCAACTGGCATAGGATTCTCAGGGTTAGCCTCAAACCTTCAAAATCCCTTTTGTCTACACATTCTGGCCACAGTTTTTTTCCAAGCAGAGTTGAATGTCCTCTTAGTCACTTCCTCCCGAGCCTTACCTTTAAGGTTTATACAATTGAGGATATTAAAGTGATCCTTCCAAAACTCCTTTAGAGTCAGTTGAGTTTCTGTGGTCACTACAAAGCACTTTTGAAACATAGATTTTGTGTACAGTCTCTTGAAGTTGGAAATGACCTGCTGGTCCATGGGCTGCAGGAGAGGAGTGGTATTAGGAGGCAAAAACTTGATCTTAATGAAGCTCCTGTCCCTAGAAAGTCTCTCTCCCAAGTCTTTAGGATGACCAGGGGCATTGTCTAATACCAGGAGGCACTTAAGGTCTAATTTATTTTCAATTAGGTAATTTTTCACATTGGGGGCAAATGCATGGTGTAACCAGTCATAGAAAAAGTCCCTAGTGACCCATGCCTTACTGTTTGTCCTCCACAGCACACACAAATTAGCCTTGAGGATATTCTTATGCCTGAACACTCTGGGAGTTTCTGAGTGATACACCAATAAAGGCTTCACTTGCAATCACCACTAGCATTGGCACACATTAGAAGAGTAAGCCTGTCTTTCATAGGCTTATGTCCTGGGAGTGCCTTTTCCTCCTGAGTAATGTAGGTCCTGCTTGGCAATTTCTTCCAAAACAGGCCTGTTTCGTCACAATTAAACACTTGTTCAGGTTTCAATCCTTCAGCCTCTATGTACTCCTTGAATTCATGCACATATTTTTCAGCCGCTTTGTGGTCCGAACTGGCAGCCTCACCATGCCTTACCACACTGTGTATGCCACTACGATTCTTAAATCCTTCAAACTAGCCTTTCCTGGCCTTAAATTCACTCACATCACCACTAGTTGCAGGCAATTTCGTTACCAAATCATCATGCAACTGCCTAGCCTTTTCACAAATGATCGCTTGAGAGATGCTATCTCCTGCTATCTGTTTTTCATTTATCCACACCAATAACAGTCTCTCAACATCTTCTAACACTAGTGATCTCTGTTTTGAAAACAAAGTTGCACCTTTTGCAACAACAGCTTCCTTGATTGCCGTTTTCCTGCTCACTATAGTAGGCTTGGCACTAGAAGCTTTCTTGGGGCCCATGGTTACTTATTTTGCAGAAACAAGCACCAAAACCAGTGATAATATGGAATGTACCGAATGTATCCTTAGGTGCGTGCACACTGGTTGGCTTGTAAACACTGGCACACATGGGGCAGTTCAGGTCACACATGGACACGTTTCGTACAAATCGTATCGAATGTCGGGTTTTCCATCGAATGTCGAGGTGAAATTTTTGCGTTAAAATGCATCGAATGTCGGATTTATCGAATGTCGATGCCATCGAATGTCGGGGATCCACTGTAAATTGAGGGTACAGAAGACTGTTCGTGGAGATTAGTGGGTACAAACTGCATCTTAATCTGACTCAGATAGGCCAGCATAACCTAAGAATTTTATTAGATCATGTTCATTAGCTATGTAGTAAATCCCACATGTGGTTGATTTTCTTACTGCAATTTTACCCTCTCTTGCAAAGACACTGGTGGATATTTCTCTCTAGATAAAGTTTCCTTAGTCTGTAGAGAAAGTTCTGTCTTTTCTTTGTAAGGCACTCGCTGATGGATGACTGTAATAGATTTTTCTTTTAGAGCAAGAGTGAAATTTTAACAGTACAGTAAAAACCCTGTATCCACTGATTTGGTATCCACAGTTTCAGTTATCCACGGTTTACTGTGGTCCATAAATACCTGTTAATTTTGCATAATAATGGCCCCAAATTGCAAAAATAGAGAAGCTGGCAGTTCTTCAAAGTCTACGAAAAGCCGTGAAGTGCTTTCCATCAGTGATAAAGTGTAATTCTCCACTTACTGTTCATAATTTATCAATTAAACATTATAATAGGTATATAGAGGACTTATATATACATATAGGGTTTGTTACTATCCACAGTTTTGGTATCCATGGCATTCCCTGTATCTGCAGGGAATGTGCCCCCCACAGATATGAGGGTCCTACTGTGCAGTTTTCCCCCATTTAGTTTGCCTATCAGTCTAGCTTCATTGATTTCACCACTATGTTTATGTGTAAGTTTTTCCTCGATGAGCTGAAGTGTACCCATAAGACATGAATTTTGAGCAATGGAGTCAGGGAGAAGATTACTGTTAATAACAACAGCATCTGATAGTTTATGAGTAGGGCTTGGTCTGTGAAAAAAAAAAAACAACTGTGCAAATAACTGAGTAAAGGATATGGAACAGTCTACCAGAAGAAATTAAAGTTGTGCAACATAAAGTTTAAAATAAATTTCATGCCTGAACTCCATATAATTGTCGCACACTGTCTTCATAGAGTGTATTGTATCTGTATTTAATACACTGTACCTAAAACTATTCATATGCATGCATGCACAATTTATGTTAATAATCAAATTCAACCAACTAGCAATAGTATTTTATTATTAACATAATATTAGTGTAAAATAATAATTTCCAAATACATGTATGTATATACTGCATTTACAGCTCTGTATAAAATTCATGCAAATATAATAACTTTTATTTTCAGAAACTTCATTAACAATACTCTTGGTTATATATACCGTATAGTTCAAACTTTATTATTTTAAACACTTACAATTTACTTGTATTTGTTGATACAGGATCATGATATGTAACAGTCAGTCTTAAATGGAGATTCTGTATACTGTAATTACAGCCCATGTCAGGAGACACTTGCCCTGCCTCCTGTCGAACATAATACTGGTCAGCCATAACTAATCTGGCATCATTTTCATTACTGCTTTCTCCTCCACTGGCTTGCTGCTGTGGATTTACAACCATCTGCACAATTTCTGAGTCAGTATGTTAATGATGAAATTTGAGTCAGTATAATGATGAAATTTGAAATTACGCTAACTGAAATTAGTGCGGATTACTGATGGAACTGGATAATTGGTTGGTGGATTAGTGATGGCCGACCTGTAACAACAATGATGATGTAAAACCTTTTAACAATAATAATTTTATTTTAGCATGATACATGTTTGTACAAAGGAGTATAACAATTTGGTGAACATGCCAAAAGACCCTTTATATGCAGAGCATTTTGGGCAAACTTAACACTAACTTAAGATTAATAAGGCAGTAACAATGCTGTAATTGTACATATAAAGAATAAAAGAATAAAGAATAAATATTTATTTCTTTGTAAAGGTTACAATGTGTAACTACAATTTTGGTTTGTTAAGTACAAAGAAAGACACTATCATGCGGGGCATTTTAGGCAGACTAATCCTAATACATAATAACTACTTAAATCTAGACAAGATAAGAGTGGTTAACTTTTTATTCATCTTAATACTAATGTGAAGTAGTCAAGGTGGAGGTTTATAAGAATAATAATCTTGAACTTGCACATAATAAAAACAATATTACAATTAATGGTTCAAACAGTAATATTTCATGGACTGGCAGATGTTAATAGACTAGAGGTCATATAACATGTATTTGGGAGAGTTGCTTCAAACTGATTAGAAGTTGTATGGTTGGTTTGATTAGTATTGAGAGATGAGCTGAGTTTTAAGCATAGCCGTAAATTTATATGTAGTCGGGATCCTTTACCGGTTCAGGTAGTAAATTCCAGATCTTTGGTCCCTTTATGTGCATTGCATTTTTGCACAATGTGAGACTGACATGAGGGATGTTGAAGAGTGCTTTGTGCCTTGTATTGTGACTGTGTGTTCTGTTGTAGCTGTCAAGAAGTTTAAGTGGAGGGTTTATATTGAAGTTTAATGTTCTTTATATGTAGTAGGCAAAATAATATGAGTGTATGTCTCATATATTTAGTAGGTTCAGGCTTTTGAAAAGTGGTGGGGTGTGCTGTCTGGCACAGGAGCTGGTAATCACTGAACCATTGAAATCACTGAATCATTGAAACTAGACACTAGCACTTTCCCGACACTACTCAAGATAGCAAGGGTTATACCAATACACAAAGGTGGTGACCCCGCAGATGTAAACATCTACAGGCCAATATCAAACTTACTGTTGCTATCCAAAATCTTTGAGAAGCTTGTGCATGAGAGATTATATTCCTTTATAACAGTGCAAAGCATCCTCAACCCCTGCCAATTTGGCTTCAGGAAAAGCAAAAGCACAAACGATGCAATTGTAATAATGCTAGACCTGCTTTACACAGCACCGGAAAAAGATGAATATCCATTAGGACTTTATCGACCTAAGGAAAGCTTTTGATAAGGTAGACCATGGCATCCTACTCCACAAACTTGATCATTATGGTATAAGAGGCCACACACTTACATATTTCAAATCTTACCTTACTAACAGGCATCAGTATGTCTCTATAAACGACATAACCTCATCAACAAGACCACTGGACACTAGAGTGCCACAAGGAAGTGTCCTTAGTCCCCTGCTCTTCCTCTTATACATCAATGATCTTCCTAATGTATCACAACACCTGAAACCTATTCTCTTTGCAGACGATATGACTTATATCATCTCCTACCCTAATCTTGCCTCACTCAACACCATTGTTAATGAGGAGCAGTAAAAATATCAACCTGGATGACTGCTAATAAACTTACACTTAACCCTTTCAGGGTTGCCAGGCCCTCTCTGCGACTTGTTTTCAGGGTCGCCAAGTTTTAAAAAAAAAAAAAAAAAATATTTATTCCTATTAAAAGATAATTTTTTCCAGTCATAATGACACCAAAAGTATGAAATTTGATGAAAAACTTACAGAATTATGCTCTCGCGAAGTTAGCGGTCTCGGCGATGTTTACGCATCAGCGATTTTGCCAACTTTGAGCCCTATTTTCTGCCAATTCCAGTGTACTAGTCGACAAAAATCATAACTATTTCGCTAGAACTCCATTTTTTCTCTCGAATGAGCACAAGAAACCACCCATTTACCGATTTCAACTATCCAATAAAGTGGTCAGAATTTGGCAATTTTGCCAATTTCACACAAATTTAAAAAAATGCCAATTTCCGAATAGGGTCCAGAATAAACAAGAAAGACATTCCTGGCACTAAAATAACATTTCCTCTGTTCATTAGTCACATCCCCAGGCCCCTCTTACATTCTTTTGCTTTCCACTTTGAATTTTTATTCTCACAAAAAATAGAAGATTTACTGTTATGCAGACTACTGCATTAGTGTAGAAATAATATAAATAATATCAGCAAACTTGTGAAAGAATATTAGACTCACCAGTTGATGTGTATTGGACGCGTAGTATGATTTGTTTACTTTTGAACTTTCTTAAAAATAAAACATTTCTGCTACTTTTAGCTCAATTTCAAGGTAATTTTCATTGTAAAACCAGTCAAAATCATCTCAATTTCTGTAACATGTCTTTCATTCTATAAAATGAGACCAGGAAAACTAGAATACAACAATAAATACCATATGAAAATACAGTGCAAAGTCGCTGTTTTAATCCAAAAACACGGTCAAAGTTTTTTTTTTTCTCATTATGCACTGTGTGCTGCAGGATTTTTTTTATACTGCACACACTGACCACATAGACCCATTCTTTCATATGTAGGCCTACCAGCTTTCTCTCACTAGATTTGAGGGTGCTAGAATTTAGGCGTACTAGTACGTCAAAAACCCTGGTGCATAAGCTGTACTAGTACGTCTGAAACCCTGAAAGGGTTAATACTGACAAAATCTTGTATATTATGTTTGGTAACAGAGCAGGTGATGCACAACTGAACATTATGATTGACAACACTCTCATTGCCAAACATAATGAGGGCAAATTCCTGGGCTGCACCTTGACAGCAACCTGAAATTCAACACCCATATACAACACATAACAAAAAAAGTATCCAAAATGGTAGGGATCCTCTCCAGGATATGTTACTACATACCACAATCAGCCCTACTCACACTGTGCTATTCACTCATCTATCCCTACCTTGCCTATGCTATTTGTGCCAGGGGATCAAAAGCAGCAACCCACCTAAAGCCAATAATAACCCAACAAAAATCCACAGTAAGAATTATCATGCAATCCAATACTAAGCAACACCCTAACCCCCACTCTTCAAAGACCTAAACTTATTCACTGTACAGAGCATTCACACCTACTACTGTGCAACCTACATTTACAGAACCATAAATTCTAATATTAACCTTAAACTAAAACACTTTCTTGATAGTTGCAACAGGGCCCATAAACACAATACCAGACACAAAAATCTCTATGACATTCCCCGTGTTCGGCTAAATCTCTTCAATAATTTAGTGTACATAAAAGGACCTAAAATCTGGAACTCCCTGCCTGAAAACTCTAGAACTGCAGACTCAACCACCATTTTCAAAACTACCATTAAAAAACATCTTATCTTCCTAACTCACCCCATCATCAGCTAACTATATGAAAACCACCTATTCTCTTTTTTGTATCATGCACACATCCAAAACAAAATAGATTTACTCTCAATATTTGTGATTCCCCCTAATTTACACTTACACTCACCCAAATGACTGTTAACATATAATTCCTAATACAGTAGCTATTGCCTAATAAATTTTAAGTTAGCCCAAAGTTTGCCTAAGATACTCTCCCAATATAGGAGCTTTTTTAGAAACAGTGTATCATGCCAAGACTTAACCATTCCCATTACTAAAATTACTAATTGTAATATTGTTATATATGTTGTACTACCTCATTATTATAAATCTAATTAATCACTTCAGTTACCTAGTATACAGTAAGGTACAGTATATTAAAATATACTGCTCCATGACCTACATCAATATAGAGTAAGAATTAGGATTAGTCTACCCGAAATGCCTAGGCATGCTAGAAGCCTTCTTTGTAATTAATATTTTATGATAGGCAAACCACACATTGCAAGCTTTGCAAGGAAATAAATATTTTCATTTTCATTATTCAACTAGTTCACACTATATGGCTTTAATAAGTTTGGTAAAGAAGAATTACAATTTTGATATAGTATATAAAAAAATATAGTATTTCAATTTAGCACAATTTGAAACAATGAAGTTGAAACAATTTTAAGTTTGAAGTAATGATTAAATAGTTGAGCAATCATCAAGCACAATTTAAAGTTATATTTAATTATTATTATTATTATTATAATCAAGGGGAAGCGCTAAACCCGGAGGATTATACAGCGCCTGGGGGGGGATGTGGAAGGCATTCAGGCTTAATTCGGGGAACTGGAGCACAGATCCAATTTCCTAAATCAAGAGTCCCTCACCAACATCAAGGAACCTTCCTTGAGGGGAAGTTATATTTAAGACTTGACTCTTGTTCAAGATGTGGGATACAGTCCTAGAAAATTTCTTGTATTGTAAATGTGAATATTAAGTGAACCCCCCGTTGCACCTAATAATAATAATAATAATGATAATAATAATAATAATAATAATAATAATACAGTAGACCATCGTTTAACATGGTTTTGTCATGCACGTTTTGATTATAGCACGATTGAAGAATTGTGGCATATTTTTGCTTAACACTTCGTAAAATTAGTTTAACACGGTTGCGGGAGGGGAAAAAATTTTGAGCTTGTAGTCACCCGCCGGACGGGATGGTCTGTAGGTTACAACATTGAGTCAAGTCAGTTAGCAAATCAGTCAAATCAGTCAGTAAGCCAGTCAGTAAGTCAAGTCAAGTCAGTAAGTCAGTAAATCAGTCAAGTTAGTCAGTCAGGTCAGCCAGTCAAATCAGCCAGTCAAGCCAGTCAGCTAGTTCTACAAACTGATGCTTCATTAACCCTTTGAGGGTTTTGGTCGTACTAGTACGTTTTACGCGTAGGGGTTTTTGACGTACTAGTACTCATAAATTCTAGCGGCCTCAAATCTAGTGGGAGAAAGCTGGTAGGCCTTCATATGAAAGAATGGGTCTATGTGGTCAGTGTGCACAGTCTAAAAAAAATCCTGCAGCACACAGTGCATAATGAGAAAAAAAAAACTTGACCATTTTTTTTAATAAATCGGCGACTTTGCAGTGTATTTTTCGTATGGTATTTATTGTTGTATTCTAGTTTTCTTGGTCTCATTTTATAGAATGGAAGACATATTACAGAAATTGAGATGATTTTGACTGGTTTTACAATGAAAGGTGCCTTGAAATTGAGCTCAAAGTAGCAGAAATGTTCGATTTTTACCAAACTTCAAAAGTAAACAAATCGTGCCAAGCGTGCAATACACGTCAACTGGTGAGTCTAATATTCTTTTACAAGTCCCACCAATAATATTTATGCCATTTTTTACACTAATGCAGTAGTCTGCATAACAGTAAATCTTATATTTTTTGTGAGAATAAAAATTCAAAGTGGAAAGCAAAAGAATATAAGAGGGGCCTTGAGACGTGACTAATGACTAGAGGAAATGTCATTTTAGTGCCAGGAATGTCTTTCTTGTTTATTCTGGACCCTATTTGGAAATTGGCATCTTTTGAAATTTGTGTGAAATTGGCAAAATTGCTAAATTCTGACCACTGTACTGGATAGTTGAATCTATAAATGGGTGGTTTCTTGCACCCATTCGATAGAAAAAATGGAGTTCTAGCGAAATATTCATGTTTTTTTTCGACTAGTATAGTGAAATTGGCCGAAAAATGGGGCTCAAAGTGGGCAAAATCGCCGATGCGTAAACATCGCCGAGACCGCTAACTTTGCGAGAGCATAATTCCGTAAGTTTTCTATCAAATTTCAAACTTTTGGTGTCTTTATGATCGGGAAAAGATTCTCTATCTTTTCATAAGAGAAAATATATTTTTTTTTTTTTTTAAATTTGGCCGACCCTGAGAACGAGTTTCGGAGAGGGCCTGTCGACCCTCAGAGGGTTAAGGCCACTCTTAAACTTATCTAATATCTCAATTTTCTTCATAACTCCTTGACCTGAATGCTTAAAACTTTTCTTGTCACTTGTGGGAACACTTGTATGCTTACTGGTTGCCATGATTGCTTGGCAGATTTAACAAATGGCAATGAAAATAAGAAAATATATACGTAAATAAACACAGCAAGCTTCCCGAGTACAGTGGACCCTCGCCTAACACTATTAATCCATTCCTGAGAGCTCAACGTTAGGCGAAATTATCGTTAGGCGAATTAATTTTCCCCATAAGAAATAATGGAAATCAAATTAATCCGTGCAAGACACCTAAAAGTATGAAAAAAAAAATTTACCCCATGAAATATTAATTTTAATAGACACAAACTGAAGAAGATATGCACAGTTACATAACACTTACCTTTATTGAAGATCTTGTGATGATTGATGGGATGGAAGGAGGGGAGAGTGTGGATGGTCTTAGTGTTTAGAAGAGGAATCCCCTTCCATTAGGACTTGAGGTAGCAAGTCCTTTTCTGGGGTTACTTCCCTTCTTCTTTTAATGCCACTAGGACCAGCTTGAGAGTCACTGGACTTCTGTCGCACAACATATCTGTCCATAGAGGCCTGTACCTCTCGTTCCTTTATAACTTTCCTAAAGTATTTCACAACATTGTCAGTGTAATAGTCACCAGCATGGCTTGCATTAGCTGTGTTAAGGTGATTTTCATCAATAAAGGTTTGCACTTCAAGCCACTTTGCACATATTTCCTTAATCTTTGAAGTAGACAACTTCTTCAATTTCTCTCTCCCCTCCTCCGAAGCAGTTTCCTCAGGTCTGGCCTCTTGCTGTTGAAGATGATCTAGCAGCTCATCAGTGGTTAGTTCATCATTGTCCTCCACCAACTCTTCCACATCCTCCCCACTAACCTCCAACCCCAAGGACTTCCCCAATGCCACAATTGATTCCTCAGCTGGCATACGCTTCTCAGGGTTAGCCTCAAATCCTTCAAAATCCCTTTTGTCTACACATTCTGGCCACAGTTTCTTCCAAGCAGAGTTCAAAATCCTCTTAGTCACTCCCTCCCAAGCCTTACCTATAAGGTTTACACAACTGAGGATATTAAAGAGATCTCTCCAAAACTCTCTTAGAGTCAATTGAGTTTCTGAGGTCACTACAAAGCACCTTTCAAACAGAGCTTTTGTGTACAGTTTTTTGAAGTTTGCAATGACCTGCTGGTCCATGGGCTGCAGGAGAGGAATGGTATTAGGAGGCAAAAACTTGATGTTAATGGAGCTCATGTCTGCAGAAAGTCGCTCTGCCATGTCTGAAGGATGACTTGGAGCATTGTCTAATACCAGGAGGCACTTAAGGTCAAATTTATTTTCAATTAGGTAATTTTTCACAGTGGGGGCAAATGCATGGTGTAATCAGTCATAGAAAAAGTCCCTAGTGACCCATGACCCATGCCCTCCACAGCACACACAAATTAGCCTTGAGGGTATTCTTTTGCCTGAACATTCTGGGAGTTTCTGAGTGATACACCAATAAAGGCTTCATTTTGCAATCACCACTAGCATTGACACACATCAACAGAGTAAGACTGTCTTTCATAGGCTTATGTCCTGGGAGTGCCTTTTCCTCCTCAGTAATGTAGGTCCTGCTTGGCATTTTCTTCCAAAACAGGCCTGTTTCGTCACACTTAAACACTTGTTCAGGTTTCAGTCCTTCACTGTCTAGGTACTCCTTAAATTCATGCACATATTTTTCAGCTGCTTTGTGGTCCAAACTGGCAGCCTCACATTGCCTTATCACACTATGTATGCCACTATGATTCTTAAATCTCTCAAACCAACCTTTGCTGGCCTTAATACATACAAACTGAAGAAGACATGTACAATTACATGACACTTACCTTTATTGAAGATCTGGTGATGATTGATGGGATGGGAGGAGGGGAGAGTGTGGATGGTGTTAGTGTTTAGAAGGGGAATCCCCTTCCGTTAGGACTTGAGGTTTCAAGTCTTATTCTGGGGTTACTTCCCTTCTTCTTTTAATGCCACTAGGACTAGCTTGAGAGTCACTGGACCTCTGTCACACAACATATCTGTCCATAGAGGCCTGTACCTCCCATTCCTTTATGACATTCCTAAAGTGTTTCACAACATTGTCAGTGTCACAATTAAACACTTGTTCAGGTTTCAATTCTTAACTGTCTCTGTACTCCTTGAATTCCTGCACACATTTTTCAGCTGCTTTTTTGTCCGAACTGGCAGCCTCACCATGCCTTATCACACTATGTATGCCACTACGATTCTTAAATCTCTCAAACCAACCTTTGCTGGCCTTAAATTCACTCACATCACCACTAGTTGCAGGCATTTTTCTAATTAAATCGTCATGCAACTTCCTAGCCTTTTCACATATGATTGCTTGAGAGATGCTATCTCCTGCTATCTGTTTTTCATTTATCCACACCAATAACAGTCTCTCAACATCTTCTATCACTTGCGATCCCAGTTTCAAAAACATAGTTGCACCTTTGGCAAGAACAGCTTCCTTGATTGCCGTTTTCTTGGCCACAATAGTAGCGATGGTTGATTGGGGTTTTGTGTACAACCTGGCCAGCTCAGAGACACACACTCCACTTTCATGCTTAGCAATGATCTCTTTCTTCATATCCATAGTAATTCTCACCCTTTTTGCTGTAGGGTTGGCACTAGAAGTTTTCTTGGGGCCCATGGTGACTTATTTTGCAGGCGCAATCACTAAAAACGCTGTGATAATATGAAATGTTCCGATTGTATGTTTGGATGGGACCACGGTGGCTGGCTGGATTGTAAACACTGGCCACAAGTGGACGCGTCTCGAATGGAGCGAATCGTGTTGGTCGAGTTTTTTAGCGCTAGTCGAGGCAAAATTTTTGCATTAAAATGTATCGCTAGTTGGATTTAACGTTAGATGATGCCATCGTTGGTCGAGGGTCCACTGTATAGGAAAGAGTAGGGTTATGAGGATAACAAAAAGATTAGGTAACAAAAGACTGGATATTAGATTGGAGGGAGAGAGTACGGAGGAGTTGAATGTATTCAGATATTTAGGAGTGGACATGTCAGCAGATGGGTCTATGAAGGATGAGGTGAATCACAGAATTGATGAGGAAAAAAGGGTGAGTGGTGCACTTAGGAGTCTGTGGAGACAAAGAACTTTGTCCGTGGAAGCAAAAAGGGGAATGTATGAGAGTATAGTTGTACCAACACTCTTGTATGGGTGTGTAGCATGGGTGATGAATGTTGCAACGAGGAGAAGACTGGAGGCAGCAGAGATGTCATGTCTGAGGGCAATGTGTGGTGTGAATATAATGCAGAGAATTCGAAGTTTGGAAATTAAGAGAACGTGTGGGATTACCAAAACTATTATCCAGAGGGCTGAGGAGGGGTTGTTGAGGTGGTTCAGACATGTAGAGAGAATGGAATAAAACAGAATGACTTTGAGAGTGTATAAATCTGTAGTGGAGGGAAGGCGGGGTAGGGGTCAGCCTAGGAAGGGTTGGAGGGAGGGGGTAAAGGAAGTTTTGTGTGCGAGGGGCTTGGACTTACAGCAAGCATGCATGAGCATATTTGATAGAAGTGAATGGAGACAAAGGGTTTTTAATACTTGATATGCTGTTGGAGTGTGAGCAAAGTAACATTTATGAAGGGATTCAGGGAAACCGGCAGGCCGGACTTCAGTCTTGGAGATGGGAAGTACAGTGTCTACACTCTGAAGGAGGGGTGTTAATGTTGCAGTTTTATAACTGTAGTGTAAAGCACCCCTCTGGCAAGACAGTGATGGAGTGAATGATGATGAAAGCTTTTCTTTTTCAGGCCACCCTGCCTTGGTGGGACTTGGCCAATGTGTTAATAAAATAATAAAATAATGAGGTAGCTCAATTTGTGATACAATCATAAATTTTTAAGTATTTCTTCTCCTATGCCAAATCAAAGTCGAGAACAATGTCCAGTATTGGGCCCCTACATAAACAAGATGGGTCCTACACAGATGACAGCAAGGAAATGAGTGAGCTACTCAAGTCCCAATATGACTCAGTTTTTAGCAAGCTGCTAACCAGACTGAGAGTCGAAGATCAAAATTAATTTTTTATGAGAGAGCCACAAAATTTGGTTAACACAAGCCTATCCAATGTTATTCTGATGCCAAATGACTTCGAACAGGCGATAAATGACATGCCCATGCACTCTGCCCCAGGGCCAGACTTGTGGAACTCCGTGTTCATCAAGAACTGCAAGAAGCCCCTATCACGAGCCTTTTCCATCCTATGGAGAGGGAGCATGGACACGGGGGTCGTCCCACAGTTACTAAAAACAACAGACATAGCCCCACTCCACAAAGGGGGCAGTAAAGCAACAGCAAAGAACTACAGACCGATAGCACTAACATCCCATATCATAAAAATCTTTGAAAGGGTCCTAAGAAGCAAGATCACCACCCATCTAGAAACCCATCAGTTACACAACCCAGGGCAACATGGGTTTAGAACAGGTCACTCCTGTCTGTCTCAACTATTGGATCACTATGACAAGGTCCTAAATGCACTAGAAGACAAAAAGAATGCAGATGTAATATATACAGACTTGACCATGGCTTAATAGCGCACAAAATGCGTGCTAAAGGAATAACAGGAAAAGTCGGTCGATGGATCTATAATTTCCTCACTAACAGAACACAGAGAGTAGTCGTCAACAGAGTAAAGTCCGAGGCAGCTACGGTGAAAAGCTCTGTTCCACAAGGCACAGTACTCGCTCCCATCTTGTTCCTCATCCTCATATCCGACATAGACAAGGATGTCAGCCACAGCACCGTGTCTTCCTTTGCAGATGACACCCGAATCTGCATGACAGTGTCTTCCATTGCAGACACTGCAAGGCTCCAGGCGGACATCAACCAAATCTTTCAGTGGGCTGCAGAAAACAATATGAAGTTCAACGATGAGAAATTTCAATTACTCAGATATGGTAAAACACAAGGAAATTAAATCTTCATCAGAGTACAAAACAAATTCTGGCCACAAAATAGAGCGAAACACCAACGTCAAAGACCTGGGACTGATCATGTCGGAGGATTTCACCTTCAAGGACCATAACATTGTATCAATCGCATCTGCTAGAAAAATGACAGGATGGATAATGAGAACCTTCATAACTAGGGAGGCCAAGCCCATGATGACACTCTTCAGGTCACTTGTTCTATCTAGGCTGGAATATTGCTGCACACTAACAGCACCTTTCAAGGCAGGTGAAATTGCTGACTTAGAAAATGTACAGAGAACCTTCACAGCGCGCATAACGGAGATAAAACACCTCAATTACTGGGAGCGCTTGAGGTTCCTAAAACTGTATTCCCTGGAATGCAGGAGGGAGAGATACATGATTATATACACCTGGAAAATCCTAGAGGGACTAGTACCGAACTTGCACACGAAAATCACTCACTACGAAAGCAAAAGACTTGGCAGACGATGCAACATCCTCCCAATGAAAAGCAGGGGTGTCACTAGCACGTTAAGAGACCATACAATAAGTGTCAGGGGCCCGAGACTGTTCAACTGCCTCCCAGCATACATAAGGAGGATTACCAACAGACCCCTGGCAGTCTTCAAGCTGGCACTGGACAAGCACCTAAAGTCGGTTCCTGACCAGCCGGGCTGTGGCTCGTACGTTGGTTTGCGTGCAGCCAGCAGCAACAGCCTGGTTGATCAGGCTCTGATCCACCAGGAGGCCTGGTCACAGACCGGGCTGCAGGGGCGTTGACCCCCGGAACTCTCTCCAGGTAAACTCCAGGTAAACTCATAATTAAGTTCTTTTACAGTGGTAGAATACAATATGTATTCTATATTTCAATCTATTATTAATGTGTGAGGTAGTACAATTTATGATACAATCACTTTGTGATAAAATCAATCATACATACTGTTGTGATAGAAACACAGGCCTTATCTCTAGGCTTTATTGAACATAGAATCTTCATAGTACTTCTGCAACAACAAAATATAATGACTAGTACATCTAATAATGGCTTCTACAGGGATGGTGATGTCTTGCATATGTCAAGAGAAAAGTTATAACTACAGGCCACATATTTAAACTCACCATGTAATCTGCATCGCTGATAAATGGATAAAGTAGGAGAGAATCACACACCATGTGTTGGTGCCCATGACACACACCAAACTGTTGCTGTTGTTAAGGGCCCCTAGAGGTGGTGCAGTATTATCCTGCTGCTGCTCCCCACAGGACCAGTATCACTACACATACTATTTTAGTTTGGAACTAATTTCATTTACCCTATTTTAAATATGAGTTAGTACAATTAGTGATACAAACATACATCAGTAAGTTTGTAATAATGGCTTAATAGTTAAGGGATAATAAAGTATTTGGGAGAGTTACTTAGAATTTGGTTGGGATTTAACAAGATGTGGGTATATTTGTTGTTGGGAGATGAGATGATTTTTGAGTATAGTCCTAAACTGATTTGAGGGCAGATGACCTCTTGCTGTTTCAGGCAAAGAGTTCCAGAACTTAGGGCCCTTTATGTGCATTGCATTTTTGCAAAGTGTGAGATGGACATGAGGGATGTCAAATAGTGTTTTGTGCCTCGTGTTATACCTGTGTGTTCTGTTGAAGTTGTCTAAGAGAAGTTTGAGCAGAGGGTTGATATTGGAGTTTAATGTTCTGTATATGTAGTAGGCACAATAATAACTGTGTATATTATGTATATTAAGTAAGTTCATGTTTTTGAAGAGAGGTGGGGTGTGTTGTCTGGTGCTGGAGTTTGTGATCATCTGCACTGCCGTTTTTTGTTGGGTTATTAAAGGTTTGATGTGATTGGTCATGGTAGATCCCCAAGCACAAATACCATAGGTTCTGTATATATAGTAGGCAGAGTAGTAAGTGTGTAGATTTTGTATATTAAGTAAGCTTAAGCTTTTGAAGAGTGGTGGGGTGTGTTGTATGACGCTGGAGATTGTGATCATCCACACCACCACTTTTTGTTGGGTTATTAAAGGTTTAAGGTGATTGGCTGTGGTAGATCCCCAAGAACAAGTACCATAGGTGAGGTAACGGTATAATAGTGATGTAAAGTAAGGATCACCCTTTAGGGTACATAGTATCATATCTTGGAAAGGATACCTACTTTTTTGGAATCTTTCTTAGTTATATGCTGGATGTGAGTTTGAAATTTAAGATTACAGTCATGGTGGAGACCTAGAAATTTGCCCTCAGTGTGTCTTGTAATGATGGTACTGTTCATTCCATTCTAGCAAACAAAACATTCAGTTTCACTAAAATCATTAGAAAACTGAGTAGTTTTCTTTGCTTTAGTCACTTTTTTTTTCTTTTCCAACACTTACATTTGTCATATTGGTTGTGAATGACATGGTGATATTTGACAAGACAGTTTAGGGCACTTATTATAGGAAATGCTTTGTCACCAGTGACTTCATAGACCTGAAAGTCACTTGTAATGAAAACATGTCCTTATCTGTGAATAAATGTTTTTATTCACAGTTATTATTTTTTTAAAAGGATTCACTAATTTAGGCTACCAAAATGTGCACTTCATTTAATCACATACTTACCAATTTTACCAGCTGCCTATCTTCACAAATTTATATGGAGAATTTACTTGTGATTTACTAGAACTTAATGACATCATTTTAGACATATAATACCATATTACAATATACATTGCAGTATGGACTAATATAAAATGCTGCTTTTGTGATGTGCATAATCTTCATTTCCTTATCAGTGTTTACTATTATCTTTCTCTTGCAGCCTCAGCGATGTCTCAGTATGCAGCTGCCATGCCTGGTTATTCTTGGTCGTTACCACCTGCAGCTTCTGCTGCAGCTGCAGCAGCTGCAGGAACCATCCCTCTCTCACATTACCAGCCTGCCCAGCCCCAACTGCAAGAGGCTCGAATGCAGTAGAGTTGCTCAATGACTCCATGATGAGAAGCAGCTGGAGATTTACTAGTGCTGGCACTAACCAGTATGAGCCTCCATGAGTGCCAGGTCAACCTCTACTGCCTGACTACTCACCCTTATCCAAAATATCATCCCATCCTGGAGTTATCTGTAATAAATGTTCCATTAGAGTTGGAGCCTCTTTCCTTTGATGGCTTCTACTCTAATGGAACCTGCACTAAGGCAGTTGGGCTCCTCTCCAGGCCGCTGCCACCCTGGTTGTGAACACTTGATGAGCCGCTCACACCCACATCAGTCATGCATCAGCCAGCCAGGGTGGGTGTGGGCGTGGATTGAGCTACATGTGCAATGCTGACGATGCTCATATTTCTATAAATTGGTGTTTTGTCATGACATAACTTGGGATCATTGTCATGGTCTTGCTACTGTAAACATAATTATTCAAAAGAGCATACGTTTATACTGTTGTACGAGATAGTTGAAAGTGAGGATCATACAGCTATGTAAGATATACAGCAGTACAGTTACAGTGCTTGAAACCTTTTAAAAAATTGCATAATAAGTTTATACATGTATCACATTTTATCTTCAAGATATATTTTAAAAAATATAAGAGACCAACAATTATTCTATGATGACTCACCTAAGGCTATCATAACCCAGTTCTCGTCCATAGTCTACTGAGGGTTTCCCATATCAGGTCTTGAGTGGCATTCTTCACTTTTTTTTAATTTATAGACTTAAAAGCTAAACTATGTTATTGTTTCTTATGCTGTCTCCCTCAGTTGCATATTAGTGATATTATAAACCATGTGGTTTGTATTTTAAACTTTATGAGATTCAGTTTTATAATCTGAGACTCTGGGTTTTTCTAAAGATAGTGATAGAATTTTTTAATATTTTCCTCATTATATAATTATAATTTTAAGAATATATTGTTAAATACTAGTTATTAATAATTTGTACTCAGCAAAACTTGTTCTCTTGCTACAATGCCATATATTATTAATTATAGAAGCAAATATTAGAAGTTTTTCATGTGCCTGTTTGAAATGTGGGGGTCATCATGTATGTAATTCCTCAGAGAACTTATAAGTGCAAGTATATCTTCATAGTGAGGATGTCCACATTACACTCAGTGCCTCATAGTTTTTAAGCTATATATAGATGAGCCAGTTAGGATGTTAGTTTATAGGCAATAATATTATTAATAAGTTACAGTGGGTGGAACTTTGCTGGCTATGCACTGGCCAGTTTCATCAAACACTGTCAGGATTAAGTTTGTATAATATTTATATATAGGGCATTTTCTTAACATTTCAATTTAACTGAGATGTATAGAAAACATGTCAAGCTTCCCCAAATTGGGATAACATTCTGCAACATCTAGTCAGAATCTCTGCATTAATATCATATCTGTGCCATATATTGCCTAATTTGTCTTACCTAAGAAAACACGTGTTAATTAAATTGTTAACTGACGAGTACCTTCCATAAAATATAAAGTAACTAAAGTCATCAATCTTAAAACCTAACCTTTGACTTGTTACTTAAGTATGTGTTCACTGTGAATTGGTATTTCAACTAATTTCTTATTTCAATCAGGTATCCCTTGGAATAATTTCAGATCTAGAAATGTTCACTTTTAAATTCTAAATAAAAATATTCTTATCAAATGAGACAGCATTTGAGATAGACACATTTATTTAATATGAAATGACTTTACTGAGTATAGTCATTTGACAGTGTGTTAATATAAATCTAAAAGTTATCAAGATTCACATAATATCATGCAGCACAGCTTAGAAATAATTAGATGAAATGGTTTACTGTATAGTTATTAGGTTAAAATATCTCTTGCATTATTAAGATAACATTGAAATATATAAAGTCAAAGTACTCTGTGTTAAGTCATGGGAACATTTAAAAAGGTAGCCATAATTGGCAGAAAAACAACAGTATTTTAGGTAGGTTAGAAAACTTAAAATACTATTATATAAGTAAAATTTCTATTGAATTACTCCTGTAAAACCTTTTGGTTTGTATAATACTGGTACTTAACATGAAACAGCAGAAGGTTGATTATCTGCATCATCATCATGGCTGGCTACCTGATGATTCATCTAGTCAGAAAAAATGCTTATACAAATGTATAAAGCACAGTCCACGTTGCCTTATGAGTGCCTTTAATGGATACATGTTATGCAGCTTCTAAGCCAGTGTGTTATAATGAGATGAATTTCTTGATATTTGAAGGAAAAAAATCTTGTTGTATGTACTCAGAACTCTTTGAGTGACATTCTGTAATAATCTTTTGTACAGTAGAACTTGAGATTTCAGTCATTAGTCTACAGGTAAATTAATGTGTGGTGGATGGAAAGTGAATTTTATACATATGCGTTTGGAATTATAATACTGTATATTAGGTTCAGAAATGTCTAACACTTTATGCAGTGTTAATGACTATTGATGAAATGACTGTATTTGATACTGCCTGTATTTACAGTTGTAGTGCTTTATGGATGCTGAGATGTTCATTTTATTTTTGAGTTTGAAGCATGTTGTTTTAAGACATACAATATACAGATGGGTAATTATGATGAAAAGACTATGGCAGAACGGAGACCTCTATGACAACATTTTGCTTGGAGCCAAGTTCAGTCTCCAGGCAAAACATTATTCAGTGAAGGTTAACTTTCTGATATAATGCCATTTTTATCAGCTCATTAGTTTTTACAACTTCTCTCTTGGTAATTATGTTGAATATAAATTAATTGTATGTCACAGGTATTATTAATTTGAGACAGTTTTCATTAAAACATCAGTTTGAAGGTAATGAATGATTAAAACAAAAACTATGCTACCAATATGTATAAAGGAATAAAGCTCAGAACTTAATTTTTACAACACATGAAGTTTTAAGTTTAAGATCCAAGTGTTATCAGTGAGTATTCTCTTGATACATACTAAAAAAAGTTTCAGTTCAGGCTTACAAAGGTGATGTAATGGTAGCAGTCTCAGTATTTTTATACAGTCTTCTTCTATGGAGTGAGTTGGAAATTTGAAGTATGATATTAATGAGAATTTATGTCAGCTTATCTAGAGCAGCATGATGATAATTAATTGAGCTTATAAAGTCTATGTATATGAAGAAAAAGCTTAGTTTTATATCATTTGGCTCTAACTGCCCACTGAGCCTGTTAATTTTTTTTTTGCACCATTTACACTGGTGTGCCACTTACTGGCATGCAACACCCGCAACTCTGTGCTAGCTATACTTCTTAAATATATTCCTCAATTTTTATTTGACGTCTCTCGTATTCTTTTATGCCTGTATGTACTTTCTTCCAAGATTCAGTATATTGTGACAGTCCTTTAATTTTACTTACATAGTATTTCTTCTGTTAGAAGCAGTCGGTAACTGTTGTTTATTTTGAGTACAGGGCATTTCCTCAGGCAGTAGAGTGAGAGTGACACAGTTTTTATGATGCTTCATTACTGTGCTTCTTGTATATTTATATGCATTCATAGAGTACCAAATATTTTTAAATGTATATATGAATGAAGATTCATTTTTTCTAGTTTATTTTAATAACCAAATAAATCTCTTTGTCATTCCACTACCTGTTGAAATGTCTGAAACTATGCCAAGAAGTTTTTTTTTTTTTTTTTTTTTTTTGGCAAATTGAATACCTGCTCTAACATCAACATTTAAAAGTATAGAGAAAGTCAGTAAAAATTTGTTTGGATGTTAATGCATGATGCTTATGACTGAATGTAGAAAGAGTACTTACTGTAAATATATATAAATATATATATATATAACAAGGACCATGAATTATCATGAGTGCAGAACTGAATCTTAAGTATAACTTTTAGTGCCTTTTGAAAATAAAGCATAATGCTTAAAATGTTGTTATATGACCTAGAAATTGATTGCAATATTGAATATGTGTAGTGATGCCTTGAAATTTGCACAGATTTGGCATTTATTGGTAATGTCTATTTTAGAGATTATTAGACAATATTTGTAAAATGTTTAAGTAAAAAATGGAGCAGTCACTAAAGCTCATAAATTAACTAGATATTTAGTGACAAATAAAGTATGCGAAATGAAGTAATTATGTACTTTTATTGCTGTTATTAATTGTTAGACAATCACCAGTAGTGCAAAATTATATCATACAAGCCATTGTTTCATTTTGATTTTGTATGTACGTACTTTATTTATATACAAGAGACTCTTGATTAAGAAATTAAATATCACATAGAGCTATATTCCTATGACTTATTTCTCATACATTACATTGTAGATAACATTGCTTGTTGAACAATATATATATATATATATATATATAATATATATATATATATATATATATATATATTATAAATATACATACACACACACACACACACACACACAGTAGCAACCGGTGAAGAGGCGGGGCCAGGAGCTAAGACTCGACCCCTGCAACCACAAATAGGTGAGTACAAATAGGTGAGTACACACACACACACACACACACCACACACACACACACACAACACACACACACACAACACACACACACACACACACACACACATACACACACACACAGTGGACCCCCAACTTACAATATTAATTCATTCCAGAAGGCTGTTCGGGTGCCATTATAATAATATCTTTATTTACTACAAGCACATGTACAAGGTATACAGTCCTAGCTGACAACAATGACATACTACTATATAGAAAGTCCCTTGTTATGCTCAGCATGTCGGGCAAATTAGGTCAGTGTCCCAGGATGCGACCCACACCAGTCGACTAACACCCGAGTACCCATTTTACTAATGGGGAACATAGACAACAGGTGGAAAGAAGCACGCCCAATGTTTCTACTCTGGCTGGGAATCGAACCCAGGCTCTCGCTGTTTCAGACCTCCAAAAATACACTTACAGAAACACTTACAAAAATACACTTACATAATTGTTCGAGTTGGCAGCTGTTCATAAGTCAGGGATCCACTGTATATATACAGTGGACCCTCGACCAATGATGACATCGTCTAACGTTAAATCCAACTAGCGATACATTTTAATGCAAAAATTTTACCTTGACTAGCGCTAAAAAACTCGACCAACAAGATTCGTTCCGTTCGAGACGCGTCCACTTGTGGCCAGTGTTTACAAGCCAGCCAGCCACCGCGGTCCCATCCAAACACAATCGGAACATTTCATATCACAGCATTTTTAGTGATTGCACCTGCGAAATAAGTCACCATGGGCCCCAAGAAAGCTTCTAGTGCCAACCCTACAGCAAAAAAGATGAGAATTACTATGGATATGAAGAAAGAGATCATTGCTAAGTATGAAAGTGGAGTGTAGATGAATGGTTCAGAGAACCGACATGTTGTTGAATTAGACACATGCGCAACTCTTGGGTATCTTTATTGAGGAAACGTTTCACCACACAGTGGCTTCATCAGTCCATACAAAGGAGAAACTTGAAGAACAGGAGGAGAATGAGGTAATCAGTCCCTCAGCCTTGAGTCGATGTGGTCAGTCCATCTATTCAAGATTGATGGACTGACCACATCGACTCAAGGCTGAGGGACTGATTACTTCATTCTCCTCCTGTTCTTCAAGTTTCTCCTTTGTATGGACTGATGAAGCCACTGTGTGGCGAAACGTTTCCTTAATAAAGATACCCAAGAGTTGCACATGTGTCTAATTCAACAACATGAAAGTGGAGTGCGTGTCTCCAAGCTGGCCAGGTTGTACACAAAACTCCAATCAACCATCGCTACTATTGTGGCCAAGAAAACGGCAATCAAGGAAGCTGTTCTTGCCAAAGGTGCAACTATGTTTTCAAAACTGAGATCGAAAGTGATAGAAGATGTTGAGAGACTGTTATTGGTGTGGATAAATGAAAAACAGATAGCAGGAGATAGCATCTCTCAAGCGATCATATGTGAAAAGGCTAGGAAGTTGCATGATGATTTAATTAGAAAAATGCCTGCAACTAGTGGTGACGTGAGTGAATTTAAAGCCAGCAAAGGTTGGTTTGAGAGATTTAAGAATCGTAGTGGCATACATAGTGTGATAACCTTTTTTGATGAAAACCACCCTGACACAGCTACTGCAAGCCATGTTGGCGACCTGTACACTGACAATGTTGTGAAACACTTTAGGAATGTCATAAAGGAATGGGAGGTACAGGCCTCTATGGACAGATATGTTGTGCAACAGAGGTCCAGTGACTCAAGCTGGTCCTAGTAGCATTAAAAGAACAAGGGACACCTCAAGTCCTAATGGAAGGGGATTCCCCTTCTAAACACCATCCACACTCTCCCCTCCTCCCATCCCATCAGTCATCACCAGATCTTCAATAAAGGTAAGTGTCATGTAATTGTACATGTCTTATTCAGTTTGTGTGTATTAAAATTAATATTTCATGTAAAAATTTTTTTTTCAATACTT
>NC_069401.1:22506098-22521098 GCF_026875155.1 Cherax quadricarinatus | reverse complement strand
AAATGCTGCACCCACTTCCTCACTGAATGCTTACACACACCAACATTCTCCACTATTTCTTTCTTCTGGTGCCCAGCTTTATGAAGCCCTATGATTTGAGCTATAGTTTCTGGTGTTAAAGACTTCCTTTTACCCATAATCAAACATGTATGACCCCAAAACCAAAGGGAACACTGGACAAAAGATGGGGTGGACAAGAGAAAAAAGTGCAACACTTCCTCTCACCATGGCAGGCATGTGAGCACTGAGGAGTCACTGTGGAGTGTGGTGGCATGACATCATGCTAATGGCTGCTACCCGGCATAATGCACTCACGAGAAAAGACCCCCCTGTATGGTAGGCCTTTGATTTTTGTCACGGCATTATGCAGGGGCGCTCACCCAGCATAATGCCGTGACGAGCACTGTATGTTATGTTATAAAACTTGGTTACTAAATAAACTTATTGAATAAGGCATTGGATAAGCTGGTGTTTGATGCAACATACTGTCTATTCTCACTAGAGAAAATTGGCATGGTCCTCCATTCAGAGAAAACAGAAGCTAATATGCTGCCAGTGACTATTATAAATTTAATACACAATCTTATCTGTATAAAAACATGCAAAAAAGCAACAAGAAATAACTTTACCCAGACTCGGTTATCCACGCTAACTGGTTAGGCTTTCAAATAATGAACAAAATGCTTTTGCCTTAACCTTTTAAAGTATAGGGACTCTTGGAAGGAAATCCCCAGCAGCAATGTGGCAGCACAATTTAAAATTGTGAAACCATCTAGAAGTAAACACTCTTGTGCAGGCCTGCCTTCTCATTACACACAGTTTTATAATATACTAGACTTTATGCTTTATTTTGAAATAAAGCAGTTCACTATTCTTAGTTTTGTGCTCAGTCCACTTACTCAATGATTTTTCCATTTTTCTTTAGCCAGTGTGATCTATGTGTCATTCTTTTCTGGTCACAGTCTGAGTTACTCATTTCACAAGCTATTACCTATGTCTCATTTCTATTAATTGTACATATATATTGATGCTTAATTCAGTCCAAATATTCAGGACATCTCCATCCA
This sequence comes from Cherax quadricarinatus, assembly GCF_026875155.1. Classification (NCBI taxonomy): domain Eukaryota; kingdom Metazoa; phylum Arthropoda; class Malacostraca; order Decapoda; family Parastacidae; genus Cherax; species Cherax quadricarinatus. The sequence continues at coordinate 22,520,031 of NC_069401.1, read as the reverse complement.
CTTTTGAGCTTTTCTAAAATCACAATTCTTTTATAAACACCAAGACTTATGCTTATACTTCTTGGCACTTCCAGCATCACTTGCATCTCTCTTGGGTACCATAGTTGCCATCCAGAGATAAGATGGGATGAAAAAACAATAAATCAGTTCACTAATGCTTTGCGGGTATGGTATGGTATGGGATGTATACACACAGAGACCGAATGGTGTGGCACATTTGCCTACAGTAACACTGGGAATAGGCCTCCCCCATAAAGATAATTGATAACCTCACTCTTAGGATGACTGAGATGGAGGAGGAAGATATTGCATCATGCCATGTGTTCCCCTAGAAAGTTTTAACAGATTGTCTTTGCCAAGAGTCTCATGTATGTATGTATATATATTTTTATTTATATTAATATGCTATATATATATATATATATATATATATATATATAATTATATATATATATATATATATATATATATATATATATATATATATATATAATTAATATATTCATATATATATATATTTTTTTTTCTTTCAACATACTGGCCATATCCCACAGAGGCAGGGTGACCTAAAAAGAAAAACTAAAGTTTCTCTTTTTAAATCAGTAATTATACAGAAGGGGTTACTCACTCCTTGCTCCTGGCATTTTAGTAGCCTCTTATGACATATACAGCTTACAAAGGAAGGATTCTTCTCCACTTTCCCATATACTATATACAGGAAGGCCCCACTTATACGGCGGGTTAGGTTCCAGGCTACCGCCGTAAAGCGGAAATCGCCGTAAAGTGGAACACCCTTTTTTTCCACTTATAAATGCATACAAACACTAGATAACAAGTTTACACAAAAACATATATTAAGTTAGCAATAGAACAGGCCAAAAAACAATAAAAAGGTACAAAAAACATAGTGCACTCATTACTACCTTTAAAATTTTTAAGTCTAAATCTAGGGTGAGAAAAGTAGTATTTTTGTAAAAACAAAGTGTGGTATGTATTGTAAGCTCCCCAAAGGGCCACCCCACCACACTACTATTCTAGATATTTAACATCCAACGGATAAAATGTAATAATTCACTCATTACTTACTTAAAAAATTTGTAGTCTTAATGTAGGGTCAGAGTAATAAATGAGATAAACGAATAAATGAGAGAGAGAAAAAGAATACATAGAGGGGAAAGGCGCATTATGAACAACCAGGCGAAGGTAATTTTTGTTAACAAACGAAGTGTACACGTTGGTTTGTGTACAAGTTACATTTGTACGGGTTTGTCACTTTGATCGGTAAATTAATAAGAAGAACACTCCCATTTCATGTAAACATTTTGAAAGAAATGAAGCTCGAGTGAGGCAATGGAATAAGCACACTGACTTTTTTGGGTTATCCTAGGTCTCTAACGTTGTTGTTATGTATGAAATCAATGTAACTGTATTTGTGTATCCCTTGAATAAATTACTTACAACTACGAAGGAATAATTTTCTACGTTACCCCAGTAACACATTCTTTAGTTAGATTGAGAAAATGTTATTTGGGCGTCACTTGTACAAGTTATGTGGCTCCACATCTTATATTATGTTATTTATTCTATTGTGGGGTGTATTATCTTATTTTATTTTGTTATGCATCGTGTTTATTATATAATTTTTGAAAAAAATTCATGATGGATTAATGAAAATGTGTGATTTTACCGAATATACGACATTTAATGAGACTCCGTGACTTGTTATTATGGCGTCACTTGTGGAAGTCGTCTGCTACCAGAGATCACATTATGTTTATTTATTCTACTGTGGGGTGTATTTATCTTATTTATATGTTATGTATAGTGTTTATTATATAATTTTGAAAAAAATATCATGGCTGGATTAATGAAAATGTGTATATTAACGTAATATACGACATTTAATGAACTCAGTATTGTTATTATCACCACTTGTGGAAGTCGTCTGCTACACAGCTCACATTTATGTTTATTTATTCTACTGTGGGTGTATTTCCCTTATTTATATGTTATGCATCGTGTTTATTATATAAATTTTGAAAAAAAATATCATGGATGGATTAATGAAAATGTGTATATTAACGTAATATACGACATTTAAATGACTTGATGTATGTAAGTTTATTTAGGTACGGGTATACATAAGTAAAATTTAAATCAGAGTAATATAAAATTTTAAATAACTTTTAAAAAAAATTGAAAATTTTGGAGTTTCCAGACAAAAGGGAGAGACTTAGTGTTTTACTGAGCTCATGGAGAATGTAAAAAAACAGGGTGGGGCACGGTGACCGTATTAGAAAGTCAGGTGGGGGAGCCGTATAGTGAGTTTTGGTCATAATTTGAAATGTCCGTATTAGCGGAACGCCGTAAAGTGAAACGCCGTAAAGCGGGGCCTTCCTGTATATAAATAACAAAAAGGCACAATACCGTGACTGGAACGATACACAAATAACCCCACATAAAAGAGAGAAGCTTACGACGACGTTTCGGTCCGACTTGGACCATTGACAAAGTCACACTAACCAACTACAATTCTTGTACTACTACTACTACCACCACTTCTTCCCGCCTATATATAGCCGTCCTGCTTTCCCCCTCTGGTTAGTGTGACTTTGTCAATGGTCCAAGTCAGACCGAAATGTCGTCGTAAGCTTCTCCCTTTTTTGTGCGGGTTATTTGTGTAATATATAAATTATATAAATATAATATATATATATATATATATATAATATATATTTTATAAATTGTGGGACCCATAGCCTCGGAGAAGTGGATAAAAAGGCTTCAAGGAAGAATATTGGATTTCTTCCTGAAGCCGTTTGAATATTCCACTTCCCCTACCACCCCATCTTTTAATATATTTATATTAATATATATATATATATATATATATAATTATATATAAATATATATATATATATATATATATATATATATAATATTTTTTTTTTTTATTATCACACTGGCCGAAATTCCCCCCAAGGCAGGGTGGCCTGAAAAAGAAAAACTTTCACCATCATTCACTCCATCACTGTCTTGCCAGAGGTGTGCTTACACTACAGTTATAAAACTGCAACACCCCTCTTTCAGAGGGGTATTAATGTTATAAGTTTTATATATATATATATATAATATATATATATATAAAATATTTTATATATAAATATATAATAATAGTACAGTGGCCCTCGCTTTTCGTAGTTCTCGGCAATCGAAATTTTTGCCAATCATAGGGTATTTTCGTATAAACATGGACTTCGCTTTTCATAGGTTGACTCGCAAATAGTAGCTCGTCCAGGGCGCTTACGCACGGTGTGAGCCAGGGAGGCCTTCCTACCCAGCCAGTCTGGCATTGTTTACCCCGTGAGTGAAGGTCCCCTCAAGTGCTCCTACGAAATATTTCATAATATTCCACTCATTTTAGTGCTTGCAAGTACTAAGCTACAATGGCTCCAAAGAAAGCTCCTAGTGCCAAGCCTGTGGTAAAGAAGGTGAGAAATATGTACAGTGACAAAATCTTGTACCATTTAGGGAAGTGTTAAAGAGACGCCAGAAACAGAGCTCTCTCCACAGTTACTTTGCGAGACAGGACTAGAGTGACTCTCAAGGTGGTCCTAGTGGCATTAAGAAACAGAGAAGAGAATCAACCCCAGAGAAGCAATTGGTACCTGAGGTGTTGCTGGAAGGGGATTCCCCTTCCAAACTGTAAAAAATCGAATCTCTCTCCTCCTCCAGTCTCCCATACACTAAGAATAATCTCCAATAAAGGTAAGTGTTATGCTGTTAATGTTTCATTCATCATTTCCCATTGTATTATTTATGTACTACATGTATATTTCATGTAAAAAAAATTTTTGTTTTAATACTTCTGAGTGTCAGAAACGGATTAATTGTATTTACATTATTTCTTATGGGGAAAAATTGATTCGCAAATCGTAAATTTCGTTTATAGTAGCTCCTCCAGGAACGGATTAATTACGAAAAACGAGGGACCACTGTATATATATATATATATATACACCTACCATCCGACTTACGACCTGCTCGACTTATGACCACTCGACTTACGACCGTGTTTTTTATGCCAAATTTCTGGGAAATAAATAACTATTTGTGTTGTACACAGTGTTTATCCTAAACCTTACAGTATAAAATACAGTACTAACAACATAAAAAGTAAAGTAAAACATGAAATATCAAAATAAAACAATAAAATAAAGTCATTACAAAAATGCTTTGTGGATATTCAGTAGTAAAGTTCGACTTACGACCATTTCGACTTACAACCGGTTTCTCGGAACCGAACTCGGTCGTAAGTCGGATGGTAGGTGTATATCGTAGGTTGGTAGACAGCAACTATTCGGGAGGTACTACTGTCCTAAAAAGTGAGTGTACAAAGGAAGCTTGTGTTTCTTTTACATGAGGGTAGGATTGCTGGTGTCTTTTTTCTGTCTTATAAACAAGCAAGATTACAGGTACCCCAATGGAAATAACAAAGGACCCCAATGGAAATAAGTCACTCTGTCTTACTTTTTTGGGTTATCCTAGGTTCTCTACACACATGCTGCTATGTATGATAATTCTATGTAACTGTATTTGTGTATACCTGAATAAACTTACTTACTTACTTACTTGCTACTTTTACTTACGCTTAGGTCACACTACACATACATGTACATGTTTATGTATACACACTCATCTGAGTTTTCTTTGATTTTATCTTAATACTTCTTGTTCTTATTGCTTTTCCTTTGATATCCATGAGGAACTGAAATAAGAATCTTTCCTCTGTAACCCATGCGTAAAGCCAACTAAAATGCTGGGAACAATGGGTTAATGACCCCTTTTCCCGGATAGCTTACTAAAAAGAAAAAGAAGAAAACTGTCAAAGTGGGGTGTTTGAATGTGTGTGGATGTTGTGCGAAAGATAAGAGAGAGACGATTGTGGATGTTATGAATGAGAAGAAACTGAATGTCTTGGCTTTAAGTGAAACAAAGCTGAAGAGGGTAGGAGAGGTTCAGTGGGGAGAAATAAATGGGATTAGGTCAAGGGTTTCAAATAGAGTTAGAGCTAAAGGAGTAGCAATATTGTTGAAGGATAGGTTATGGCAGGAAAAGAGGAAATATAAATGTATAAATTCAAGTATTATGTGGAGTAAAATAAAGGTTGGATGTCAGAAGTGGGTTATAGTAAGTGTATATGCACCTGGAGAAGAGAGAAGTGTAAAGGAGAGAGAAAGATTTTGGGAAATGTTGAGCGAGTGTGTGGGGAGTTTTGAACCAAGTGAGAGAGAGTACTTGCGGTTGAGGATCTCAGTGCTAAAGTGGGTAAAAATGTGGATGGAGTAGTAGGTAAATTTGGGGTGCCAGGGGTAAATGAAAATGGGGAGCCTTTAATTGAGCTATGTGTAGAAAGAGGTTTAGTAATAAGTAATACATATTTTATGAAAAAGAGGATTCATAAGTATGCAAGGTATGGTATAGCATGTAATGAAAGTACTTTGTTAGATTATGTATTGGTGGATAAAAGGTTGATGGGTAGGCTTCAGGATGTACATGTTTACAGAGGGGCAATGAATATATTGAATCATTATTTAGTTATAGCTACAGTTAGAGTAAGAGGTAGATGGGACAAAAGGAAAATGGCAACAGCAAGTAAAAGAGAGGTTAGAGTGTATAAACTAAGGGAGGAGGAAGTTTGGGTGAGATATAAGCAACTACTGACAGAAAGGTGGACTTGTGCAAGTATGAACAGTGGGGAAAGGGGGGGTTGAAGAGGGTTGGGATAGTTATAAAAATGCAGTATTTGAATGTGGGGCAGAAGTTTGGGGCTATAGGAGGGTGGGTGCAGGAGGAAAGAGGAGTGATTGGTGGAATGATAAGGTAAAGGGTGTGATAAAAGAAAAAAAGGTAGCTTATTGCAAAAAGTACATTGAGATTTTGTATTTACAATAGTGGGTTGCAATGCAAAGAGAGCCTCTATTATGCCTAGGCATTATGGGCTGCCTTAACATTATTGGCTTACAGACTACTTAACACTAAGGATTGTATCATAGTTGTACAGTAGGATAGTAATTATTTCATAGTTGTACAGTAGATTATTAGTTATAAGTGAATCTAATTTGTATGAGACAAAAGATATATTCATATATTCAAAAATGCTTTTTGTGAAAACAATGATTCAATGACTCAAGAAATCGTAATGACACGATTGCAAATAAACCGCGGGTTCAATCCCGGCCGGGGGTATGGTTTAATGATTCAATTATATTCCTGTCAACAATGGATAAAAGGTTCAAGGTAATTGTTGGAGTTATGATGTGGGAGTACATATGTGAGTAAGTGTGTACTGAGTATTTAGCATTTAGTCTAGGGTGATTAAGTAGCTTTTGAGAAGAGTCTTAAATTGATTTTCAGACTGGGTTACTTTAATATCTCCTGGTAATGAATTCCATATTTTGGGGCCCTTTATGTGCATAGAGTTTTTACACAGTGTGATATGGTTTTTACAAAGCAGATGTTTTATAAGAAGAGCAGAGTATATGGAGAGTAAAAGAAAGGTGAAGAGTGGTGAGAGTGTGCAAAAGGAGAGCAGATGATAGAGTGGGAGAGGCACTGTCAAAAAATTTTGATGAAAATAAGAAAAAAATTTGGAGTGAGATAAACAAGTTGAGAAAGCCTAGGGAACAACTGGATTTGTCAGTAAAAACAGAGTAGGAGAGTTAATAGATGGGGAGCTGCAGGTATTGGGTAGATGGTGGGAATATTTTGAGGAGCTTTTAAATGATGAAGAAAGGGAGGCGGTAATTTCATGCACTAACGAGGGAGGTATAACATCTTTTAGGAGTTAGTTTAATTAGTTTAATATGTTTATTATGCACCCCATACCCATCCTGTGGGCGGTAGTCAAAAGATTACAGAGGTACATAATTGGTCCAGGGACTGGACTCCAAAGTTTTGATAGCTGAGCAAGTCTTTTAGGAGTGAAGAAGAGAAGGATGTGAGTGTGGGGGAGGGGCATGAGGCATTACGTAGAATGAAAGGGGGTAAAGCAGCTGGAACTGACGGGATCATGATAGAAGTGCTAAAAGCAGGAGGAGGTATAGTGTTGGAGTGGTTGGTATTTTTGTTTAATAAATGTATGAAAGAGGGGAAGGTACCTAGAGATTGGCAGAGAGCACGTGTAGTTCCTTTCTATAAAGGAAAGGGGGACAAAAGAGATTGTACAAATTATAGGGGAATAAGTTTACTGAGTATACCAGGTAAAGTGTATGGTAGGGTTATTATTGAAAGAATTAAAGGTAAGACAGAGAGTAGGATTGCACATGAGCAAGGAGGCTTTAGAGTGGGTAGGGAATGTGTAGATCAAGTGTTTACATTGAAGCATATGTATGAACAGTATTTAGATAAAGGTAGAGAAGTTTTCATTGCATTTATGGATTTAGAAAAGGCATATGATAGAGGGGATAAGGTAGCAATGTGGCAGATGTTGCAAGTGTATGGAATAGGTAGTACATTACTAAATGCTGTAAAGAGTTTTTATGAGGATAATGAGGCTCAGGTTAGGGTGTGTAGGAGAGAGGGAGATTATTTCCTGGTAAAAGTAGGTCTTAGACAGGGATGTGTAATGTCACCATGGTTGTTTAATATATTTATAGATGGGGTTGTAAAGGAGTAAATGCTAGGGTGTTGGGGAGAGGGGTGGGATTAAATTATGAGGAATTGAATACAAAATGGGAGTTGATACAGTTACTTTTAGCTGATGATACTGTGCTTATGAGAGATTCTAAAGAAAAGTTGGAAAGGTTAGTGGACGAGTTTGAGAGGGTGTGTAAAGGTAGAAAGTTGAAAGTGAACATAGATAAAAGTAAGGTCATGAGGGTATCAAATGCTTTAGATAAAGAAAAATTGGATATCACATTGGAGGAAGGGAGTTTGGAAGAAGTAAATGTTTTCAGATATTTGGGAGTTGACTTGTCAGCAGACAAGTTTATGAAGGATGAGGTTAACCATATAATTGATGAAGGAAAAAAGTTGAGTGGTGTGTTGAGATATCTGTGGAGACAAAAAAACATTATCCATAAAGGCAAAGTAGGGAATGTACGAAAGTATAGTGGTACCAACACTCTTATATGGGTTTGAAGCTTGGGTTGCAAATGCTGCAGAAAGAAGGTGGCTGGAGGCAGTGGAGATGTCCTGTGTAAGGGCAATGTGTGTGGTGTAAATATTATGCAGTATGCAGAGAGTTACTAAAAGTATTAGTCAGAGGGCTGAAGAGGGGTTGTTGAGGTGGTTTGGTCATTCAGAGAGAATGGATCAAAGCAGAATGACTTGGAGAGCATATAAATCTGTAGGGGAAGGAAGGCAGGGTAGGAGTCATCCTCAAAAAGGTTAGAGAGAGGGGATAAAGGAGTTTTGTGGGTGAGGAGACTGGATTTCCAGCAAGCATGCATGAGAGTGTTAGATAGGAGTGAATGGAGATGAATGGTTTTTGGGACCTGACGAGCTGTTGGAGTATGAGCAGGGTAATATTTTGTGAATGGATTCAGGGAAACCAGTTAGCTGGACTTGAGTCCTGGAAATGGGAAGTACAATGCCTACACTTTAAAGGAGGGGTTTGGGATATTGGTAGTTTGGAGGGACTTATGAATTGTCGTATCTGAGTGCCTCTGTAAACAGTGATTATGTATGAGTGAGGTGAAAGTGTTCAATGATGATGAAAGTATTTTCCTTTTGGGGATTTTCTTTCTTTTTGGGTCACCCTGCCTCAGTGGGAGATGGCTGACATGTTAAAAAAAAAAAAAAAAAAAATATATATAATATATATATATTTATTATTTTTTTATTATCACACCGGCCGATTCCCACCAAGGCAGGGTGGCCCAAAAAAGAAAAACTTTCACCATCATTCACTCCATCACTGTCTTGCCAGAAGGGTGCTTTACACTACAGTTTTTAAACTGCAACATTAACACCCCTCCTTCAGAGTGCAGGCACTGTACTTCCCATCTCCAGACTCAAGTCCGGCCTGCCGGTTTCCTGAATCCCTTCATAAATGTTACTTTGCTCACACTCCAACAGCACGTCAAATATTAAAAACCATTTGTCTCCATTCACTCCTATCAAACACGCTCACGCATGCCTGCTGGAAGTCCAAGCCCCTCGCACACAAAACCTCCTTTACCCCCTCCCTCCAACCCTCCTAGGCCGACCCCTACCCCGCCTTCCTTCCACTACAGACTGATACACTCTTGAATCATTCTGTTTCGCTCCATTCTCTCTACATGTCCGAACCACCTCAACAACCCTTCCTCAGCCCTCTGGACAACAGTTTTGGTAATCCCGCACCTCCTCCTAACTTCCAAACTACGAATTCTCTGCATTATATTCACACCACACATTGCCCTCAGACATGACATCTCCACTGCCTCCAGCCTTCTCCTCGCTGCAACATTCATCACCCACGCTTCACACCCATATAAGAGCGTTGGTAAAACTATACTCTCATACATTCCCCTCTTTGCCTCCAAGGACAAAGTTCTTTGTCCTCCACAGACTCCTAAGTGCACCACTCACTCTTTTTCCCTCATCAATTCTATGATTCACCTCATCTTTCATAGACCCATCCGCTGACACGTCCACTCCCAAATATCTGAATACGTTCACCTCCTCCATACTCTCTCCCTCCAATCTGATATTCAATCTTTCATCACCTAATCTTTTTGTTATCCTCATAACCTACTCTTTCCTGTATTCACCTTTAATTTTCTTCTTTTGCACACCCTACCAAATTCATCCACCAATCTCTGCAACTTCTCTTCAGAATCTCCCAAGAGCACAGTGTCATCAGCAAAGAGCAGCTGTGACAACTCCCACTTTGTGTGTGATTCTTTATCTTTTAACTCCACGCCTCTGCCAAGACCCTCGCATTTACTTCTCTTACAACCCCATCTATAAATATATTAAACAACCACGGTGACATCACCCATCCTTGTCTAAGGCCTACTTTTACTGGGAAAAAATTTCCTTCTTTCCTACATACTCTAACTTGAGCCTCACTATCCTCGTAAAAACTCTTCACTGCTTTCAGTAACCTACCTCCTACACCATACACTTGCAACATCTTCCACATTGCCCCCCTATCCACCCTGTCATACGCCTTTTCCAAATCCATAAATGCCACAAAGACCTCTTTAGCCTTATCTAAATACTGTTCACTATATGTTTCACTGTAAACACCTGGTCCACACACCCCCTACCTTTCCTAAAGCCTCCTTGTTCATCTGCTATCCTATTCTCCGTCTTACTCTTAATTCTTTCAATTATAACTCTACCATACACTTTACCAGGTACACTCAACAGACTTATCCCCTATAAATTTTTGCACTCTCTTTTATCCCCTTTGCCTTTATACAAAGGAACAAAGCATGCTCTCTGCCAATCCCTAGGTACCTTACCCTCTTCCATACATTATTAAATAATTGCACCAACCACTCCAAAACTATATCCCCCACCTGCTTTTAACATTTCTATCTTTATCCCATCAATCCCGGCTGCCTTACCCCCTTTCATTTTACCTACTGCCTCACGAACTTCCCCCACACTCACAACTGGCTCTTCCTCACTCCTACAAGATGCTATTCCTCCTTGCCCTATACACGAAATCACAGCTTCCCTATCTTCATCAACATTTAACAATTCCTCAAAATATTCCTTCCATCTTCCCAATACCTCTAACTCTCCCATTTAATAACTCTCCTCTCCTATTTTTAACTAAACAAATCCATTTTTCTCAAAGGCTTTCTTAACTTGTTAATCTCACTCCAAAACTTTTTCTTATTTCAACAAATTTGTTTGATAAAAACTCACCCACTCTCTCATTTGCTCTCTTTTTACATTGCTTCACCACTCTCTTAACTTCTCTCTTTTTCTCCATATACTCTCCCTCCTTGCATCATTTTCTACTTTGTAAAAACTTCTCATAAGCTAACTTTTTTCTCCCTTACTACCTCTTTACATCATCATTCCACCAATCGCTCCTCTTCCCTCCTGCACCCACTTTCCTGTAACCACAAACTTCTGCTGAACACTCTAACACTACTTTTTTTAAAACCTACCCCATACCTCTTCGACCCCATTGCCTATGCTCTCATTACCCCCATCATCCTCCAATAGCTGTTTATATCTTACCCTAACTGCCTCCTTTTTTAAAGTTTATAAACCTTCACCTCTCTCCCCCTGATGCTTCTATTCTCCTTGTATCCCATCTCCCTTTACTCTCAGTGTAGCTACAACAAAAGTGATCTGATATATCTGTGGCCCCTCTATAAACAGTACATCCTGAATCTACTCAACAGTCCTTTTAATCTACCAATACATAATCCAACAAACTACTGTCATTTTCGCCCTAAAACTATCTTTGTATACTTTTTTAAATCCTCTTTTTCTTAAAATATGTATTACCATAACTAAACCCCTTTCTATACAAAGTTCAATCAAAGGGCTCCCATTATCATTTACACCGGGCCCCAACCCCAAACTTACCTACCACACCCTCTCTAAAAGTTTCTCCTACTTTAGCATTCAAGTCCCCTACCACAATTACTCCCCTCACTTGGTTAAGGCTCCTAACATTCACTTAACATCTCCCAAAATCTCCCCTCTCTCCTGCATTCCTCTTTTCTCCAGGTGCATACACGCTTATTATGACCCACTTCTCCATCCAACCTTTACTTTAATCCACATAATTCTTGAATTTACACATTCATATTCTCTTTTCCCCTTTCCCAAATAACTGATCTTTTAAAACATTACTGCTACCCCTTCCTTTGCTCTAACCTCTCAGATACTCCAATTTAATCCCTTTTATTTCCCCCCACTGAAACCTCCTCCCCCCCTTCACTTTGTTTCGCTTAGGGCCAGGACATCCAATTCTTTTCATTCATAACACCCAGCAATCATCTGTTTCTTGTCATCCCACTACATCCACGCACATTTAAGCAACCCATTTTATAAAGTTTTTCTTCTTCTCTTTTTAGTAATTGTTTAAAAGGAGAAGGGTTACTAGCCCATTGCTCCCGGCTTTTTTAGTCGCCTCATACGACACGCATGGCTTACGGAGGAAAAAAATTCTTTTCCACTTTTCCCCCCCGGACAATAGAAGAAATAAAAAAGAACAAGACTATTTAGAAAAAGGAGAAAAACCTAGATGTATGTTTTAAAATATATAAAGCATGTGCGTGTCTGTGAAGTGTGACCAAAGTGTAAGTAGGAGTAGCAAGATACCCGTTATCTTAGCGTGTTTATGAGACAGAAAAAGAAACCAGCAATCCTACCATCATGCAAAACAGTTTTCAGGTTTTTGTTTCACAGTCATCTGGCAGGACGGTAGTACTTCCCTGGGGTTTGGTTGTGTCTAACCCAAACCCACTACCTTCATATATATATATATATTATATAAAATATAAATATATAAATATATAATAGTATATATATATATATATATATAAAATATATATATAAATATTTTATAAAAATATATATATATATATATAAAAATATATAATAAATATTATATATAAAAATAATATATATATATAAAATTATATTATATATATATATATAATACGTGTACAAAAAAAATATATAGCAATTCATGAATAAGTGCATATGTATAATTTCACATACAGTATGTATGTTTGTTGTGCCTTTTAGTCAACTGGTCAAATAATCAAATTTTGTTTAAAGAAGTTCATTATTATTTTTCCTTATCTGGTGATATGATTCAGCACCACAAGTGACCTTACTTAAATCAATGTGCTAAATAACATATAGCATAGCTTAATCTTATCTAACCTGTCTATGGTCAGTCTTATTATAATTGGTCATTATTAAATATATGTAAATTTTGTAATGTTCAGTTTGTTTTTCAAAATAATAATTAATGCACTCATAGGTTGCTTGACATGATAATTTGAGCTTAACAAAGTGAAATCAGGAATTCCTGCCTAAAATGCATAACATGTATGCTGAACATACAGTAAAGCCTCATCTATATACCATTGAACTAACCACCAATCTTAATTATAGTATGTTGCCAGCAGATGTATGTACACGCCTTGTAGTTTTACCTGCACAATCTCGGTACTCACTGCAATATACAGCATACCTAACCTCCTGCATATCTTATTTATCTTATTTTTTTTCTGGCATTCATATTTTACTGAACATTATGAAGTGTGACTTATTCTGCAATTACAGCTTAAATAGCAAAATAGCTGATCCACCTTTGTCAAAAGTCTGGTACCTCATGCCAAGATATTTCTTATTAATGACCCACTGCTCTTGCCAGTGCTATTTCTAAGTTGCTTGAACACTTGGTTAGCAAATGATTCATGTGGTACCTAGAAACCCAAAATTCTCTCTCCCTTCATCACTTGTGTTTTACAATGTGCCATTCCACCAGTGACCCATTATTACTCCATGACAGATACACTGAAAATACCTTCAACAACCATTTAGTTATTGCTCTCTCTTTCTGTCTATAACAAAGCTATTGACACTACCTGGCATTACAACTTTTTTTCTCAAGCATATGATTTTCTATTACAGAATAATGTCAGTGTTAGAGTAAATATCAACCTTTTTTTCCTGATTTTGTGCAGCTATAATATGTATTGCAAGATTGCATCCTCAGTACTTTCTTATGCTTGATAGCTCTCAATGGACTTGTGTTAGTTCTTCTGACAAGTACGGTATCTAGTCATCCATACATATTAATGGTTTCATTATTGTTTGTGCAGCCCTGAACTCTCAGCTCTAAGCAACCCTTCTCCAATACATTATCAGTCGTGTTGCCATTTGGGCCACCTCATCTGTTTTTAAATTTTCTACTGCTAAATCAAACTCAATATATCTCACATCACTTTTAGCT
>NC_069401.1:22502291-22505598 GCF_026875155.1 Cherax quadricarinatus | reverse complement strand
TAAGTATTCATCACTCAGCTTGGGCAATATAATTCAGGAATTTTAAGGAAGAAGAAACAGAGGAGAGGATGATTAAAGATGCGTGAGGAGAGGAGAATGTGAAAGAGGAAAAACACATGTGCAAAGAAATAAGAAGGAATAAAGAGAACAGGGGGTAAAATCTATTTTCTTAACAGAACTGGTGGTGGAGAAGGTGGATGAGGGGGGGTGGATCAGAGAGGATGGATGAGGGAGGGTGGATGAGGGAGGGTAGATCAGAGAGGATAAGGATGAGAGAGGATGAGGATGGATAAATAGTAATGGTTTATCATCCATTGGTGTGATGTGTATGTCAAGTGGGTAAGTCTTGGCTGCAACACAAACACACTGGCTGTCACATCACAGCCGCAGATCTCAAGGCCAACACAAACTTCCAACACAAACACCATGGCATTATTCATTTCTGTAAATACGAACGACTGTTGCAGTCACCACAACGACCCATCATCAAGAATATTATGACAACGAAATATAGATTGCCGAGACCATCCTTACCAGATGTTACTGACAGCGAAGTGACATTGGTCTATATATTAACGATAAACATTATTACCCCACACTCGACATACTGAAGTGCTGGCAGTTTAGATTTTGCCACCGAAGTGGCTAGTTTAGTGTGCTCCTTATATTCATCCTATGGACGGTAGTGCAAGAGCATGTGGATACAATGAAGGCTTAGAAACTAGGCGCCAAAAGAGTTAACAGGAGCACTTCTGGATTTAAAACAAGGATTCTTCCTAATATATCTGGAATCTTACTTCCAATAAGAAGATATCTTGACATGTCACATGTGTCATCATACTGTCTATTTCCTATATTCCTCATTAAGTGGACAAATAAGCACATAGCGTTCAAGAGTGTGACCATAGGGCTGGCCTCATACTTTGTATTTGGTTTGATAATCAACCAAATGCAAAGTATGAGGCCAGCTCTATAGTCACTATCTTGAAGTGACAGTTGAAAAACCAGAATTTAATATTTTTTTCTTATGTACAAGCCACTGGACGTAGCAGCCGAGCGAAGCTCAGACCAACAAACATACCAGACCCGGCCGAACACTCACAAACATACCAGACCCGGCCGAACACTCACAAACATACCAGACCCGGCCGAACACTCACAAACATACCAGACCCGGCCGAACACTCACAAACATACCAGACCCGGCCGAACACTCACAAACATACCAGACCCGGCCGAACACTCACAAACATACCAGACCCGGCCGAACACTCACAAACATACCAGACCCGGCCGAACACTCACAAACATACCAGACCCGGCCGAACACTCACAAACATACCAGACCCGGCCGAACACTCACAAACATACCAGACCCGGCCGAACACTCACAAACTACCAGACCCGGCCGAACACTCACAAACATACCAGACCCGGCCGAACACTCACAAACATACCAGACCGGCCGAACACTCACAAACATACCAGACCCGGCCGAACACTCACAAACATACCAGACCCGGTCGAACACTCACAAACATACCAGACCCGGCCGAACACTCACAAACATACCAGACCCGGCCGAATACTCACAAACATACCAGACCCGGCCGAACACTCACAAACATACCAGACCCGGCCGAACACTCACAAACATACCAGACCCGGCGAGCACTCACAAACATACCAGACCCGGCCGAACACTCACAAACATACCAGACCCGGCCGAATACTCACAAACATACCAGACCCGGCCGAACACTCACAAACATACCAGACCCGGCCGAACACTCACAAACATACCAGACCCGGCCGAACACTCACAAACATACCAGACCCGGTCGAACACTCACAAACATACCAGACCCGCCGAACACTCACAAACATACCAGACCCGGCCGAACACTCACAAACATACCAGACCCGGCCGGAATACTCACAAACATACCAGACCCGGCCGAACACTCACAAACATACCAGACCCGGCCGAACACTCACAAACATACCAGACCCGGCCGAACACTCACAAACATACCAGACCCGGCCGAACACTCACAAACATACCAGACCCGGCCGAACACTCACAAACATACCAGACCCGGCCGAACACTCACAAACATACCAGACCCGGCCGAATACTCACAAACATACCAGACCCGGCCGAATACTCACAAACATACCAGACACTCACAAACATACCAGCAAACAAATAAATCATAACATCGATGAGATTTATCTTGGAAAATATTAAGTCAACATAAATCTTAGCAAGACATGAGATTTTATCCAGATTTTAGATTATGCCGCCGAAGCTGCTAGTTTATTGTACACTCCATAGCCAGCCTAGACCTCAACTGAGGTCCTCTTCAGCAGAATGAGGAGAGGGACTATGAGTTAATAATGGCAGGGAGAGCATCGCCAGAGCATGTTGAGACACATCATGGCTACCAACCAGGTGTTTGTTGAGACACATCATGGTTACCAACCAGGTGTTTCTTGAGACACATCATGGTTACCAACCAGGTGTTTGTTGAGACACATCATGGCTACCAACCAGGTGTTTGTTGAGACACATCATGGCTACCAACCAGGTGTTTGTTGAGACACATCATGGCTACCAACCAGGTGTTTGTTGAGACACATCATGGCTTACAACCAGGTGTTTTGTTGAGACAACATCATGGCTACCAGCCAGGTGTTTGTTGAACACATCATGGCTACCAACCAGGTGTTTGTTGAGACACATCATGGCTACCAACCAGGTGTTTGTTGAGACACATCATGGTTACCAACCAGGTGTTTCTTGAGACACATCATGGTTACCAACCAGGTGTTTGTTGAGACACATCATGGCTACCAACCAGGTGTTTGTTGAGACACATCATGGCTACCAACCAGGTGTTTGTTGAGACACATCATGGCTACCAACCAGGTGTTTGTTGAGACACATCATGGCTACCAACCAGGTGTTTGTTGAGACACATCATGGCTACCAGCCAGGGTGTTTGTTGAGACACATCATGGCTACCAACCAGGTGTTTTGTTGAGACACATCATGGCTACCAACCATGTGTTTGTTGAACACATCATGGCTACCAACCAGGTGTTTGTTGAGACACATCATGGCTACCAGCCAGGTGTTTGTTGAGACACATCATGGCTACCAACCAGGTGTTTGTTGAGACACATCATGGCTACCAACCATGTGTTTGTTGAGACACATCATGGCTACCAACCAGGTGTTTGTTGAGACACATCATGGCTACCAGCCAGGTGTTTTGTTGAGACACATCATGGCTACCAGCCA
>NC_069401.1:22484791-22499791 GCF_026875155.1 Cherax quadricarinatus | reverse complement strand
GTAGTAGTAACCAGTTACCAGTAACCACTGTGCCAGTTGACTCACGACCAACCGTCTCTGCCTGAGTCACTGTCTGAACTCATGTGCTGACCTGGCAGTATTCAAAGACCCCCTCACATATGGGTACTGTGGGCGGCCAGGCAGTCAGTTGTACGAGAGAGAGCAGAGAGACTAGGTTACGGCTGTAAGGGCGCTACCCACCTTGTCTGTAATTATACGTACTACCAGCCTACGTGAGTATTACTTTACCCAATCCACGTGTCGAACTCCCACATGATAAATGTAGTAACCAGTTACCAGTAACCACTGTGCCAGTTGACTCACGACCAACCGTCTCTGCCTGAGTCACTGTCTGAACTCATGTGCTGACCTGGCAGTATTCAAAGACCCCCTCACATATGGGTACTGTGGGCGGCCAGGCAGTCAGTTGTACGAGAGAGAGCAGAGAGACTAGGTTACGGCTGTAAGGGCGCTACCCACCTTGTCTGTAATTATACGTACTACCAGCCTACATGAGTATTACTTTACCCAATCCACGTGTCGAACTCCCACATGATATGTGTGTGTGTGTGTGTGTGTGTATGTGTGTATGTGTGTATGTGTGTGTGTGTGTGTGTGTGTGTGTGTGTGTGTGTGTGTGTGTGTGTGTGTGTGTGTATGTGTGTGTGTGTGTATGTGTGTATGTGTGTATGTGTGTATGTGTGTATGTGTGTGTGTGTGTGTGTGTGTACTCACATAGTTGTACTCACCTAGTTGAGGTTGCAGGGGTCGAGTCCTAGCTCCTGGCCCCGCCTCTTCACTGGTCGCTACTAGGTCACTCTCCCTGAACCATGAGCTTTATCATACCTCTGCTTAAAGCTATGTATGGATCCTGCCTCTACTACATCGCTTACCAAGCTATTCAACTTCCTGACTACTCTGTGGCAGAAGAAATACTTCCTAACATCCCTGTGATTCATCTGTGTCCTCAACTTCCAACTGTGTCTCCTTGTTGCTGTGTCCCGTCTCTGGAACATCCTGTCTTTGTCCACCTTGTCAATTCCTCTCAGTATTTTATATGTCGGTATCATGTCCCCCCTATCTTTCCTGTCCTCCAGTGTCGTCAGGTTGATATCCCTTAACCTCTCCTATTAGGGCATACCCCTTTGCTCTGGGACTAGTCTTGTTGCAAACCTTTGCACTTTCTCTAGTTTCTTTACGTGCTTGGCTAGGTGTGGGTTCCAAACTGGTGCCGCATACTCCAATATGGGCCTAACGTACACGGTGTACAGGGTCCTGAACGATTCCTTATTAAGATGTCGGAATACTGTTCTGAGGTTTGCTAGGCGCCATATGCTGCAGCAGTTATTTGGTTGATGTGCGCCTCAGATGATGTGCCTGGTGTTATACTCACCCCAAGATCTTTTTCCTTGAGAGAGGTTTGTAGTCTCTGGCCCCTTAGACTGTACTCCATCTGTTGGTCCCTGCTGCTGCACCACTATCATTTGTACGTGGGTGCACCACTACCACTTGTACGTGGGTGCACCACTGCCACTTGTACGTAGGTACACCACTACCACTTGCACATGGGTGCACCACTACCACTTGTACGTGGATGCACCACTACCACTTGTACGTGGGTGCACCAGTACCACTTGAACGTAGGTGCACCACTACCACTTGTACATGGGTGCACCACTACCACTTGTACGTGGGTACACCACTACCACTTGTACATGGGTGCACCACTGCCACTTGTACGTGGGTGCACCACTACCACTTGTACATGTGTGCACCACTACCACTTGTAAATGGGTGCACCACTACGACTTGTACGTGGGTACACCACTACCACTTGTACATGGATGCACCACTACCACTTGTACGTGGGTGCACCACTACCACTTGTACATGGATGCTCCACTACCACTTGTATGTGGGTGAACCACTACCACTTGTAAGTGGGTGCACCACTACTGCTTGTACATGGGTGCACCACTACCACTTGTACATGGATGCTCCACTACCACTTGTATGTGGGTGCGCCACTACCACTTGTACGTGGGTGCACCACTACCACTTGTACGTGGGTGCACCACTACCACTTGTATGTGGGTGCACCACTACCACTTGTACATGGGTGCACCACTACCACTTGTACGTGGGTGCACCACTACCACTTGTATGTGGGTGCACCACTACCGCTTGTACATGGATGCTCCACTACCACTTGTATGTGGGTGCACCACTACCACTTGTACATGGGTGCACCACTACCACTTGTATGTGGGTGCACCACTACCACTTGTACATGGGTGCACCACTACCACTTGTACGTGGGTGCACCACTACTACTTGTTCGTGGGTGCACCACTACTACTTATACGTGGGTGCACCACTACTACTTATACGTGGGTGCACCACTACCACTTGTATGTGGGTGCGCCACTACCACTTGTACGTGGGTGCACCACTACCACTTGTATGTGGGAGCACCACTACCACTTGTATGTGGGTGCATCACTACCACTTGTACGTGGGTGCACCACTACCACTTGTACGTGGGTGCACCACTACCACTTGTACGTGGGTGCACCACTACCACTTGTACGTGGGTGCACCACTACCACTTGTACGTGGGTGCATCACTACCACTTGTACGTGGGTGCACCACTACCACTTGTACGTGGGTGCATCACTACCACTTGTACGTGGGTGCACCACTACAACTTGTACGTGGGTGAACCACTACCACTTGTACGTGGGTGCACCACTACCACTTTTGTGGACGACAAGCAGTATGCCGAAGTATTGTACACAGACACTATGAAAGACTTCGACAAGTGCGGTCATCGTGCGTTAACACTTGAGATTTATGCCAGACATTTAACACACAAAAAACAGGTAGATGTATTATCGACTTTCTAACAAATAGCTCCAAAGAGTAATTATCAACAAATATTATAATCCTCAACAGTAAAACATAAAAAACTGTATTTCAAGGCAGAGTACTTGACCCTCTTTATATTCTCATTCCTATATTTGCCACGGACAAAGACAAACCATAGCAGTGAATGTGACGTCTGCCGAGGGAACGACAAACCAAAGCAGTGAATGTGACGTCTGCCGAGGGAGCGACAAACCATTGCAGTTAATGTTACGTCTGCCGAGGGAGCGACAAGCCATTGCAGTTAATGTGACGTCTGCCGAGGGAACGACAAACCTACAAGTTGGTATAAAACAAGTCATTTGGTTAGCCACAGAAAATACTGTGATGCTCAGTGAGGATTTATTTCAGCTGCTCGGCTTCGGATATTTTAGTAATAAGACTTAGAAGAAAGTATAAAACGCGATCAAGTAACTTGATGGCCTTGGGAGATGAGTGTAAGGGGCCTGTGAGTAAGCCATTCGTAAGATCTTAGGCTCCAGCAAGACAACAGAGTTCCTGTCTACAAGAAAATTACAGGCTGGATAATAATTATCAGTTAAACAAGAGAAGCCAAGCACATCATGTCATTCTAAAATCATTCAACCGGTCCCTGGAGTGCAAGCGAAAATATATCATAATTTACGCCTGGAAAACACTGGCGGCATAAAGCTAGTCTGAGATCAGACTGCCGAGGTAGTCAACAGGTTTACACCAGGTACTTAACGTACTTTTGAAAATGAATTTTAAAAAAGGAATGAAATATAAAGAAAGTCAATGTACTTCGGAAAGTGCTGCTCAGAATGTCAGAAATCAGTCGATAAATTCAAATCAAAGTACCTACAAAAACCTCTCACATTGATAAACATCTACAGAGTTCCACAGTCAAACATTAGCCAATTTAGTCAAAATCTAGGAAGTATGATAACTGATGCACGCATGAACAAAGATCACTTACTACTCTCAGGTGACTTCAATATAAATCTCCTGCAAGACCAGGACCCACACGTTACTGAATTCACAAACACAATGAGTAACTGTATGTTACTACCAACAGTAACAAAACCTACAAGAGTTACAGAGACTAGTGTTTCCCTACTTGACCACATCTGGACCAACACCATATCCCCTTTAAAATCAGGCATAATTACAGATAATACCACAGACCACTACCCTACTTTCCTCATGACAACTCTTGGTAAACTACCCCAAGACACTACTAAAGTCACCTTCAGACTTCACAATGAGGCAGCCATTAATAACTTCACAACAGCAGTAGCAAACATTGATTGGCACACTGAGCTAGAAACCTATACAGATATTGACGAATGTATTAATAATTTTCTAAAAAAAACCCAATACCTCTATAACAAGCACTGCCCTAAAAAAACTAAACAGATGACAGCAAAGAGACTGAACAGTCCCTGGCTAACACCCAGCATTCTCAAATCCATAAATACAAAACACCAATATGAAAAACAGTACAGAATGGGTCACATAACCAGAGACCAAAAAAAACGTTACTCGTCAATCCTAACCACCTGATAAGAAGGGCAAAAAAATTGTATTATGAGAACAGATTATCCAACTTACGAGGTGATATAAAAAAGACCTGGAAAACCCTATCAGAAATTCTGGGAACAAAAAAGATATCACGAAATAGCGAAATAAAATTAGCAAAAACAGATGAACCCCAGCTCCCACCAACAGAAACAGCAAACAGACTCAATGATTTCTTCTCCACTATAGGACAAAACCTTGCCAATAAAATCCCAAGCTCAGATACCCCACCAAATGACTACCTCACCGGCAACTACCCGAACACACTGTTCCTAGCTCCGACTAACCCATACGAAGTCTCCCTTATTATCAACGCACTAAAAAACAAGGCAGATTTAAATACCTTACCACCCCTTATATACAAAAAAGTGTCACAAGTGCTATCACCAACATTGCAACACTCTTAAACAAATCCATTGAATCCTCCACCTTCCCTACATACTCAAAATAGCAAGGGTCACCCCGATCCACAAAGGGGGAGACCAAACAGAGTTGAATAACTATAGGCCAATATCCAACTTACACCCTCTCTCAAAAATCTTCGAAAAATTAATTCATAAACGAATCTACTCCTACCTTATCTCCCAAAACAACTCAACCCCTGCCAATTTGGATTCAGGCCTAATAAAAATACTAATGATGCTATTATACACATCTAGAACATATATACACTGCAATAGAGAAAAAAGAAGTCCCACTGGGGATCTTCATTGACTTACGTAAAGCTTTTGATACAGTTGACCATGACTTGCTCCACGTAAAATTGTCACACTAGTTAAAAGGGGGGGCACTCCCTCAACTACCTCAAGTCTTACCTCAGCAACAGAAGCCAATATGTGTACGCAAATGGGGCAAACTCTTCTGCACAACCAATTACAGTTGGTGTCCCACAGGGAAGTGTCCTTGGCCCTCTTCTCTTTCTCCTATACATAAATGACCTTCCAAATGCTTCGCAATTACTCAAACCCACACTATTTGCAGATGACACTACATACGTCTTCTCTCACCCGAGCCCAGTCACGCTAGCCAATACTGTAAATACCGAATTACAGAAAATACTACCTGGATGAGGACTAACAAACTTACACTAAACATTGACAAAACCTACTTCATTCAGTTTGGTAACAGAGCTACAGATGTCCCTCTTAACATAATGATAAATGGATCACCTATCACAAAACTAACAGAGGGAAAATTCTTAGGAATCCACCTTGATAATAGACTCAAATTTCATACACATATACATCAAATTTCTAAGAAAATTTCCAAGACTGTAAAGGGATACTATCGAAGATACGGTACTATGTTCCACAGTCAGCCCTCCTGGCCCTATATCACTCTCTTATTTACCCCTATCTCACCTATGGAATTTGTGCATGGGCTCAACAACAATTAACCATCTCAGACCACTAATTACCCAACAAAAGGCTGCAGTTAGAATGATAACAAATTCTCACTACAGGCAGCACACTCCACCAATATTCAATACACTAAACCTACTCACCATACAAAACATCCATACTTATTACTGCACCTATTACATACATAGAACACTTAAACTTGATATTAACCCTCCCCTCAAACATCTCCTTGCCAACCTCAACAGAACACATGACCATAACACAAGGCACAGATCACTCTTTGATGTTCCTCGTGTCCATCTCACACTATGCAAAAACTCAATGCACATAAAAGGCCCTAAAATCTGGAATTCATTACCTGTAAATATAAAAGAAACACAACCTTTTATAAATTCAAGTCTCTTCTCAAAGATTACTTACTCACACCCAAAACCAAATAAATACGAATAACTGAACATTATATATTGTAATCTTAAATGTTTCTCACAATTATATCACAATAATGTTAAACCTAAAACCCAATCTAACTTTATTATTTTTTAAATACAACTACCTAAACAGAATCACTACCTAACTGAATGCAACCATATGACCTGTCTGTAATACTCACTTGTGCCTAATAGTTATCTGTTTACATTAATGTTTTATCACTGATTTCATCATTGCTTAGTAGCAGCGCTGTATAGTCCTTGTGGCTTAGCGCTTCTTTTTGATTATAATAATAATAATAATCATTGCTTAGTTAATCTTAAGTTAATTTTAAGCCAGCCCGTAATGCTATGCATAGTATAAGTGGCTTTGGCATACTGCTCTTATCTGTATTTTTTTTGTACCTCTGTATGTGTGCACAAATTGGAATTGGAAATTGGAAATAAATACTTACTGCCCCCTGCAGCTGCAGGAAGGGGGGAGGGGGTTGAAACAGGGAAGGTCAGGACCAAATGTTAATTTCCAATCAATATTTCTCAAGGCCAACCTTTTAAATAAAAAAAATCATTACTTCAAATATTTTTTTCCCCGATTTTTTTCCCTTAACGCATCTTAATGACGCCTGTTGCCTCTAGAGTGCGACACTTCTGTACTGTAAGAACCCCGTTTAAGACTAGTGACATTATAGAACTAAAGAATTTTCACTCTCCGCGTCTGCTAGGTTAATTTGGTAAGGTTAGTCAGGAAACAGGACAAGTGCTTCCTGACACGGGTCTTAGTCGTAGGATGACCCACAGCTGGAACTTTTGGTCATCTGACCGAGGACTTCCCCCCGCGTCTGTTCCAGCACCAAAATAAATAACAATTCTTAATTGAAGTTTGTACTTTCTACAGCGCAGGTCAGAAATAAATATATAACACAATTCATACCTTAAGAGCACAGGAGGGACTGATTTCATATCAGCATAGTGAAAAACCCCACTTCAGGCAAATCAGGAATACACTGAGTTCGGAACTAACTAAATCGGCATCAAGGACTCAAAATTTTCCAGTACTATTCACTCCCATAACACATCCAGCCTCCTAACTGGCTTCCAGAGGGAACTGGATGTATCCCTCCTCAAGTTAATTTCCTGATCAGTCGGGTTGTAGTGCCTACGTTGGTCAGAGTGAGGCTAGCTCTACCAGCCTGTCTGATTATAACGTCAACCAGGAAGTCTGGTTGACGTTATGGGTCATGAACTAGCAGGCTGACAACATATAGGTTAGTTCCGGAGTCTCCAAAACACCTGTACAATCAACCTGTGTCTAGAACACCTGTAGATGCAAGGAAAAAGCTGGAACGTGTAAACACCCGTCATCAGCAACATGTGTATGCTGCCCTGGCGCGCGTAGTTCATGCCAGGGGCGCATGTGTACACAGCTGTAAACATGTGAAAACACCTGCATGCCACCTCTCCCCTTCCCATCTCGCCCTCAGCCACCCACAGTACCTGCACACTTCCCTCCACTGTAACCTGCAATACTAAGTTCATTCCTCTCCCATCACCAGCACTACCTCCTCTCCCATCACCAACATCACCTCCTCTCCAATCACCAGCACCACCTCCTCTCCCATCACCAGCACCACCCCCTCTCCCATCACCGGCACCACCTCCTCTCCCATCACCAGCACCACCCCCTCTCCCATCACCGGCACCACCTCCTCTCCCATCACCAGCACCACCTCCTCTCCCATCACCGGTACCACCTCCTCTCCCATCACCAACACCCTTTTTTTTAACGTTTTTAAAGCAGATGGAACTACAAAACACTGCAGCATTTGTAGATGAATGGTTCATAGAACCGACATGTTGATAAATTAGACACATGTGCAACTCTTGGGTATCTTTATTGAGGAAACGTTTCGCCACACAGTGGCTTCATCAGTCCATACAAAGGAGAATAGTGAAGAACAGGAGGAGTCTGAGGTAATCAGTCCCTCAGCCTTGAGTCGATGTGATCAGTCCATCAATCTTGAAAAGAATACAGCATATGTGCGGAGAAGTGGCTTATATACTGTAGGTAGGAGAGGTGCAGCAGTCGTAGGTGGTGTCACATTTAACCAATGTGGAAGTAGGTCGTGCCCAAGGGTTAGGCAATGGTTCTTTGAACCATTCATCTACAATCCTGTCAGACACTGCAACTTCTTGGGATCTTAATACTTGGGAATTCTTCGCTTGCCTGACCCTTGGGCACGACCTACTTCCACATTGGGTAAATGTGACACCACTTACGACTGCTGCACCTCTCCTGCCTACAGTATATAAGCTCCTTCTCCGCACATATGCTGTATTCTTTTCAAGATTGATGGACTGACCACATCGACTCAAGGCTGAGGGACTGATTACTTTAGACTCCTCCTGTTCTTCACCATTCTCCTGTGTATGGACTGATGAAGCCACTGTGTGGCGAAAAGTTTCCTCAATAAACATACCCAAGAGTTGCACATGTATCTAATTTATCACTGCAGCATTTACCAGCTGTATCCATCTTTCATTCAGTCAAACCATTACCGAGTCACTTGACCTCAGACAGGTGGTTCTACATCACCCTGGAGTGGTTGCTTGCCACGGTGCTTTCCAGGGCACCAAACATTATCTTCAGTGCAAAATACAGCAACGTCAGTATGTTCTCACCTAGTTGTGGTTGCAGGGGTCGATTCACAGCTCCTGGCCCCGCTTTTTCACTGGTCGCTACTACGTCACTCTTCCTGCTCCATGAGTTTTATCATACCTCTTCATAAAGCTATGTATCGATCCTGCTTCCACTGCATCACTTCCCAGACTATTCCACTTCCTGACAACTCTGTGACTGAAGAAATACTTCTTAACATCCCTGTGATTCATCTGAGTCTTCAACTTCCGACTGTGACCCATTGTTGTTGTGTCCCATCTCTGGAACATCCTGTCTCTGTCCACCTAGTCGATTCCTCTCAATATTTTATATGTCGTTATCATGTGTGTGTGTGTATGTGTGTGTGTGTGTGTGTGTGTGTGTGTGTGTGTGTGTGTGGTGTTGGTGTGTGTGTGTGTGGTGTGTGTGTATGTGTGTGTGTGTGTGTGTGTGTGTGTGCGTGTGTGTGTGTGTGTGTGTGTGTGTGTGTGAACTTCCTGGCTTGGATCAGAGGTGGCGTGTGTAAGCCAGTTCCATCCCGCTTTACCTGTGTACAAACACTTGTTGGAGATATCGATCCTCAGCTGTTGTTGGCGGTGTTTCCGTGGGGGAGGGGGGGAGGGAAGGGGAGGGGAAGATGGAAGGGTCGTAGCAGTAGGACAACAACCCCTTTGCTCCTCTGCCCCCCTTCCCCTCATCTGCCACACAACACCACCAACACCACTCATCTGACACAACTCAAACACAATATTTACAGTTTTCACTTTGACCCATATTAAAGACACGTCTGACAGCTAAAATGGAAACCTGTGTATAAACAGACAGATGGACAGGGATTCGAACCATAGCCCTGACAGGTAGCAGGTCCGGTACTCTACCAGGACCACACTTCAAGCCTCTGTCCATCATTCTCTTTATTGTAATAATGTTGGTAGAATTAGTGATCAAAGAAACAAATTTCCGCAGACGCAAGTGCCTTGAACCTTCACTAATACAATTAAACAAAACAGCGGCAGCTTCACCATCTCTGAAGTCTTAGCAAGAATCCTCCTAAAAACAGTAAACCCTGCCATCACAGTTTCTCCTGTTAATACTACACAAGCACATTACAGAGAATGAAAACTGAAACAGGCCTTCTCTATCCAGACTCCAATAGAAATATTTGTAATACTTATTTTTATGCTACCCAAGTAATAGCTTTTATATCCTTTTACTAATGTGCAAATTAATTGCATTACTACTACTACTACTACTACTACTTATATCACTAATACTACTACTACTACTACTACTACTACCACTAGTATTGCACCTCACTCTGAGCCTATATATACCCTCTGTGTCCATCTACTGTTTGTGATGGCTTGACAAAGCTCCTGGAGAGGGAAACGCTGCCACAATAAAAATGTCACATTAGTTGCACTTATGTCCTTTTACTTTACATTATCTTTATTCACTGACAGGCGTTCATGGATACCTGTTTATAACCACTAAGCTGTGAACTAACAAGCAGACTACACTGGTAGGAGGGTTGGTCTGTATGGTACAGTCGCTAATTTATACTTACTTAATATCACAAATGACGTTTGCGATGTTTTGGCAGCGGAAACTGGAAATCAAAACTAAGTTCTTTTGTGAGTATCTAAGACACCAGGGAAACCTTGCCAGCAGCTGTGTATGTAAGACACCAGAGGAACCTTACCAGCAGCTGTGTATGTAAGACACCAGAGGAACCTTGCCAGCAGCTGTGTGAGTATGTAAGACACCAGAGGAACCTTGCCAGCAGCTGTGTGAGTATGTAAGACACCAGAGGAACCTTGCCAGCAGCTGTGTATGTAAGACACCAGAGGAACCTTGCCAGCAGCTGTGTGAGTATGTAAGACACCAGAGGAACCTTGCCAGCAGCTGTGTATGTAAGACACAAGAGGAACCTTACCAGCAGCTGTGTATGTAAGACACCAGAGGAACCTTGCCAGCAGCTGTGTGAGTATGTAAGACACCAGAGGAACCTTGCCAGCAGCTGTGTGAGTATGTAAGACACCAGAGCAACCTTGCCAGCAGCTGTGTGAGTATGTAAGACACCAGGGGAACCTTGCCAGCAGCTGTGTGAGTAAGTAACACACCGGAGGAACCTTGCCAGCAGCTGTGTGAGTACGTAAGACACCAGGGGAACCTTGCCAGCAGCTGTGTATGTAAGACACCAAGGGAACCTCGCCAGCAGCTGTGTGAGCATGTAAGACACAAGAGGAACCTTACCAGCAGCTGTGTATGTAAGACACCAGAGGAACCTTGCCAGCAGCTGTGTGAGTATGTAAGACACCAGAGGAACCTTGCCAGCAGCTGTGTGAGTATGTAAGACACCAGAGCAACCTTGCCAGCAGCTGTGTGAGTATGTAAGACACCAGGGGAACCTTGCCAGCAGCTGTGTGAGTAAGTAACACACCGGAGGAACCTTGCCAGCAGCTGTGTGAGTACGTAAGACACCAGGGGAACCTTGCCAGCAGCTGTGTGAGTATGTAAGACACCAGAGGAACCTTGCCAGCAGCTGTGTGAGTATGTAAGACACCAGAGCAACCTTGCCAGCAGCTGTGTGAGTATGTAAGACACCAGGGGAACCTTGCCAGCAGCTGTGTGAGTAAGTAACACACCGGAGGAACCTTGCCAGCAGCTGTGTGAGTACGTAAGACACCAGGGGAACCTTGCCAGCAGCTGTGTGAGTATGTAAGACACCAGGGGAACTTTGCCAGCAGCTGTGTGAGTATGTAAGACACCAAGAGAACCTTTCCAGCAGCTGTGTGAGTATGTAAGACACCAGAGGAACCTTGCCAGCAGCTGTGTGAGTATTTAAGACACCAGAGGAACCTTGCCAGCAGCTGTGTGAGTATGTAAGACACCAGAGGAACCTTGCCAGCAGCTGTGTGAGTATGTAAGACACCAGAGGAACCTTGCCAGCAGCTGTGTGAGTATGTAAGACGCCAAGGGAACCTTGTTAGCAGCTGTGTGAGTATGTAAGACACTAGAGGAACCTTGCCAGCAGCTGTGTGAGTATGTAAGACACCAGGGGAACCTTGCCAGCAGCTGTGTGAGTATGTAAGACAACAGAGGAATCTTGCCAGCAGCTGTGTGAGTATGTAAGACACCAGAAGAACCTTTCCAGCAGCTGTGTGAGTGTGTAAGACACAAGGGAAACCTTTCCAGCAGCTGTGTGAGTATGTAAGACACTAGGGGAATCTTGCCAGCAGATGTCTGAGTATGTAAGACACCAGAGCAACCTTGCCAGCAGCTGTGTGAGTATGTAAGACACCAGGGGAACCTTGCCAGCAGCTGTTTGAGTATGTAAGACACCAGAGGAACCTTGCCAGCAGCTGTGTGAGTATGTAAGACACCAGGGGAACCTTGCCAGCAGCTGTGTATGTAAGACACCAGAGAACTTTGCCAGCAGCTGTGTGAGCATGTAAGACACTAGAGGAACCTTACGAGCAGCTGTGTGAGTATGTAAGACACCAGAGGAACCTTGCCAGCAGCTGTGTGAGTATGTAAGACACCAGACGAACCTTGCCAGCAGCTGTGTGAGTATGTAAGACGCCAAGGGAACCTTGCCAGCAGCTGTATGAGTATGTAAGACACCAGAGGAACCTTGCCAGCAGCTCTGTGAGTATGTAAGACACCAGGGGAACCTTGCCAGCAGCTGTGTGAGTATGTAAGACATCAGAGGAACCTTGCCAGCAGCTGTGTGAGTATGTAAGACACCAAGGTAACCTTTCCAGCAGCTGTGTGAGTATGTAAGACACCAGAAGAACCTTTCCAGCAGCTGTGTGAGTGTGTAAGACACCAGGGAAACCTTGCCAGCAGATGTCCGAGTATGTAAGACACTAGGGGAATCTTGCCAGCAGCTGTCTGAGTATGTAAGACACAAGAGCAACCTTGCCAGCAGCTGTGTGAGTATGTAAGACACCAGGGGAACCTTGCCAGCAACTGTTTGAGTATGTAAGACACCAGGGGAACTTTGCCAGCAGCTGTGTGAGTATGTAAGACACCATGGGAGCCTTGCCAGCAGCTGTGTGAGTACGTAAGACACCAGGGGAACCTTGCCAGCAGCTGTGTGAGTAAGTAAGACACCGGAGGAACCTTGCCAGCAGCTGTGTGAGTGTGTAAGACACCAGGGGAACCTTACCAGCAGCTGTGTGAGTATGTAAGACACCATGGGAACCTTGCCAGCAGCTGTGTATGTAAGAAACCAGAGAACCTTGCCAGCAGCTGTGTGAGCATGTAAGAAACTAGAGGAACCTTACCAGCAGCTGTGTGAGTATGTAAGACACCAGAGGAACCTTGCCAGAAGCTGCGTGAGTATGTAAAACACCAGAGGAACCTTGCCAGCAGCTGTGTGAGTATGTAAGACATCAGAGGAACCTTGCCAGCAGCTGTGTGAGTATGTAAGACACCAGGGGAACCTTGCCAGCAGCTGTGTGAGTATGTAAGACACCAGAGGAACCTTGCCAGCAGCTGTGTAAGTATGTAAGACACCAGAGGAACCTTGCCAGTAGCTGTGTGAGTATGTAAGACACCAGAGGAACCTTGCCAGCAGCTGTGTGAGTACGTAAGACACCAGGGGAACCTTGCCAGCAGCTGTGTGAGTAAGTAAGACACCGGAGGAACCTTGCCAGCAGCTGTGTGAGTGTGTAAGACACCAGGGGAACCTTGCCAGCAGCTGTGTGAGTATGTAAGACACCATGGGAACCTTGCCAGCAGCTGTGTATGTAAGACACCAGAGAACCTTGCCAGCAGCTGTGTGAGCATGTAAGAAACTAGAGGAACCTTACCAGCAGCTGTGTGAGTATGTAAGACACCAGAGGAACCTTGCCAGAAGCTGTGTGAGTATGTAAAACACCAGAGGAACCTTGCCAGCAGCTGTGTGAGTATGTAAGACATCAGAGGAACCTTGCCAGCAGCTGTGTGAGTATGTAAGACACCAGGGGAACCTTGCCAGCAGCTGTGTGAGTATGTAAGACACCAGAGGAACCTTGCCAGCAGCTGTGTAAGTATGTAAGACACCAGAGGAACCTTGCCAGTAGCTGTGTGAGTATGTAAGACACCAGAGGAACCTTGCCAGCAGCTGTGTGAGTATGTAAGACACCAGAGGAACCTTGCCAGCAGCTGTGTGAGTATGTAAGACACCAGGGGAACCTTGCCAGCAGCTGTGTGAGTATGTAAGACACCAGAGGAACCTTCCCAGCAGCTGTGTGAGTATGTAAGACACCAGGGGAACCTTGCCAGCAGCTGTGTGAGTATGTAAGACACCAGAGGAACCTTGCCAGCAGCTGTGTGAGAATGTAAGACACCAAGGTAACCTTGCCAGCAGCTGTGTGAGTGTGTAAGACACCAGGGGAACCTTGCCAGCAGCTATGTGAGTATGTAAGAAACCAGAAGAATGTTTCCAGCAGCTGTGTGAGTGTGTAAGACACCAGGGAAACCTTGCCAGCAGCTGTGTGAGCATGTAAGACACCAGGGGAAAACCCTTTCCAGCAGCTGTGTGGAGTAAGTAAGACACCGGAGGAACCTTGCCAGCAGCTGTGTGAGTGTGTAAGACACCAGAGGAACCTTGCCAGCAGCTGTGTGAGCATGTAAGACACCAGGGGAACCTTGCCAGCAGCTGTGTGAGTAAGTAAGACACCGGAGGAACCTTGCCAGCAGCTGTGTGAGTACGTAAGACACCAGGGGAACCTTGCCAGCAGCTGTGTGAGTATGTAAGACACCAGAGGAACCTTGCCAGCAGCTGAGTAAGTATGTAAGACACCAGAGGAACCTTTCCAGCAGCTGTGTGATTATGTAAGACACCAGAGGAACCTTGCCAGCAGCTGTGTGAGTATGTAAGACACAAGAGGAACCTTGCCAGCAGCTGTGTGAGTATGCATGACACCAGAGGAACATTGCCAGCAGCTGTGTGAGTATGTAAGACGCCAAGGGAACCTTGCCAGCAGCTGTGTGAGTATGTAAGACACCAGAGGAACCTTGCCAGCAGCTGTGTGAGTATGTAAAACACCAGGGGAACCTTGCCAACAGCTGTGTGAGTATGTAAGACATAAGAGGAAC
>NC_069401.1:22469791-22477291 GCF_026875155.1 Cherax quadricarinatus | reverse complement strand
GTACCATCATGATACATGGTGAAGTACCATCATGATAACATGCGTGAGTACCGCATTCATGATACATGGTGAGTACCATCATGATACATGGTGGAGCACCTCATGATACATGGTGAGTTACCATCTGATACATGGTGAGTACATCATGATTAAATAGTGAGTACATCATGATACATGGTGAGATACCATCATGATACATGGTGGTACCATTCATTGAATTCATGGTGTGTACCATCGTGTTACATGGTGAGTACCATCATGATACATGGTGAGTTTTACCATCATGATACATGGTGAGCCACCCTCAGATACATGGTGAGGTACCATCATGATACATGGTGACAGTACCATCATGATTATAGTGAGTACCATCATGATAACATGGTGAGTTCCATAATGATACATGGTGAGCACCCTCATTGATAAATGGTGAGTACACATCATGAATAAATAGTGAGTAGCATCATGTACATGGTGAGTACCATCATGTAAATGGTGGAGCACCTCATGATACATGGTGAGTACCATCATGATAAATAGTGAGTAGCATCATGATACATGGTGAGTACCATCATGATACATGGTGAGCACCTCATGATACATGGTGAGTACCATCATGATAAATAAGTGAGTACTCCATTCATGATACAGGGTGAGTACCTATCGTGATACACGGTGAGTACCATCGTGATAACACGGTGAGTACCATCATGATACATGGTTGAGTACCATCCATGATACATGGTGAAGTACCATTCTTGATACATGGATGAGTACCATCATGTACATGCGTGAGTACCATCATGAATACATGGTGAGCAACACCTCTTGATACATGGTGGGTACCATCATGTAAATAGTGAGTGCATCTGATACATGGTGAGTACCATCATGATACATGGTGAGTACCATCATGATACATGGTGAGTACCATCATGATACATGGTGAGTACCATCATGATACATGGTGTTTACTCATCATGATACATGGTGAAGTACATCATGATACATGGTGAGTACCATCATGAATACATGGTTGAGTACCATCATGATACATGGTGAGTACCATCTTGTTACATAGTGAGTACCATCATGATACATGGTGAGTACCTTAAAGTAACTACGCCCACCACATGACACATGGGAAGATCGTCGTCATGTACTACAACCTTGCCACACCTGAACCAGCTCACACACCTGTGCAAGGATCACTCTCACTTCAACAATCTTAACTTCAGAGGATATCACAGTACTGACATGAACATCCGGTCGAGTGTTCCGCGTTTCTGACTCTCTGGACACTGTTAGAACCAAGCCACGATCTGAACACCTTTCATTACAATCATCAAACTTTGTGAGTATATAACTTCATGTTTGTTATAAATGTTTGGCGAGGTATTCCCGCATTGTTAAGCTTATTTGTGGAAATAAATGGTATAAAATACCAACACAATGGAAAAATAAAACACATAAGCGTTATAATTGTGATCCTTTATAGACAACGTTTCGCCACAATAGTGACTTTATCAAGTCAGAA
The DNA here is from genome assembly GCF_026875155.1 of Cherax quadricarinatus. Classification (NCBI taxonomy): domain Eukaryota; kingdom Metazoa; phylum Arthropoda; class Malacostraca; order Decapoda; family Parastacidae; genus Cherax; species Cherax quadricarinatus. Next base: position 22,475,754 of record NC_069401.1, on the reverse strand, counting down.
CATATTAGAATCACATTATACTGATTATGTGTTTATTTTTCCTAAATTTATTTGTGTTCTTTAGATATATTTTAAACATTTTTATTTGTTAGATATCAGTGATGAATACGAGAGGTCAATAAGAAATGTGAGAGAATCAGTAAAGAATGTGACAGACAGAAGATGGTGTTACTGACGAAGCACACGACAGTAACACACATAATACGTATCTAAGTGTTGAATAAGAAAAGTGAAGACATAAGAGAAATACTTGACGACGTACACAGAACAAGATATGGAAGGTGAGAAACACTCATACAAAACATAAAAGGTAGAAAAGAAACATATGTGCAACATAGCACTGGTGTGCCGGGGATACAACTGCACAGTAACGCTGAGGGGAAAGAAATACAGGTGCAAATCACCGCCAACAGGAAGATTCGCAATGCAAAAACGTGTTTCCTGGGGGTGTTGCTGGGCTGGTGCCTTTGTTCGAAATGGGTGCTTGTGCAGTTAGAAAACCGAGACAGTGGTCAGTGGTGAGGGGGCCCCTGGTGTTTCTGAGCAGCAGGACGATCTGAAGGACTAAACAGTGCTTCGGGTGGTTAAGTTGTTTTTCGGGCGTCGAAAAAGGGTGATTTTTAAAACCTGGTTGGGGCTGCTGGGGTTTTAATACGGTTTGCTGACAATGGTGCGGTGCAGATCTAAACTGCTCAGTTTGGGAAAACGGGCCCCCAAAAATCCCGGCCCAAAAGAAAGCAAAACTGTCAAATTTTTTGCCTTGGGTGTCTGTAGACAAGAATGTTCCTAATACGAATGAGCCGTGAATTCCGACCACCAAAAAAAATTTGGACCTGACTAAAGAAATATGCGTTGTTCTTCCGTCAACTTTTTTTGCCCTGAAATTTTATAATTTTGTGTAAAAAAACTGCCCACAAAAAGGTTAGTTTTTCTAAACCTTTAGAAAACTAACCCTGTAGTACAGCCCTCCGTAGCAAGAGATTTGTTAATACTAGAAGCAGAAAAATGCAAGAAATTACAAAAAGTTTACCACCTCAGAACCTTTTTTCGGATTGGAGGCACAGTGGCGACTCCATCCAGAAACCCCCAGATATAAATACCATTTAAAATCTCCCCCAAAAAGCAAGCAAAACATTTTTTTTTAAAAAATCCCGGCCCTTTAAAAACCTCCCTCAACAACAAATTCCTTTTTCAGTGGACTCCTACGGAGCAAATGCTAGTTTGAGTTTACAGAACCCACATAAAAACCCTTTCACCACGATATATAATATTAGGGTACAAAAAACTTAGGTGCGACTGAACAAAAACAGGCAACAAGGGAAAGCGAGGTTGGCATTAAAGATTGAGAACGAAAAACCCAATAACAGTGGGTTTATATAACCCACTAGATACAACTTCCCACTTCAAGGAAATCATTGATAAAAGGAATACTCTCTTGGAATTTTTCATCAAAAACAGAAGACAGTTCAGACGAATATTCTCACACAAATGAGCTACTGAAAGTTTGAAATAAATTCTCCATACGCCAGTGAATGGTGGAGCACCAAGACTGGAAAATACGCTAGACCTTGCTTTCACAGATAATAATAATTTGGTTTGAAATAAAACAGCATGGAAGACAGTTAATTAGGAAAACATCCTAATCGAAGTTCAGACTTACAAGCACACGGGTCCTGACCAGCAAAGATGCACACAGATATTGTTGAGAGTGTTGACGGAGGCGGTGTCATAGTGACTATGTTGGAGTAGTCAACAAAACACACACACACACACACACACACACACACACACACACACACACACACACACACACACACACACACACACACACACACACCACACACATACACACATATACACACACAAACATACACACACACACACACACACACACACACACACACACACACACACACACACACACACACACACACACAACACACACACACATACACACACACACACACACACACACACACACACACACACACACCACACACACACACACACACACACACACACACACAGTGGGACAGAGAAATGGTAGGAAAATCAGTAAACGAGATGATGGAATATGTGGCAACAAAGTGCAAGGAGGCAGAGGAAAGTTTTGTTCCCAAGGGAAACAGAAATAATAGGAAGACCAAAACGAGTCCTTGGTTTACCCGAAGGTGTAGGGAGGCAAAAACTAAGTGCAACAGAGAATGGAAAAGGTACAGGAGGCATAGGACCCAGGAAAACAAGGAGATTAGTAGAAGAGCCAGAAACGAGTATGCACAGATAAGGAGGGAGGCCCAGCGACAGTATGAAAACGACATAGCATCGAAAGTCAAATCTGACCCAAACTGCTGTATAGCCACATTAGGAGGAAGACAACAGTCAAGGACCAGGTGATAAGGCTGAGGAAAGAAGTGGAGAACTCACAAGAAACGATCAAGAGGTATGTGAGGAGCTCAACACGAGATTTAAGGAAGTATTTACAGTAGAGACAGGAAGGACTCTGGGGGGACAGACCAGATGGGGACACCAGCAAGGAATACACCAACAAGTGTTGGACGACATACATACAGATGAGGAGGAGGTGAAGAAACTGCTAAGGGACATCGATACCTCAAAGGCAATGGGACCGGACAACATCTCCCCGTGGGTCCTTAGAGAGGGAGCAGATATGTTGTGCGTGCCACTTACCACAATCTTCAACACGTCCCTGGAAACTGGGCAACTGCCTGAGGTATGGAAGACGGCAAATGTAGTTCCCATTTTTAAAAAAGGAGACAGAAAAGAGGCACTAAACTATAGACCTGTGTCATTGACGTGTATAGTATGCAAAATTATGGAGAAGATTATCAGGAGGAGAGTGGTGGAGCACCTGGAACGGAACAAGAGTATAAATGCCAACCAGCACGGATTCACGGAAGGCAAATCCTGCATCACAAACCTTCTGGAGTTTTATGATAAAATAACAGAAGTAAGACACGAGAGAGAGGGGTGGGTTGATTGCATCTTCTTGGACTGCAAGAAGGCCTTTGACACAGTTCCTCACAAGAGATTAGTGCAGAAGCTAGAGCATCAGGTGCATATAACAGGAAGGGCACTGCAATGGATCAGAGAATACCTGACAGGGAGGCAACAACGAGTCATGGTACATAATGATGTATCACAGTGGGCACCTGTGACGAGCGGGGTCCCACAGGGTCGGTCCTAGGACCAGTGCTATTTTTGGTATATGTGAACGACATGACGGAAGGGTTAGACTCAGAAGTGTCCCTGTTTGCAGATGATGTGAAGTTAATGAGGAGAATTAAATCTGATGAGGACCAGGCAGGACTTCAAAGAGACCTGGACAGACTGGACACCTGGTCCAGCAAATGGCTTCTCGAATTTAATCCTGCCAAATGCAAAGTCATGAAGATAGGGGAAGGGCACAGAAGACCACAGACTGAGTATAGGCTAGGTGGCCAAAGACTGCAAACCTCACTCAAGGAGAAAGATCTTGGGGTGAATATAACACCGAGCATGTCTCCGGAAGCACACATCAATCAGATAACTGCTGCAGCATATGGGCGCCTGGCAAACCTGAGAACAGCATTCCGATACCTTAGCAAGGAATCATTCAAGACACTGTACACCGTGTATGTCAGGCCCATACTGGAGTATGCAGCTCCTGTTTTGAACCCGCACTTGATAAAGCACGTCAAGAAACTAGAGAAAGTACAAAGGTTTGCGACAAGGTTAGTTCCAGAGCTAAGGGGAATGTCCTATGAAGAAAGATTAAGGAAATCGGCCTGACGACACTGGAGGACAGGAGGGTCAGGGGAGACATGATAACGACATATAAAATACTGCGTGGAATAGACAAGGTGGACAAAGACAGGATGTTCCTGGGAGGGGACACAGAAACAAGAGGCCACAATTGGAAGTTGAAGACACAAATGAGTCAGAGAGATAGTACGAAGTATTTCTTCAGTCATAGAGTTGTAAGGCAGTGGAATAGTCTAGAAAATGACGTAGTGGAGGCAGGAACCATACACAGTTTTAAGACGAGGTTTGATAAAGCTCATGGAGCGGGGAGAGAGAGGGCCCAGTAGCAACCGGTGAAGAGGCGGGGCCAGGAGCTAAGACTCGACCCCTGCAACCACAAATAGGTGAGTACAAATAGGTGAGTACACACACACACACACACACACACACACACAACACACACACACACACACACACACACACACACACACACACACACACACACACACACACACACACACACATACATACACACATACACACTCTCTATCAAAGAGTTTTCAACAAATTCAATTTTAACAACAACAACATCGACTGGAATCAAATAAATCGTGTTCTTAAGGAAACATGCTGGGAAGATATCTTAAATAACATGGATCCGAACCTGTGACTATGACACTAGAAGTATGTTCAAGGCACACAAATAACCCGCACATAAAAGAGAGAAGCTTACGACGACGTTTCGGTCCGAGTTGGACCATTGACAAAGTCACACTAACTTGTCAATGGTCCAAGTCGGACCGAAACGTCGTCGTAAGCTTCTCTCTTTTATGTGCGGGTTATTTGTGTATCGTTCCAGTCACGGTATTGTGCCTTTTTGTTATTTATGTTCAAGGCACATTACACAAAGGAAAAAGAAGAGATGATGTAAAGTAGAAGAGAGATGCTCCCTGTACAGGCGAAGAAGAATCACAGCTCCTCTAGTGTGCTGGACTACTAACTTAAATGTAGAAGAAACCACTGACCAAGAAAATGTTGAACTTAATATGAATGAATTATACAGAGCCCAGGAGAGAGAGAGTCAGTGAGAGAGAGAGAGAGAGAGAGAGAGAGAGAGAGAGAGAGAGAGAGAGAGAGAGAGAGAGAGAGAGAGAGAAAGGGGGAACTAAAAACAATTAATGAAATTGAAAGAAATAAAAATATCAGAATAATGGTCTACAGACTAAGCGACTTCGTCATAAGCGACACTCAAAGCGTTGTTCAAAATTTCTGATAGAACCCTTATCTCAGTGAACTTTGAAAAAGCCATCGATAACATGCCCATGCACTCTGCCCCAGGTCCAGACTCCTGAAAGAAACCTCACAGTCATTTAAAACAACGGATATAGCTCCACTCCACAAAGGTGGCAGCAAGGAATTACAGACTGAAAGCACTAACTCTCCACACTGAAAAAAAATAAAAAAATAAAAAATCTAAGAAGCAAGATTACCCACTACTTGTATTCACAACCCAGAGCAGCATGAGTGTAAAGCAGGTCGCTCCTACCTCTCACAGCTACTGAACCACTGACATGGTCTTGAATGCATATAGTCGTTGCACAAGCCTTTGACAAGCGCGATCATGGTGCAATACCGCACAAAATGTATGCAAAAAGATGGATTTTTACTTTTGTAAACAACAGAATGAAAATAATAATAGTAAACAGACTCAAGTCAGAGGCTGCCACAATGAAAAGTTGTGTTGGTGAAGGTACAGTACTCGCCCTCATCCATTACCTCATTTTCATATCTGACACAGGCAAAGACGTAAATCATTAGTGCCATATGCTTTATAGATAACGCTAGAATTTGCCTGAGAGTCCCATCCATTGAGGACACTGTAAATCTCCAAACGAATATCAACCAAGTGTTCCAGTGGACCAGGGAAAACAATGTGATGCTAAATAAGGACAAATTTCAGTTATTCCGACATAAGGAACCTGAGGAAATAAAGGCCAGAACGGAATACGAAACACGTTCTAACCACACAATACAGCGACAAACTAATGTTAAGGACTTAGGAGTGATAATGTCAGCAGATCTCAATTTCAAGTATTACCAGTGTCATTATCACAATAACGGGGAAAATGACAGGATGAATAATGAGAACCTTCAAAACAACGACTGCCATGCCATTTGTGATCCACTTTCAGTCACATGTTCTCTCTTGGCTGGAATACACT
>NC_069401.1:22449791-22464791 GCF_026875155.1 Cherax quadricarinatus | reverse complement strand
ATCTTCCCAGAAGGGTGATCCAGGCTAGGACTTTGGGCAGCTTTAAAATGAGATTGGACAAATATATGAGTGGGAGGGGCTGGGTTTGATTTGTGTCATTGGGTAGCTTTGGGTAGAGGTCATTTTGATATGGATCTGCCTCGTCTATGCCAGTAGGCCTTCTGCAGTGTTCCCCCATTCTTATGTTTTTATGTTGTTATGTTAGACTCTTGTTCACTTATGTTGTGTGTATCTTAGATTCTTGTTCACTTATGTTGTGTGTATCTTAGATTCTTGTTCACTTATGTTGTGTGTATCTTAGATTCTTGTTCACTTATGTTGTGTGTATCTTGGACTCTTGTTCACTTATGTTGTGTGTATGTTGTCATATTCTCACATCAAGACACTTTCCAGTTGAGACAAAACAAACCTAATTTGATTCTGTTCAAGGAATCTTGTAGACAGTCGTCAATATGTTGGGGGAAATTTTGAATCAAACTGTTGTTATGGTATAACAAGTCCTTAGACAGAGAAGTTATACAAGAGAACTTTTTATAGTTGCAGAACCGACATATTTTTGGTTCACTCTTATTTTTAGCTTTGTAAAGTGTGTTTCTAGTACTTTTTAAAGTTTTGTCAATAAAGTTTCTTGCATATTTTAGATCATAAGTTATTTCATAAGTGTTCTGTATCTTCTCATCAATGAATTTTTGGCTACAAATGCATCGAATTCTTAAGAACATGGAGGAGAACACAGAACATTTAACTCTATTGTGATCTTATGAATAACAGTGTACACGAGAGCCGATATGTGTTGACTTTTTTTGTGCTATGAATTTAAATTCTTGGTTCATCTAAAAATGGCAGGCGAGTTATTTTATTAATACACGACAGAAAACTTTTTGGATGGAGTTAGACAAATTTTAACTCAAGTAGGAACCGGTTTATATTTATATTCCTGAGCATTAAGTACGGCGAGTTTTGCACAAAAAATGTGGTATGGCGATGGGAAATCCTCTTCCAAATTTCCTTTGTAAATTGCATAGGGATTTTTCATTTACCCAACTGCTAAATAGAATTCTTCGTGATTAAGCTAAATGGCAATTGAAGGAACTAGTCAAGTTCTCACTTTAAAACAGTAAAGAGTTGGTAATTTCCATAAAAATTAAACGCCGTTAATGTTGTAGGTTTATGAAGTTATCTCTCCGTATACTACCGTATCCTTGCTGTCCCATGAGTCTGTTTTGTAAGATCTGCAGTGACTCCCGCTTCTGCAAGGAGTTATTTCCGTGTACAGAATTAGAATCAGTGCCACTAGTGTTTTCTCGGTGAAGATCTGGATAAACCTCTCCCGCCGCATTGTACGGTACTCACAGTCACAGATTTTAAGAGATGGTAGTAATTAATATAATGGAAATAATTACTTCAAACTTATTCACTTCTTCCATCGTTCGTCTCTGTATAAGACTGAAGAAGACACCGTCAGTGTCGGACTTAAGAAGACATTGTCAGTGTCGGACTTAAGAAGACATTGTCAGTGTCGGACTTAAGAAGACACTGTCAGTGTCGGACTTAAGAAGACACTGTTGGTGTTGGACTTAAGAAGACACTGTCAGTGTCGGACTTAAGAAGACACTGTTGGTGTTGGACTTAAGAAGACACTGTCATTGTCGGACTTAAGAATACACTGTCAGTGTAGGACTTAAGAAGACACTGTTGGTGTTGGACTTAAGAAGACACTGTTGGTGTTGGACTTAAGAAGACACTGTTGGTGTTGGACTTAAGAAGACACTGTCAGTATCGGGCTTAAGAAGACACTGTCAGTGTCGGACTTAAGAAGACACTGTCAGTGTCGGACTTAAGAAGACACTGTCGGTGTTGGACTTAAGAAGACACTGTTAGTGTTGGATTTAAGAAGACACTGTTTAGTGTCGGACTTAAGAAGACACTGTTGGTGTTGGACTTAAGAAGACACTGTCAGTGTTGGACTTAAGAAGACACTGTTGGTGTTGGACTTAAGAAGACACTGTTGGTGTTGGACTTAAGAAGACACGTCAGTGTTGGACTGAAGAAGACACTGTCAGTGTTGGACTTAAGAAGACACTGTTTGGTTTTCGGACTTAAGAAGACGCTGTCAGGGTTCGGAATAAGAAGACATTTCAGTGTCGGACTTAAGAAGACACTGTCAGTGTCGGACTTAAGAAGACATTGTCATGTCGGACTTAAGAAGACACTGTCATGTCGGACTTAAGAAGACACTGGCAGTGTCGGGCTTAAGAAGAAAACTGTCAGTGTCCGGACTTAAGAAGACACTGGCAGTGTCGGACTTAAGAAGACACTGTCAGTGTCGGACTTAAGAAGACACTGTCAGTGTCGGACTTAAGAAGACACTGTCAGTGTCGGACTTAAGAAGACACTGTCAGTGTCGGACTTAAGAAGACACTGTCAGTGTCCCACTTTAAAAAGACACTCAGTGTCGGACTTAAGAAGACACTGGCAGTGTCGGACTTTAAAACACTGTCAGTGTCGGACTTAAGAAGACACTGTCAGTGTCGGACTTAAGAAGACACTGTCAGTGTCGGACTGAAGAAGACACTGTCAGTGTCGGACTTAAGAAGACACTGTCAGTGTCGGACTTAAGAAGACACTGTCAGTGTCGGACTGAAGAAGACACTGTCAGTGTCGGACTTAAGAAGATACTGGCAGTGTCGGCTTAAGAAGACACCCGGCAGTGTCGGACTTAAAAAGACACTGTCAGTGCGGACTAAGAAAACACTGTCAGTGTCGGACTTAAGAAGACACTGGCAGTGTCGGACTTAAGAAGACATTGTCAGTGTCGGACTTAAGAAGACACTGTCAGTGTCGGACTTAAGAAGACACTGTCAGTGTCGGACTGAAGAAGACACTGTCAGTGTCGGACTTAAGAAGACACTGTCAGTGTCGGACTTAAGAAGACACTGGCAGTGTCGGACTTAAGAAGACACTGGCAATGTTGGACTTAAGAAGACATTGTCAGTGTCGGACTTAAGAAGACACTGTCAGTGTCGGACTTAAGCGACACTGTCAGTGTCGGACTTAAGAAGACACTGTTGGTGGGTTTGGGCTTAAGAAGACACTTGCAGTGTTGGACTTAAGAAGACACTGTCAGTGTCGGACTTAAGAAGACACTGTCAGTGTTGGACTTTAAAAAGACACTGTCAGTGTTGGACTTAAGAAGACACTGTCAGTGTTGGACTTAAGAAGACACTGTCAGTGTTGGACTTAAGAAGACACTGTCAGTGTTGGACTTAAGAAGACACTGTCAGTGTTGGACTTAAGAAGACACTGTCAGTGTTGGACTTAAGAAGACACTGTCAGTGTCGGACTTAAGAAGACACTGTTGGTGTTGGACTTAAGAAGACACTGTCAGTGTTGGACTTAAGAAGACACTGTCAGTGTCGGACTTAAGAAGACACTGTCAGTGTCGGACTTAAGAAGACACTGTCAGTGTTGAACTTAAGAAGACACTGTCATTGTCGGACTTAAGACGACACTGTCAGTGTCGGACTTAAGAAGACACTGTTGGTGTTGGACTTAAGAAGACACTGTCAGTGTTGGACTTAAGAAACAAATGTCAGTGTCGGACTTAGAAGACACTGTCGTGTTGGACTTAAGAAGACACTGTCAGTGTTGGACTTAAGAAGACACTGTCAGTGTCGGACTTAAGAAAACACTGTCAGTGTCGGACTTAAGAAGACACTGTCAGTGTCGGACTTAAGAAGACACTGCTGGTGTTTGGACTTAAGAAGACACTGGCAGTGTCGGACTTAGGAAGACACTGGCAGTGTCGAACTTAAGAAGACACTGTCAGTGTCGGACTTAAGAAGACATTGTCAGTGTCGGACTTAAGAAGACACTGTCAGTGTCGGACTTAAGAAGACACTGTCAGTGTTGGACTTAGAAGGGCACTGTCAGTGTCGGACTTAGGAAGACACTGTCAGTGTTCACAGGTCAACAACTTTAACACTGGTCATTTGTTCGCATATTTGCTAGCACAAAATACCTGGTTGATCAGGCATCAACCAACAGGCCTGCTGATTGATGGTCTGGTTGATCAGAGTATCAACCAACAGGCCTGCTGATTGATGGTCTGGTTGATCAGGGCATCAACCAACAGGCCTGCTGATTGATGGTCTGTTTAATCAGAGTATAAACCAACAGACCTGCTGATTGATGGTCTGATGTTATTGACATAGTCAACAGGTTGGATAATATCATGTCAGGTAATGGGAACAAGCCTATTATCTGTCTCAGTGCTGGTGGAAATGATATTGGGAAGGGTAGGAGAGAAGAGCTGCTAGATAAGTACAGGTCAGCTATAGATTTAATTAAGTCTAAGGGACGGGTCCCAGTCATATGTAGCATCTTGCCTTGAAGGGTAGTGGGCAATGAATGGTTGTCTAGGGTAATTGGTGTAAATTGCTGGCTAGACAGATACTGCAAGGAACTTGCACTCCCATTCATTGACAACTGGGACAACTTTTATGGCAAACATGATATGTATGCAAGGGATGGGGTACATCTCTCTGGGGCAGGGGTGGTAGCCCTTGCAAACTCAATCGAGAGGGCCATTGCTGAAATGCCTAGGATTTTAAACTGATAGAAGATAGAGGTATGGGTGAGTGTGGGAAACAGTCAGGTTGTAACACTAGGGTTGTAAACAGTAAATGTATAAAAGACATTCATCATGAAGTTATAAATAAAGACACTAGATCAGGTCAGCAAACGAAGGGGGACAGCAGAGGGCAGCAAGGGACTAGCTCCCCTTTAAAAATTCTATATACTAATAGCAGGAGTGCAAGAAATAAGATAGATGAGCTAAAACTAATTGCAAGTGCAGGAAACATTGATATCATTGCTATAACAGAGACCTGGCTCAATCTGAAAGATAGAGAGATGCCTTCTGAATGTCACATACAAGGCTATAAATTATTCCACACTGACAGGGTCAACAGGAAGGGTGGTGGAGTAGCGATGTGTGTCAGAGACAATTTAAATTGTTGTGTTAGACAAGATATAAAATTAGAAGCGTCAGCCACTGAATCTGTTTGGTTACAGCTTCTCGAGGGCCGTGAAAAATTAATTTTGGGTGTGATATACAGGGCCCCAAATCTTGTGATAATGGGAGATTTCAACTATAGACAGATTGACTAGAGCAATTTGACAGGAAATTTGAGTCAAGTGACTTTCATGATACGATTCAGGATTGTTTTTTAAAACAGTTTGTGACAGAACCAACTAGAGGAAATAACCTGCTTGACTTGGTTCTTGCCAGCAGGGAAACGCTAATTAATAATCTTGAGGTTAAAGATGAGCTTGGGGAAAGTGATCACAAATCACTCAGTTTTAACATATCATGGAATTCCCCTAATAATGGCAATCAAGTCTCTGTCCCTGACTTCCGCTTGGCTGATATCATAGGACTGAAAAATTACTTGGGTGGGCTGAACTGGAATGACCTGACTATGGGTCAGGTAGGGGGTGATGATTGCCGTATGACGCTTTCCAGGGCATAGTTCTAGTGCTCAGACAACTTATGTTCCAAAAAGGGGAAAACAGATCAAGCAAAAATAATCCTAAATGGATGAACAATAGATTAAAACATCTCATCGTCAAAAGAGAGGCATATATAGGCAAATCAAAAGAGGAGAGGGGCAATTAAGAAATCAATATATTCAGTTAAAGAGAGAAATAAAAAAGGGAATAAGAAAAGCAAAAAGAGATTATGAGGTTAAAGTTGCAAGAAATCGAAGACTAACCCAAAAGGATACTTTCAGGTATACAGAAGTAAGATCAGGGACAAGATAGGCCCACTCAAAAGTTACTCGGGTCAGCTCACGGACAGTGATAAGGAAATGTGTAGAATTTTTAACACTTCCTCTCAGTATTTACACAGGAAGATACTAGTGATATTCCAGAAATAATAAATTAAGTAGAACAGGATGATAAACTGTGCACAATTAGGGTCGCAAGTGGCATGGTCCTTAGACAAATAGATAAATTAAAACCTAACAAATCCCAGGCCCTGATGAACTGTATGCAAGGGTTCTAAAGGAATGTAAAGAGGAGCTTAGCAAATCTCTGGCTAATCTTTTCAACATATCACTACAAACTGGCATGGTGCCAGATAAGTGGAAAACGGCAAATGTAATACCTATTTACAAGGCAGGTGACAGGTCCTTAGCTTCGAACTATAGACCAATAAGCCTAACCTCCATAGTGGGAAAATTTATGGAATCAATAATGCCGAGGCAGTTCTGCACCTTGAAAAGCATAAATTGATCAACGAATCTCAGCATGGTTTTACAAAGGGCGTTCCTACCTTACGAATTTATTAACTTTTTTCACTAAAGTATTTGAGGAGGTAGATCATGGTAATGAACATGATATTGTGTATATGGACTTCAGTAAGGCTTTTGACAGGGTCCCACATCAGAGACTATTGAGGAAAATTAAGGTACATGGAATAGGAGGAGAAATTTTCTTCTGGATAGAGGCATGGTTGACAAATAGGCAGCAGAGAGTTTGCATAAATGGGGAGATTTCAGAGTGGGGAAGCGTCACGAGCGGTGTTCCACAGGGGTCAGTGTTGGGTCCCCTGTTGTTCACAATCTACATAAACGACATTGATGAGGGCATAAAGAGCGACATAAGCAAGTTTGCCGATGACACCAAAATAGGCCGTCGAATTCATTCTGAAGAGGACGTTAGAGCACTCCAGGAAGATTTGAATAGACTGATGCAATGGTCGGAGAAGTGGCAGATGCAGTTTAGTATAGACAAATGCAAAGTTCTAAATGTTGGACAGGAAAATAACCATGCCACATATAAACTAAATAATGTAGATCTTAATATTACGGATTGCGAAAAAGATTTAGGAGTTCTGGTTAGCAGTAATCTGAAACCAAGACAACAGTGCATAAGTGTTCGCAATAAAGCTAATAGAATCCTTGGCTTCATATCAAGAAGCATAAATAATAGGAGTCCTCGGGTTGTTCTTCAACTCTATACATCCTTGGTTAGGCCTCATTTAGATTATGCTGCACAGTTTTGGTCACCGTATTACAGAATGGATATAAATGCTCTGGAAAACATACAAAGGAGGATGACAAAGTTGATCCCATGTATCAGAAATCTTCCCTATGAGGATAGACTGAGGGTCCTGAATCTGCACTCTCTAGAAAGGCGTAGAATCAGGGGGGATATGATTGAGGTGTATAAATGGAAGACAGGAATAAATAAAGAGGATGTAAATAACGTGCTAAAAGTATCTAGCCTAGACAGGACTCGCAGCAATGCTTTTAAGCCGGAAAAATTCAGATTCAGGAAGGATATAGGAAAGCACTGGTTTGGTAATAAAGTTATGGATGAATGGAACAGATATAGAGGCTAAAACGTTGTGTAGTTTTAAAAATAGGAGACTTGGACCTGCCTCGCATGGGCCGGTGGGCCTGTTGCAGTGTTCCTTCTTTCTTATGTTCTTATGTTCTTATCAGAGTATCAACCAACAGGCCTGCTGGTTGATAGATGACCTAGCCAACCAGACCTTCCCCTGGCCGGCCTGGTCCGGGAGTTGCCGGTTACCTCATTGATTCTGTTATTTCTTCTGTTATTATCTGTTATGAAGCAGAGATGATTCTTGGTAAGTTATCAGGTCATCACACCAGATAACTTTGACCTTTGGTATACCTGGAGTATACCTGGAGAGGGTTTCCGGGGTCAACGCCCCCGCGGCCCGGTCTGAGACCAGGACTTGTACATATATGATCTTTAAAGGTCAACAGAGTGTATATTAGAGTATACTCTGACTCAGTCATACCTTCAAGGAGGGGGGGGAGGATGGGGGGGGGGTGCTTGGTGCTAGTCAGAGGATCTTGAGCCGAGGAGTTCGAGCTTTGTTCTCCTTCCATCAGATCTAATCTGAGGAAGGAGACAGACTCCGGGAAATATACGGGTTTAGAGCTTCTCAGTAAATACACTACTACTACTACTACTACTACTACTACTACTAATAATAATAATAATTAATAATAATAATAATAATAATAATAATAATAATAATAATAATAATAATAATCTAAATGTAATAATCTATGGCAAGGACAATAGATAATATAAAAACAGTTGTACCAGTGTTAATTCCTAATTCGTAAATGAACAAAAAATGTACATTATTGTTCAAAGAGTTCCACAAAGTAATGATGGTACAATGGTTGTTCAAAGAGTTCCACAAGGTTCTGATGGTACAGTGGTTGTTCAAAGAGTTCCACAAGGTTCTGATGGTACAGTTGTTGTTCAGAGAGTTCCACAAGGTTCTGATGGTACAGTGGTTGTTCAAAGAGTTCTACAAGGTTCTGATGGTACAGTGGTTGTTCAGAGAGTTCCACAAGGTTCTGATGGTACAGTTGTTGTTCAGAGAGTTCCACAAGGTTCTGATGGTACAGTGGTTGTTCAGAGAGTTCCACAAGGTTCTGATGGTACAGTGTTGTTCAGAGAGTTTCCACAAGGTTCGATGGTACAGTTGTTGTTCAGAGAGTTCGACAAGGTTCTGATGGTACAGTTGTTGTTCAGAGAGTTCGACAAGGTTCTGATGGTACAGTGGTTGTTCAGAGAGTTCCACAAGGTTCTGATGGTACAGTGGTTGTTTAGAGAGTTCCACAAGGTTCTGATGGTACAGTGTTGTTCAGAGAGTTCCACAAGGTTCTGATGGTAAAGTTGTTGTTCAGAGAGTTCCACAAGGTTCTGATGGTACAGTTGTTCAGAGAGTTCCACAAGGTTCTGATGGTACAGTGGTTGCTCAAACAGTTCCACAAGGTTCTGATGGTACAGTGGTTGTTCAGAGAGTTCCACAAGGTTCTGATGGTACAGTGGATGAAACATAAAGATTCACTCTTGCAGTACCTGGCGTGCTGCCATGTACCTAGAAAGGCGTAGAATTAGGAGGGATATAATTGAGGTGTATAAAATGGAAAACAGGTTAAATACAGGGATGTAAATAGCGTTGCGAAAATATCCAGCCAATGACAGGATCACAGCAATGGTTTTAAGTTGGAAAAATTCAGATTCAGGAAGGATATAGGAAAGCACTGGTTTGGTAATAGAGTTGTGGATGAGTGGAACAAACTCCCGAGTACCGTCATATGTAATTCTTAATAAGTAATAATAATAAATAATAATAATATATAATAATAATAAAATAAATAATAATAATGTCTTTATTACTACAAGTATTCGCCACAAAGTATTTACTACAAATTCACTTAAACAGCAAATAGTAGAAGCCTACAAGACTAGAACAAATATGCCGGACTCTTACATAACTATGTTTGATCTGATACGTAATATAATGAATCAAAGACACAATTCACTCAGATTCACAACATAATAGAGGACCAGACATGTATACTACAGGCTCGGACCAGCAAAATGTGAGCATCATGAAGGTCTCTTCACGAATTCAATTTCAATTAACAAAACATAACATGGGATAAGTGAGCCATGTCCTAAATGAAAACAAGTGGGAAGATATCTAACAATACGACCCGAACATCTGCCTTGAAAAAAAATGAATTATGTGGTCTTGAGATTCTGCTCAAGAACATATCCATTAAGAAAAACGAAAAGAAAAATATAACTAGAAAGAGAGAGACGTTCGCTAAACAAACGAAGGGAAAGAGTCACAGAGCTGCTGAGTGGTTCCTATATCTGAATACGAAGGGAAGAGTACTAGTTATGGGGGAAATTGCAAATATCGAACGTTAAGCTGAAGGAATCTTACAGGAGACAAGTATCACAGAAAAAACTATAAGCCATAAAGGAAATTGAAAAAAAAAATACTTCTTCTCTTATGCCAAATCTAAGTTAAAAAATAAACAACCAGTATTGGGCCCCTGCTTAGGCGGGATAGGACATACACAAATGATAGCCAAGAAATGAGTGAGATACTAAAGTCCCAATATGACTTAGTGTTCAGCGATCCACTGCCCAGACTAAGGGTCGACAATCCAAATGAATTCTTTATGAACGAAACTCAAAATCTAGTCATCCCAAAACTCTCGGATATTATTATAACTCCACAAGATTTTGAAGAGGCAATTAATGACATGCCTATGCACTCTGCCCCAGGTCCAGACTCGTGGAACTCCGTGTTCATCAAGAACTGCAAGAAGTCCCTATCGCGTGCCTTCAGCATTTTATGGAGAGGAAGCATGGACACAGGGGTCATCTCACACACACTAAAAACAACAGACAAAGCCTCACTACACAAAGGTGGCAGTAAAGCAATTGCAAAGAACTACAGACTGATAGCACTAACATCCCATATCATAAAAATCTTTGAGAGGGTTCTAAGAAGCAAGATCGCCAACCACCTAGATACCCATCAGTTACACAACCCAGGGCAACACGGGTTTAGAGCAGGTCGCTCCTGCCTGTCCCAGCTACTGGACCACTATGACAAGGTCCTGGATGCTGTAGAGGATAAACAAAATACAAATGTAATATACACAGACATTGCAAAAGCTTTCAACAAGTGCGACCATGGTGTAATAGCACACAAAATGCGGGTTAAAGGAATAACGGGAAAAGTTGGTAGATGGATCTACAACTTCCTGACAAATAGAACACAAAGAGTAATAGTAAACAGAGTAAAGTCTGAGGCAGCCATGGTGAAAACTTCTGTTCCACAAGGCACAGTACTTGCTCCCATTCTATTCCTAATCCTCATTTCTGACATAGACAAAGAGGTAAGCCATAGCTATGTGTCTTCCTTTGCGGATGACACCCGGATCACCATGGCAGTGACCTCCATCGAAGACACTGCGAGACTCCAAGCGGACATCAACCAAATCTTCGAATGGGTCACTCAAAACAATATGAAGTTCAACGAGGAGAAATTTCAACTACTCAGATATGGAAATCTTGAAGAAATTAAAAATGTGTCAGGGTATACCAGAAATTCTAACCATATAATAGAGCGAAAAGTAATGTGAAGGACCTGGGAGTGATAATGATAGGATGGATAATAATGAGAACCGTCAAAACTAGGGACGCCAAGCCCATGATGATTCTCTTCAAATCGCTTGTGCTCTCTAGGCTGGAATACTGCTATACACTAACGGCCCCCTTCAAGGCTGGCGACATTGCAGACCTGGAGAGTGTACAAAGAACTTTCACGGCACACATAAGTGCGATAACCCACCTAAACTACTGGGAACGGTTGAAGGTCCTTGATCTTTATTCCCTCGAACGCAGGCGAGAGAGATACATGACAATATACACTTGGAAGGTCCTGGAGGGATTGGTACCAAACCTCACTATGAAAGCAAAAGACTCGGCAGAAGATGCAATATTCCCCCGATGAAAATCAGGGGCGCCACGAGCACTCTGAGAGACAACACAATAAGTGTCAGGGGCCCAAGACTGTTCAGTTGCCTCCCAGCATACATAAAGGGGATTACCAATAGACCCCTGGCTGTCTTCAAAAAGGCTCTGGATAGGCACCTAGAGTCAGTACCTGACCAAACGGGCTGTGGTTCGTACGTCAGCTTGTGTGCGGCCAGCAGTAACAGCCTGGTTGTTGATGAAACCCTGATCCACCATGAGGCCTGGTCTCAGACCGGGCCGCGGGGGCGTTGACCCCCGAAACCCTCTCCAGGTATACAGGTCAAGCTGGCAACAATGACATACTACTATATAGAAAGCAACTGATGGGTGAACAGGGACAGGGACAGCAGGTGTCTTATGGAAACACGTTCCTAATGTTTTCCAGCCGTACCGGAGGAGATTCGAACCCCGGACCTCAGTGTGTGAGCTGAGTGCGCTAGTGATCAAGTTACTTTAAATCCCTAAAATGAGGATTAAAGTAAAAATCACAACATACATAATTTGCGATACAACTGAAATAGTGGGAAGGAAGAAGAGGGAGAGGAGGAACAGGAGGGAGAGGAAAGCACAAGATGGATCTGTGGTGGCACTCGGTAGTGTCTTTGGCAGTGTGTCAAGGTCCCCTCCTACACACTGCCTCACCTCACAACATCCACAGTTTCACTCACTAATAGCTCCCCTCCTCAATAAATTGAACACGGCCGCATAAAGACGCTCACAGATCTCCGTCATAAACACAGCTAGAAAGTTTTGCTCCAGTTAAAGAGAACACATTACGTCAAACTTGTTTACCCAGGAAACTTTGTTTAAGCAGTATAGCTGTTGTTAGTGATCACTCACACGACCAGTGGTAACATTGTTATTGTGTAGATCTACAAGATAATGTTAGGAACCTTACTTAGTGTATCACTGACACCAACACTGATCTGGTAGTGTGGTTGTTGTCTACCCACCACCACCATCAGCTGTTAGTGGTACCTTCCAGTATGGTTGTTGTCTACCCACCACCACCATCAGCTGTTAGTGGTACCTTCCAGTATGGTTGTTGTCTACCCACCACCACCATCAGCTGTTAGTGGTACCTTCCAGTATGGTTGTTGTCTACCCACCACCACCACCAGCTGTTAGTGGTACCTTCCAGTATGGTTGTTGTCTACCCACCACCACCACCACTGATAGTGGTACCTTCCAGTATGGTTGTTGTCTACCACCACCACCACCAGCTGTTAGTGGTACCTTCCAGTATGGTTGTTGTCTACCCACCACCACCACCAGCTGTTAGTGGTACCTTCCAGTATGGTTGTTGTCTACCCACCACCACCACCAGCTGTTAGTGGTACCTTCCAGTATGGTTGTTGTCTACCCACCACCACCACCACCACCACCACCACCAGCTGATAGTGGTACCTTCCAGTATGGTTGTTGTCTACCCACCACCACCACCACCAGCTGTTAGTGGTACCTTCCAGTATGGTTGTTGTCTACCCACCACCACCACCAGCTGTTAGTGGTACCTTCCAGTATGGTTGTTGTCTACCCACCACCACCACCAGCTGTTAGTGGTACCTTCCAGTATGGTTGTTGTCTACCCACCACCACCGCCAGCTGTTAGTGGTACCTTCCAGTATGGTTGTTGTCTACCCACCACCACCACCAGCTGTTAGTGGTACCTTCCAGTATGGTTGTTGTCTACCCACCACCACCACCAGCTGTTAGTGGTACCTTCCAGTATGGTTGTTGTCTACCCACCACCACCACCAGCTGTTAGTGGTACCTTCCAGTATGGTTGTTGTCTACCCACCACCACCACCAGCTGTTAGTGGTACCTTCCAGTATGGTTGTTGTCTACCCACCATCACCACCAGCTGTTAGTGGTACCTTCCAGTATGGTTGTTGTCTACCCACCACCACCACCAGCTGTTAGTGGTACCTTCCAGTATGGTTGTTGTCTACCCACCACCACCACCAGCTGTTAGTGGTACCTTCCAGTATGGTTGTTGTCTACCCACCACCACCACCAGCTGTTAGTGGTACCTTCCAGTATGGTTGTTGTCTACCCACCACCACCACCAGCTGTTAGTGGTACCTTCCAGTATGGTTGTTGTCTACCCACCATCACCACCAGCTGTTAGTGGTACCTTCCAGTATGGTTGTTGTCTACCCACCACCACCACCAGCTGTTAGTGGTACCTTCCAGTATGGTTGTTGTCTACCCACCACCACCACCAGCTGTTAGTGGTACCTTCCAGTATGGTTGTTGTCTACCCACCACCACCACCAGCTGTTAGTGGGACCTTCCAGTATGGTTGTTGTCTACCCACCACCACCACCAGCTGTTAGTGGTACCTTCCAGTATGGTTGTTGTCTACCCACCACCACCACCAGCTGTTAGTGGTACCTTCCAGTATGGTTGTTGTCTACCCACCACCACCACCAGCTGTTAGTGGTACCTTCCAGTATGGTTGTTGTCTACCCACCACCGGCTTTCAGTACATCAAAGGACATCACTGGTACATCACAGGTACATCACAGGTTCATCACTGGTACATCACAGGTACATAAGTGGTGCATTACTGGTACATCACTGGTACATTACCTGTACATCACCTGTACATCACTGGTATATCACAGATACATCACGGGTACATCACCTGTACATAACAGGGACATCACTGGTACATCACATATGCATCACCAGTACATCACAGGTACATCACAGGTACATCACTGGTAAATCACATGTACATTACTGGTACATCACTGGTACATCTTTTCTCTCTCATCTGATTATTTTGTGATGAATAAGACATCAGTGACAAAGAGAGAGAGCGGAGAGAGAGAGAAGAGAGAGGAGAGAGAGAGAGAGAGAGAGAGAGAGAGAGAGAGAGAGAGAGAGAGAGAGAGAGAGAGAGAGAGAGAGAGAGAGAGAGAGAGAGAGAGAGAGAGGTGTAGCCAGCAATTCTTGCAAAATTTTCTGGAGTCCTGTCATCCAAAAATGTTTCAACAACAGCTATCATGTCGGGACGTCGAGTGTTCACAGAGCTCACACATAGCTTGTGAACACTCGACGTCCCGACATGATAGCTGTTGTTGAAACATTTTTGGATGACAGGACTCCAGAAAATTTTGCAAGAATTGCTGGCTACACCTCATGGATGAGAAGAGACAGGCAAGGGCAAGGAGGTGGTGTTGCTGTGTGCTTCTCTAAAAGTGTTCATGCCCAGCACATTGATGTTGCCACCCCTACACATCTTGAAATGATGTTCTTCAAGCTCTGTATAAACACTAGTACCTCTGTACTAGCATGTGCAATGTACAGACCTCAGTGGCAACATGCAGACCCTGTCAACTTCCTAATGGAAAATATTGACTCCCTTCTGCTACAACACAACTGTCAACATATTATAATTGTTGGTGACCTCAACCAGCACCTTTATACAGAGGGACTTTGATGACCTTCTTGCAGTGTTTGACATGAGAAACTTTGTTGATTTCCCTACTCATATCTCTGGCTCCTCCCTTGACCCAGTAGTGAGTGATCTGGCAGAAGGCATAGTCACTTGTCAACCCCTCGGCTACGTTGGATCGTCTGACCAC
>NC_069401.1:22442291-22444791 GCF_026875155.1 Cherax quadricarinatus | reverse complement strand
GAAGGTAAAATCGTCTAGCGTTGTGTGGAAGGGGAAAGTGTCTACGTCGTGTGGAAGGTAAAATTCTGCGTTGGGGAAGGGTAAAATCGCTAGCTTTGTTGGGAAAGGGGAAAATCGTCTAGCGTTGTGTGGAAGGGGAAAATGTCAAGGGGTGTGGAAAAGGGAAAGGTCGCTGCGTTGTGTGGGAAAGGGTAAAGTGCTAGCGTCGTGTGGAAAGGAAAGACGCTAGCGTTGGTGGAAGGTAAAGCGTCTAGCGGTGTGGAAGGGTAAAGTCGTCTAGGGTTGTGTGGAAGGGGAAAAGCGTCTAGCGTTGTGTGGAAAGGGAAAGTCTCTGTTGTGGGAAGGGTAAAAACGTCTAGCGTTGGTGGAAGGGGAAAGTCTTTTAGCGTTTTTGGAAAGGGGAAAGTCGTCTACGTCGTGGGAAAGGGTAAAGGTCTCTAGCGTTGGGGGGGAAGGGTAAAGTCGTTACTTTGTGTGGAAGGGGAAAGTCGTCTGCGTTGTGTGGAAGGGTAAAAAAGTCCGGGCTAGCGTTGTTGGGGGAAGGTAAAAATGCTGGTTGTGGAAGGGGAAAGGTCGTTTTAGCGTTGTGGGAAGGGTAAAGTGTCTAGCGTTGTGTAAGGGTAAAGTCGTCTAGCGTTGTGTGGAGGTAAAGACGTTAGCGTTTGTGGAAGGGTAAGTCGCTTTTGGGTTGGTAAGGGGAAAATCGTCTAGCGTTGTTTGGGGGTAAAGTCGTCTAGCGTTGTGTGGAAGGGTAAAAAAGGGCGCAGCTTTGTGGGAAGGGTAAAGTCGTCTAGCGTTTTTGTGGAAGGGTAAAATCTTTTAGCGTTGTGGGAAGGTTAAGTGTCTAGCTTTTTTGTGGAAAAGGGGAAAGTTGTTAGCGTTGTTGGAAGGGTAAAGTCTCAGCGTTGTGTGGAAGGGGAAAGTCGTCTAGCGTCGGTTAAGGGGAAAGTCTCTAGCGTTGTGTGGAAGGGTAAAATCGTCTAGCTTGGTTTGGAAGGGTAAAAGTCGTCAGCGTTGTTTGGGAAGGGGAAAGTCGTCTAGCTTTGTGTGGAAAGGGGAAAGTTCTAGCGTTGTGGGAAGGGTAAAGTCGTTACGTTGTGTGGAAGACAAAGTCGTCTAGCTTTTTGTGGAAGGTAAAGTCGTCTAGCGTTTTTGTGGAAGGGTAAAGGGCCCCCTAAAACGTTGTGTGGAAGGGTAAAGTGTTTAGCGTTGGTGGGAAGGGTAAATCGTCTAGCTTTGGTGGAAGGACAAAAACGCTAGCGTTGGGTTTAAGGGGAAAGTCGTCTAGCGTTGTGTGGAAGGGTAAAGTGTCTCTTTGTGTGGAAGGTAAAAGTCGTCTAGCTTTTGTGGGGAAGGGAAAGTCGCTAGCTTTTTTGTGGAAGGGTAAAAATCTCTGCGTTGTGTGGAAGGGAAAAGGCTAGCGTTTTGTGGAAGGGTAAAGCGTCTAGCGTTGTGTGGAAGGGAAAGTCTCTAGCGTTTTGTGGAAGGGTAAAAATCGTCTAGGTTTTTGGGGGAGGGTAAAATCGTCTAGCGTTGTGTGGAAGGGTAAATCGTCTAGGTTGGTGAAGGTAAAAACGTCTAGGGGTTGTGGGAAGGGTAAAGCCTAGCGTTTGTGGAAGGGTAAAGTCCTCGTTGGTGAAGGGTAAAATCGTCTAGCGTTGTGTGGAAGGGTAAAGTCGTCTAGGTTTTGTGGAAGGTAAAGTCGTCTACGTTTGTGGAAGGACAAAGTCGGGCTGCGTTGTGTGGAAGGGGAAAGTCGTCCTAGCGTTTTTGTGGAAAAGGGCAAAGTGTCTGCGTTGTGTGGAAGGGTAAAAGTCGCTAGCGTTGTTGGAAGGGCAAGTCGCTAGCGTTGGGGAAGGGTAAAGTCTCTAGCGTTGTGTGGAAGGGTAAAGTTCTGCGTTTGTGGAAGGGTAAAGCGTCTAAACGTTGTTTGGTGGAAGGGGAAAAACGTCTAGCTTGTTGGAAGGGTAAAAGTTCTAGCGTTGTGTGGAAGGGAAAAGTGTCGCGTTTTGTGGAAGGGAAAAAGTCGCTAGCGTTGTGTGGAAGGGTAAAGTCAAGTACTGGGAACTGGGTTTCTGGTAAATTGTACTACTGAGACTACTAAATACCCACCAGCACACCACTACCACTACTACCAACAATACTACCACTACCACCACCACCCCCCACTTTTCTACCCAACCACCCCCCCTACCACCCCCAACCACACTACCCTACCACAATTACCAAAACTCCCCCCTACTACCCCCACTACCACTTTTCCATCACTACCTCCACTACCACCACCCCACTACCCCTTACTACCACCACTACCTCTAACCAAACCCCTACTACTACCACCACACTTTTCTAAACCACACCACCATCCCCCCACCACTACCACAACCCAAACCACTACTACCACCACTATCACTACTACTAAATAACTACACACTACACTACTACACCTACCTACACTACCATACCAAAATACTACCACCCCACCATACTACCACCAAAC
>NC_069401.1:22352220-22441791 GCF_026875155.1 Cherax quadricarinatus | reverse complement strand
TTGGGTTGTGGGGGGGTGTTTTTGATTGTGGTGTTGGAGGTGGTGTCAACCAGACGCACACATTTTCCGGGAGCTTCTTGCATCGCGGACATCGCCTCAATTCAGGGAACCTTCTGGTGACACATACCTCGGAACAAGATCCCAGGAGAGAAAGCGCACCTGAAGATCGACCATACGACGCTACAGTCTCATATAATGGGTCGGGACAGAACCCTGACACAGAGAACAGTTGAAGAGTGTGTGAAACCTTGTCACTGATGAAGAAGACAAGCAGACGAGGGCCCAGGGATACCTAGCCTACAGAAACTTCCCCAGATGGAACCCCCAACCACTTCCCCAACATCATCACTAACACAACCCTCCGCCCCATCCCTCTTCCATTCTCATCAGAGTAGCCTGTACGAGTAGCCAGTATGGCTTCTATACACAACATAGGATAGGTCCATCTTCAAGTATACAACACTAGTATGGAACTCGCACCTGACAAAGCCTGTTAAGAAACTTGAACAGTGTATTCAAAGAGGCTTATTCCTGAGGCAAGAGGCATGAACTACAAGGAGAGGCTAACACAAGTGAATTTAACTACAGTGGAGCACAGATGATCCTGGGAAGACATGGCAACAACATGCAAAATACTCAGGGGAATTGATAGGGTAGAGAGGGAGATGTTGGAAAGGCGAGACACGGGTATTTATGGACACAGCTGGAAATTAAAAACTCAGATGAACCACAGAGATGTCAAAATGTATGTTTTTCAGGCTGAGGATGGTCGGGAAGTGGAACAATCTTGATGAGGAAGTGTGGAGGCAGAACTCCACACTAAGTCTTGACAACAGGTACGCGGGGCGTCCAAGAGAAATTTTACAAGGAACATAACAGCTTTGGAGCCCCTGGGGGCAGGCTGAGACCTCCAGTCTAAGTGACTTTTGCACCCTCATTTTTTAAATAAACTTAAAATAATTTAAATTACACAAAATTATCAAATGAAATAAAAATTAATATCGTCTAAGGCTATCGGACCCCTTCAGAGACTCACAGCCGGACGCCGGACCAATGTACCGGCTGAGTCCCTCCTCCCTTAAAGACCCGGCAACCACAAATATACGAGAGTAACAACATATGTGAGACGAGATACACTTTCTGATTATTACTAAATTATCAAGTCATTGTAAACATCATCAAAACCAGTTAATTTACTGCTAATATTCAACAAAACTATTAATTATTATTTATTATTTATTACGATTACAAAAACGTGAATAAATAATGTGACAGTGAAAATATAGCATGGATGGAGAGTGAGAGAGTGAGAGGGAAGGTGGGTGTTGTGAGAGAGTGAGAGGGAAGGTGGGTGCTTGTGAGAGTGTGAGAGGGAAGGTGGGTGTTGTGAGAGTGTGAGAGGGAAGGTGGGTGTTGTGAGAGTGTGAGAGGGAAGGTGGGTGTTGTGAGAGAGTGAGAGGGAAGGTGGGTGTTGTGAGAGTGTGAGAGGGAAGGTGGGTGTTGTGAGAGTGTGAGAGGGAAGGTGGGTGTTGTGAGAGAGTGAGAGGAAGGTGGGTGTTGTGAGAGAGTGAGAGGGAAGGTGGGTGTTGTGAGAGTGTGAGAGGGAAGGTGGGTGTTGTGAGAGTGTGAGAGGGAAGGTGGGTGTTGTGAGAGTGTGAGAGGGAAGGTGGGTGTTGTGAGAGAGTGAGAGGAAGGTGGGTGTTGTAAGAGAGTGAGAGGGAAGGTGGGTGTTGTGAGAAGTGTGAGAGGGAAGGTGGGTGTTGTGAGAGTGTGAGAGGGAAGGTGGGTGTTGTGAGAGTGTGAGAGGGAAGGGGGTTGTGAGAGTAGTGAGAGGGAAGGTGGTGTTGTGAGAGTAGTGAGAGGGAAGGTGGGTGTGTGAGAGTGTGAGAGGGAAGGTGGTGTTGTGAGAGGTTGAGAGGGAAGGTGGGTGTTGTGAGAGAGTGAGAGGGAAGGTGGGTGTTTGTGAGAGTGTGAGAGGAAGGTGGGTGTTGTGAGAGTGTGAGAGGGAAGGTGGGTGTTGTGAGAGAGTGAGAGGGAAAGGTGGGTGTTGTGAGAGTGTGAGAGGGAAGGTGGGTGTTGTGAGAGTGTGAGAGGGAAGGTGGGTGTTGTGAGAGAGTGAGAGGGAAGGTGGTGTTTGTGAGAGAGTGAGAGGGAAGGTGGGTGTTGTGAGAGTGTGAGAGGAAGGTGGGTGTTGTGAGAGTGTGAGAGGGAAGGTGGGTGTTGTGAGAGAGTGAGAGGGAAGGTGGGTGTTGTGAGAGAGTGAGAGGGAAGGTGGGTGTTGTGAGAGTGTGAGAGGAAGGTGGGTGTTGTGAGAGTGTGAGAGGGAAGTGGGTGTTGTGAGAGTGTGAGAGGGAAGGTGGGTTTGTGAGAGTGTGAGAGGGAAGGTGGTGTGTTGGAGAGTGTGAGAGGGAAGGTGGGTGTTGTGAGAGAGTGAGAGGGAAGGTGGGTGTTGTGAGAGAGTGAGAGGGAAGGTGGGTGTTGTGAGAGTGTGAGAGGAAGGTGGGTGTTGTGAGAGTGTGAGAGGGAAGGTGGGTGTTGTGAGAGTGTGAGAGGGAAGGTGGGTGTTGTGAGAGTGTGAGAGGGAAGGTGGGTGTTGTGAGAGTGTGAGAGGAAGGTGGGTGTTGTGAGAGAGTGAGAGGGAAGGTGGGTGTTGTGAGAGAGTGAGAGGGAAGGTGGGGGTGGGGGGGTGGTGTTGTGAGAGAGTGAGAGGGAAGGTGGGTGTTGTGAGAGAGTGAGAGGGAAGGTGGGTGTTGTGAGAGTGTGAGAGGGAAGGTGGTGTTGTGAGAGTGTGAGAGGGAAGGTGGGTGTTGTGAGAGTGTGAGAGGGAAGGTGGGTGTTGTGAGAGTGTGAGAGGGAAGGTGGGTGTTGTGAGAGTGTGAGAGGGAAGGTGGGTGTTGTGAGAGAGTGAGAGGGAAGGTGGGTGTTGTGAGAGAGTGAGAGGGAAGGTGGGTGTTGTGAGAGTGTGAGAGGGAAGGTGGGTGTTGTGAGAGAGTGAGAGGGAAGGTGGGTGTTGTGAGAGAGTGAGAGGGAAGGTGGGTGTTGTGAGAGTGTGAGGGAAGGGGGTGTGTGAGAGTGTGAGAGGAAGGTGGGTGTTGTGAGAGTGTGAGAGGGAAGGTGGGTGTGTGAGAGTGTGAGAGGGAAGGTGGGTGTTGTGAGAGTGTGAGAGGGAAGGTGGGTGTTGTGAGAGTGTGAGAGGGAAGGTGGGTGTTGTGAGAGAGTGAGAGGGAAGGTGGGTGTTGTGAGAGAGTGAGAGGGAAGGTGGGTGTTGTGAGAGAGTGAGAGGGAAGGTGGGTGTTGTGAGAGTGTGAGAGGGATGGTGGGTGTTGTGAGAGTGTGAGAGGGAAGGTGGTGTTGTGAGAGTGAGAGGGAGGTGGGTGTTGTGAGAGTGTGAGAGGGAAGGTGGGTGTTTGTGAGAGAGTGAGAGGGAAGGTGGGTGTTGTGAGAGAGTGAGAGGAAGGTGGTGTTGTGAGAGAGTGAGAGGGAAGGTGGGTGTTGTGAGAGTGTGAGAGGGAAGGTGGGTGTTGTGAGAGTGTGAGAGGGAAGGTGGGTGTTGTGAGAGAGTGAGAGGGAAGGTGGGTGTTGTGAGAGAGTGAGAGGGAAGGTGGGTGTTGTGAGAGTGTGAGAGGAAGGTGGGTGTTGTGAGAGAGTGAGAGGGAAGGGGGGTGTTGTGAGAGGTGAGAGGGAAGGTGGGTGTTGTGAGAGTGTGAGAGGGAAGGTGGGTGTTGTGAGAGTGTGAGAGGGAAGGTGGGTTGTGAGTGTGAGAGGGAGGTGGGTGTTGTGAGAGGTGAGAGGAGTGGTGTTGTGAGAGTGTGAGAGGGAAGTGGGTGTTGTGAGAGAGTGAGAGGGAAGGTGGGTGTTGTGAGAGAGTGAGAGGGAAGGTGGGTGTTGTGAGAGAGTGAGAGGGAAGGGGGGTGTTGTGAGAGAGTTAGAGGGAAGGTGGGTGTTGTGAGAGAGTGAGAGGGAAGTGGGTGTTGTGAGAGAGTGAGGGGGAAGGTGGGTGTTGTGAGAGTGTGAGAGGGAAGGTGGGTGTTGTGAGAGAGTGAGAGGGAGGTGGGTGTTGTGAGAGAGTGAGAGGGAAGGTGGGTGTTGTAGAGGTGAGAGGGAAGGTGGGTGTGTGAGAGTGTGAGAGGGAAGGTGGTGTTGTGAGAGTGTGAGAGGGAAGGTGGTGTTGTGAAGTGTGAGGGGAAGGTGGGTGTTGTGAGAGTGTGAGAGGGAAGGTGGTGTGGAGAGGTGAGGGGAAGGTGGGTGTTGTGAGAGAGTGAGAGGGAAGGTGGGTGTTGTGAGAGAGTGGAGGGAAGGTGGGTGTTGTGAGAGTGTGAGAGGGAAGGTGGGTGTTTTGAGAGTGTGAGAGGGAAGGTGGTGTTGTGAGAGAGTGAGAGGGAAGGTGGGTGTTGGAGAGTGTGAGAGGGAAGGTGGTGTTGTGAGAGAGTGAGAGGGAAGGTGGGTGTTGTGAGAGAGTGAGAGGGAGGTGGGTGTTGTGAGAGAGTGAGAGGGAAGGTGGGTGTTGTGAGAGAGTGAGAGGGAAGGTGGGTGTTGTGAGAGAGTGAGAGGGAAGGTGGGTGTTGTGAGAGAGTGAGAGGGAGGTGGGTTGTTGAGAGAGTGAGAGGGAAGGTGGGTGTTGTGAGAGAGTGAGAGGGGGGGGTGTTGTGAGAGAGGGAGGGAAGGTGGGTGTTGTGAGAGTGTGAGAGGGAAGGTGGGTGTTGTGAGAGTGTGAGAGGGAAGGTGGGTGTTGTGAGAGAGTGAGAGGGAAGGGGGGTGTTGTGAAGAGTGAGAGGGAGGTGGGTGTTGTGAGAGAGTGAGAGGGAGGTGGGTGTGTAAGAGTGAGAGGGAAGGTGGGTGTTGTGAGAGAGTGAGAGGGAAGGGTGGGTGTTGTGAGAGAGTGAGAGGGAAGGTGGGTGTTGTGAGAGAGTGAGAGGGAAGGTGGGTGTTGTGAGAGAGTGAGAGGGAAGGTGGGTGTTGTGAGAGAGTGAGAGGGAGGTGGGTGTTGTGAGAGAGTGAGAGGGAAGGTGTGTTGTGAGAGTGTGAGGAGGGAGGTGGGTGTTGTGAGAGTGTGAGAGGGAGGTGGGTGTTGTGAGGTTGAGAGGAAAGTGGGTGTGTGAGGGGAGGGAAGGTGGGTTGTTGAGAGAGGAGAGGGAAGTGGGTGTTGTGAGAGAGTGAGAGGGAAGGTGGGTGTTGTGAGAGAGTGAGAGGGAAGGTGGGTGTTGTGAGAGAGTGAGAGGGAAGGTGGGTGTTGTGAGAGAGTGAGAGGAAGGTGGGTTTGTGAGAGAGTGAGAGGGAAGGTGGGTGTTGTGAGAGAGTGAGAGGGAAGGTGGGTGTTGTGAGAGGTGAGAGGGAAGGGGTGTGGGTTGAAGTTGAGAGAGTGAGAGGGAAGGTGGGTGTTGTGAGAGAGTGAGAGGGAAGGGGGTGTTGTGAGAGTTGTGAGAGGAAGGGTGTGTGAGAGAGTGAGAGGGAGGTGGGTGTTGTGAGAGAGTGAGAGGGAAGGTGGGTGTTGTGAGAGTGAGAGGGAAGGTGGGTGTTGTGAGAGAGTGAGAGGGAAGGTGGGTGTTGTGAGAGTGAGAGGGAAGGTGGGTGTTGTGAGAGAGTGAGAGGGAAGGTGGGTGTTGTGAGAGAGTGAGAGGGAAGGTGGGTGTTGTGAGAGAGTGAAGGAGGGGGTGTGTGAGAGAGTGAGAGGGAAGGTGGGTGTTGTGAGAGTGTGAGAGGGAAGGTGGTGGTTGTGAGAGTGTGAGAGGGAAGGTGGGTGTTGTGGAGAGTGAGAGGAAGGTGGGTGGTGAGAGTGTGGAGGGAAGGTGGGTGTTGTGAGAGAGTGAGAGGGAAGGTGGGTGTTGTGAGAGAGTGAGAGGGAAGGTGGGTGTTGTGAGAGAGTGAGAGGGAAGGTGGGTGTTGTGAGAGGTGAGAGGGAAGGTGGGTGTTGTGAGAGAGTGAGAGGGAAGGTGGGTGTTGTGAGAGTGTGAGAGGGAAGGTGGGTGGGTTGTGAGAGAGTGAAAGGGAAGGTGGGGTGGTCGTGGGAGGGTGAGAGGGAAGGGGGGTGGTTGTGAGAGAGTAAGAGGAAGGTGGGTGGGTTGTGATAGGGTGAGAGGGAAGGTGGGGGTTGTGAGTGAGAGGGAAGGTGGGTGGGTTGTGAGAGGGTGAGAGATTAAGTGGGTGGGTTGTGAGAGAGTGAGAGGAAGGTGGGTGGGCTGTGAGAGAATGAAAGGGAAGGTGGGTGGGTCATGAGAGTGAGAGGGAAGGTGGGTGGGTTGTGAGAGGGTGAGAGGGAAGGTGGGTGGTTGTGAGAGGGTGAGAGGGAAGGTGGGTGGGTCGTGAGAGGGTGAGAGGGAAGGTGGTGGGTTGTGAGAGGGTGAGAGGGAAGGTGGGTGGGTTGTGAGAGGGTGAGAGGGAAGGTGGGTGGGTCGTGAGAGGGTGAGAGGGAAGGTGGGTGGGTTGTAGATAGGATGAGAGGGAAGGTGGGGAGTTGTGAGAGAGAAGGTGGGTGGGTTTGTGAGAGTGAGAGGGAAGGTGGGTGGGTCGTGAGAGAGTGATAGGGAAGGTGGGTGGGTTGTGAGAGGGTGAGAGGGAAGGTGGGGAGTTGTGAAGAGAAGGTGGGTGGGTTGTGAGAGTGAGAGGAAGGTGGGTGGGTTGTGAGAGGTTGAGAGGGGAGGTGGGTGGGTTGTGAGAGTGAGAGGGAAGGTGGGTGAGTGTGAGAGGGTGAGATGGAAGGTGGGTGGGTTGTGAGAGGGTGAGAGAGAAGGTGGAATGGGTTTGTGAGAGTGAGAGAGAAGGTGGGTGGGTTGTGAGAGAGTGAGAGAGAAGGTGGGGGTTGTGAGAGGGTGAGAGAGAAGGTGGATGGGTTGTGAGAGTGAGAGAGAAGGTGGGGGGTTGTGAGAGAGTGAGAGGGAAGGTGGGTGGGTTGTGATAGGGTGAGAGGGAAGGTGGGGGTTGTGAGTGAGAGGGAAGGTGAGTGGGTTGTGAGAGGTGAGAGATTAAGTGGGTGGGTTGTGAGAGAGTGAGAGGGAAGGGGGTGGGCTGTGAGAGGATGAGAGGGAAGGTGGTGGGTCATGAGAGTGATAGGGAAGGGGATGGGTTGTGAGAGTGAGAGAGAAGTGGGGGTTGTGAGAGAGTGAGAGGGAAGGTGGGTGGGTTGTCATAGGGTGAGAGAGAAGGTGGGGGTTGTGAGTGAGAGGGAAGGTGGGTGGGTTGTGAGAGAGTGAGAGATTAAGTGGGTGGGTTGTGAGAGAGTGAGAGGGAAGGTGGGTGGGCTGTGAGAGGATGAGAGGGAAGGTGGGTGGGTCATGAGAGTGAGAGGGAA
Source organism: Cherax quadricarinatus (assembly GCF_026875155.1). Lineage (NCBI taxonomy): Eukaryota > Metazoa > Arthropoda > Malacostraca > Decapoda > Parastacidae > Cherax > Cherax quadricarinatus. The sequence continues at coordinate 22,434,506 of NC_069401.1, read as the reverse complement.
GGTGGGTGGGTTGTGAGAGGTGAGAGGGAAGGTGGTGGGTGTGAGAGGGTGAGAGGGAGGTGGAGGTGGGTCGTGAGAGAGTGAGAGGGAAGGTGGGTGGGTTGTGATAGGATGAGAGGGAAGGTGGGTAGGTTGTGAGAGAGTGAGAGAGAAGGTGGGTGGGTTGTGAGAGGGTGAGAGGGAAGGTGGGTGGGCTGTGAGAGGATGAGAGGGAAGGTGGGTGGGTCATGAGAGTGATAGGGAAGGTGGATGGGTTGTGAGAGTGAGAGGAAGGTGGGGGTTGTGAGAGAGTGAGAGGGAAGGTGGGTGGTTGTGATAGGGTGAGGAGAAGGTAGGGGTTGTGAGCGAGAGGGAAGGTGGGTGGGTTGTGAGAGAGTGAGAGATTAGTGGGTGAGTTGTGAAGAGGTGAGAGGGAAGGTGGGTGGGCTGTGAGAGGATGAGAGGGAAGGTGGGTGGGCCATGATAGTGAGAGGGAAGGTGGGTGGGTTGTGAGAGGGTGAGAGGGAAGGTGGTGGGTTGTGAGAGGGTGAGAGGGAAGGTGGGTGGGTCGTGAGAGGGTGAGAGGGAAGGTGGGTGGGTTGTGATAGGATGAGAGGAAGGTGTGTGGTTGTGAGAGAGTGAGAGAGAAGGTGGGTGGTTGTGAGAGGGAGAGGGAAGGTGGGTGGGTTGTGAGAGGGTGAGAGAGAGGTGGATGGGTTGGTGAGGAGAGAGAAGGTGGGGGTTATGAGAGAGTGAGAGGGAAGGTGGGTGGGTTGTGAGAGGGTGAGAAGGAAGGTGGGTGGTGTGAGAGGGAGAGGGAATGTGGGTGGGTTGTGAGAGAGTGAGAGGGAAGGTGGGTGGTTTTTGACAGGGTGAGAGGGAAGGTGGGTGGGTTGTGAGAGGGTGAGGGAGAAGGTGGGTGGGTTGTGAGAGGTGGAAAGAAGGTGGGTGGGTCGTGAGAGGGTGAGAGGTAAGGTGGGGGGCTGTGAGAGAGTGAGAGGGAAGGTGGGTGGGTTGTGAGAGGGTGAGAAGGAAGGTGGGTGGGTCGTGAGAGGGTGAGAGGGAAGGTGGGTGGGTTGTGAGAGAGTGAGAGGGAAGATGGTTGGGTTGTGAGAGTGAGAGGGAAGGTGGGTGAGTTGCGAGAGGGTGAGAGGGAAAGTGGGTGGGTCGTGAGGGGGTGAGAGGGAAGGGTGGGTGGGTTGTGAGAGAGTGAGAGGGAAGGTGGGTGGGTTGTGAGAGGGTGAGAGGGAAGGTGGGTGGGTTGTGAGAGAGTGAGAGGGAAGGTGGGTGGGTCGTGAGAGGGTGAGAGGGAAGGTGGGTGGGTTGTGATAGATGAGAGGGAAGGTGGGGAGTTGTGAGAGAGAAGGTGGGTGGGTTGTGAGAGTGAGAGGGAAGGTGGGGGTCGTGAGAGAGTGATAGGGAAGGTGGGTGGGTTGTGAGAGGGTGAGAGGGAAGGTGGGGAGTTGTGAGAGAGAAGGTGGGTGGGTTGTGAGAGTGAGAGGGAAGGTGGGTGGGTCGTGAGAGAGTGAAAGGGAAGGTGGGTGGGTTGTGAGATGGTGAGAGGGAAGGTGGGTGAGTTGTGAGAGAGTGAGATGGAAGGTGGGTGGGTTGTGAGAGAGTGAGAGAGAAGGTGGTGGGTTGTGAGAGAGTGAGAGGGAAGGTGGGTGGGTTGTGAGAGGGTGAGAGAGAAGGTGGATGGGTTGTGAGAGTGAGAGAGAAGGTGGGGGGTTATGAGAGAGAGAGAGGGAAGGTGGGTGGGTTGTGAAAGGTGAGAAGGAAGGTAGGTGGGTTGTGAGAGTGAGAGGAATGGGGGTGGGTTGTGAGAGAGTGAGAGGGAAGGTGGGTATGTTGTGACAGGGTGAGAGGGAAGGTGAGGGGTTGTGAGAGAGTGAGAGGGAAGGTGGGTGGGTTGTGAGAGGGTGAGAGAGGGTAAGTGGGTAGGTTGTGAGAGAGTGAGAGGGAAGGTGGGTGGGTTGTGAGAGGGAGGAAGGAGAAGGTGGGTGGGTTGTGAGAGGGTGAGAGGGAGGTGGGTGGGTCGTGAGAGGGTGAGAGGTAAGGTGGGGGCTGTGACAGAGTGATAGGGAAGGTGGGTGGGTTGTGAGAGGGTGAGAAGGAAGGTGGGTGGGTCGTGAGAGAGTGAGAGGGAAGGTGGGTGGGTTGTGAGAGAGTGAGAGGGAAGATGGGTGGTTGTGAGAGTGAGAGGAAGGTGGGTGAGTTGCGAGAGGGTGAGAGGGAAAGTGGGTGGGTCGTGAGAGGGTGAGAGGGAAGGGTGGGGGGTTGTGAGAGAGTGAGAGGGAAGGTGGGTGGGTTGTGATAGGATGAGAGGGAAGGTGGGGAGTTGTGAGAGAGAAGGTGGGTGGGTTGTGAGAGTGAGAGGGAAGGTGGGTGGGTCGTGAGAGAGTGAGAGGGAAGGTGGGTGGGTCGTGAGAGGGTGAGAGGGAAGGTGGGTGGGTTGTGATAGGATGAGAGGGAAGGTGGGGAGTTGTGAGAGGAAGGTGGGTGGGTAGTGAGAGTGAGAGGAAGGTGGGTGGGTCGTGAGAGAGTGAGAGGGAAGTTGGGTGGGTTGTGAGAGGGTGAGAGGGAAGGTGGGTGAGTAGTGAGAGGGTGAGATGGAAGGTGGGTGGGTTGTGAGAGAGTGAGAGAGAAGGTGGGTGGGTTGTGAGAGGGTGAGAGGGAAGGTGGGAGGGTTGTGAGAGGGTGAGAGAGAAGGTGGATGGGTTTGTGAGAGTGAGAGAGAAGGTGGGGGGTTGTGAGAGTGAGAGGGTAGGTGGGTGGGTTGTGAGAGGGTGAGAGGAAGGTGGGTGGGTTGTGAGAGTGAGAGGGAATGTGGGTGGGTTGTGAGAGAGTGAAAGGGAAGGTGGGGGGGTTGTGATAGGGTGAGAGGGAAGGTGGGGGGTTGTGAGAGAGTGAGAGGGAAAGGGTGGGTGGGTTGTGAGAGGGTGAGAGGGTAAGTGGGTAGGTGTGAGAGAGTGAGAGGGAAGGAGGGTGGGTTGTGAGAGGGTGAGGGAGAAGATGGGTGGGTTGGGAGAGGGTGAGAGGGAAGGTGGGTGGGTCGTGAGAGGGTGAGAGGTAAGGTGGGGGCTGTGAGAGAGTGAGATGGAAGTGGGTGGGTTGTGAGAGGGTGAGAAGGAAGGTGGGTGGGTCGTGAGAGGGTGAGAGGTAAGGTGGGTGGGTTGTGAGAGAGTGAGAGGGAAGGTGGGTGGGTTGTGGAGAGTGAGGGGAAGGTAGGTGAGTTGCGAGAGGGTGAGAGGGAAAGTGGGTGGGTCGTGAGAGGGTGACAGGGAAGGGTGGGGGGTTGTGAGAGGTGAGAGGGAAGGTGAGTGGGTTGTGAAAGAGTGAGAGGGAAGGTCGTGAGAGGGTGAGAGGGAAGGTCGGTGGGTCGTGAAAGGGTGAGAGGGAAGGGTGGGGGGGTTGTGAGAGAGTGAGAGGGAAGGTGGGTGGGTTTTGAAAGAGTGAGAGGGAAGGTGGGTGGGTCGTGAGAGGGTGAGAGGGAAGGTCGGTGGGTTGTGAGAGAGTGAGAGGGAAGGTGGGTGAGTTGCGAGAGGGTGAGAGGGAAAGTGGGTGGGTCGTGAGAGGGTGAGAGGGAAGGGTTTGGGGGGGTTGTGAGAGAGTGAGAGGAAGGAGGGTGGGTTGTGAGAGAGTGAGAGGGAAAGTGGGTGGGTCGTGAAAGGGTGAAGGGAAGGTAGGTGGGTTGTAAGAGAGTGAGAGGGAGGTGGGTGGTTGTGAGAGAGTGAGAGGGAAGGTGAGTGGGTTTGTGAGAGGGCGAGACGGAATGTGGTTGGGTTGTGAGAGGGTGAGAGGGAAGGTGGGTGAGTTGTGAGGGGGTGAGAGGGAAGGTGGGTGGTTGTGAAAGGGTGAGAGGGAAGGTGGGGGGGTTGTGAGAGGGTGAGAGGGAAGGTGGATGGGTCGTGTGAGAGTGAGAGGGAAGGTGGGTGGGTGTGAGAGAGTGAGAGGGAAGGTGGATTGCTTATGAAAGGGGGGAGAGGGTAGGTGGGTGGGTTGTGAGAGGGTGAGAGGGAAGGTGGGTGAGTCGAGAGAGGGTGAGAGGGAAGGTGGGTGGTTTGTGAGAGAGTGAGAAGGAAGGTGGGTGGGTTGTGATAGGGTGAGAGGGAAGGTAGGGGGTTGTGAGAGAGTGAGAGGGAAGGTGAGTGGGTTGTTAGGGATTGAGAGGGAAGGTGGGTGGGTCGTGAGAGGGTGAGAGGGAAGGTGGGTGGGTTGTTAGGGATTGAGAGTGAAGGTGGGTGGGTTGTGAAGGCCTGAGAGTGAAGGTGGGTGGGTTGTGAAGGCCTGAGAGTGAAGGTGGGTGGGTTGTGAAGGCCTGAGAGTGAAGGTGGGTGGGTTGTGAAGGCCTGGGGAGCGAAGGTGGGTGGGTTTGTGAAGGCCTGAGAGTGAAGGTGGGTGGGTTGTGAAGGTCTGAGAGTGAAGGTGGGTGGGTTGTGAAGGCCTGAGAGTGAAGGTGGGTGGGTTGTGAAGGCCTGAGAGTGAATGTGGGTGGGTTGTGAAGGCCTGAGAGTGAATGTGGGTGGTTTGTGAAGGTCTGAGAGTGAAGATGAGTGTGTTGTGAAGGCCTGAGAGTGAAGGTCGGCGGGTTGTGAAGGCCTGAGAGTGAAGGTGGGCGGGTTGTGAAGGCCTGAGAGTGAAGGTGGGTGGGTTGTGAAGGCCTGAGAGTGAAGGTGGGTGGGTTGTGAAGGCCTGAGAGTGAAGGTGGGTGGGTTGTCAGAGCCAGTAAGGATGAGCAGCGTCACTAAGCCTGGTGTAGCAGGGGTGACCATGCCAAGCCAGGATTATCCTGACTCGGTATCACCTCTGCGGGTGCCACAAACACCAACTATTTTATAACATGTAATTGGTTTACAAGTTTATTTTTGAGATCTCTTTACTCTCGCCTCCGTAGACTGGTGCTTCTTACAACTTGTGGGACGATAGTCGTATCCGCACTCTCTCTCTGCCAGTATTTACCTTTTATATTGGCTGAAAAATATGAGGATCTGGAGTGTGGACATGTGCAAAATATGCAAACACTCTGACATGTTGTCATTAACAGCTGACAAGTCAACTAGAGTTAAGGTTATATTAAATATGTGAGTTTAGTGTCGCGTAAGAGTACTGTGGCATGACTCCCTGAAGACTGTGTCATGCACTGTGTCATGACTCCCTGAAGACTGTGTCATGCACTGTGTCATGACTCCCTGAAGACTGTCATTCACTGTATCATGACTCCCTGAAGACTGTGTCATACACTGTGTCATGACTCCCTGAAGACTGTCATTCACTGTATCATGACTCCCTGAAGACTGTGTCATGCACTGTGTCATGACTCCCTGAAGACTGTGTCATGCACTGTGTCATGACTCCCTGAAGACTGAGTCATACACTGTATCATGACTCCCTGAAGACTGTGTCATACACTGTATCATGACTCCCTGAAGACTGTGTCATGCACTGTGTCATGACTCCCTGAAGACTGTGTCATACACTGTGTCATGATTTCCCTGAAGACTGTGTCATACACTGTATCATGACTCCCTGAAGACTGTGTCATACACTGTGTCATGACTCCCTGAAGACTGTGTCATACACTGTATCATGACTCCCTGAAGACTGTGTCATACACTGTATCATGACTCCCTGAAGACTGTGTCATACACTGTATCATGACTCCCTGAAGACTGAGTCATACACTGTATCATGACTCCCTGAAGACTGTGTCATACACTGTATCATGACTCCCTGAAGACTGAGTCATACACTGTATCATGACTCCCTGAAGACTGTGTCATACACTGTATCATGACTCCCTGAAGACTGTGTCATACACTGTATCATGACCCCTGAAGACTGAGTCATACACTGTATCATGACTCCCTGAAGACTGTGTCATACACTGTATCATGACTCCTGAAGACTGAGTCATACACTGTATCATGACTCCCTGAAGACTGTGTCATACACTGTATCATGACTCCCTGAAGACTGAGTCATACACTGTATCATGACTCCCTGAAGACTGTGTCATACACTGTATCATGACTCCCTGAAGACTGTGTCATAACACTGTATCATGACTCCTGAAGACTGTGTCATACACTGTATCATGACTCCCTGAAGACTGTGTCATACACTGTATCATGACTCCCTGAAGACTGTGTCATACACTGTATCATGACTCCCTGAAGACTGTGTCATACACTGTATCATGACTCCCAGAAGACTGTGTCATACACTGTATCATGACTCCCTGAAGACTGTGTCATACACTGCATCATGACTCCCTGAAGACTAAGTCATACACTGTATCATGACTCCCTGAAGACTGAGTCATACACTGTATCATGACTCCCTGAAGACTGTGTCATACACTGTATCATGACTCCCTGAAGACTGTGTCATACACTGTATCATGACTCCCTGAAGACTGTGTCATACACTGCATCATGACTCCCTGAAGACTGAGTCATACACTGTGTCATGACTCCCTGAAGACTGTCATACACTGTATCATGACTCCTTGAAGACTGTGTCATACACTGTATCATGACTCCCTGAAGACTGTGTCATACACTGCATCATGACTCCAGAAGACTGAGTCATACACTGTGTCATGACTCCTGAAGACTGTCATACACTGTATCATGACTCCTTGAAGACTGGTCATACACTGTATCATGACTCCCTGAAGACTGTCATACACTGTATCATGGCTTCCTGATGACTGTGTCATACACTGTATCATGACTCCCTGAAGACTGTCATACATTGTATCATGACTCCCTGAAGACTGTGTCATACACCGTACCATGACTCCCTGAAGACTGAGTCATACACTGTGTCATGACTCCCTGAAGACTGTCATACACTGTATCATGACTCCCTGGAGGTTACCTGGAGGTTATTCCGGGGATCAACGCCCCCGCGGCCCGGTCCATAACCAGGCCTCCCGATGGATCAGGGCCTGATCAACTAGGCTGTTACTGCTGGCCGCACGCAATCCAACGTACGAGCCACAGCCCGGCTGATTCGGCACTAACTTAGGTAAATGTCCAGCTCTCTCTTGAAGGCAGCCAGGGGTTTATTGGCAATTCCTCTAATGCTTGATGGGAGGCTGTTGAACAGTCTTGGGCCCCGGACACTTATAGTGTTTTCCCTTAGTGTACCAATGGCGCCCCTACTTTTAATTGGCGGCATTTTGCATCGCATGCCCAGTCTATTACTTCCGTAGGGAGTGATTTCTGTGTGCAGATTTGGGACCATTCCTTCCAGGATTTTCCAAGTGTAGATTATGATATATCTCTCCCTCCTGCGTTCCAACGAGTACAAGTCAAGTGCTTCCAAGCGTTCCCTGTAGTTCAGGTGCTTGACAGAACTCATACGTGCAGTAAAGGATCTCTGTACACTCTCTAGATCTGCAATTTCACCTTCTTTGAATGGAGATGTTAATGTACAGCAGTATTCTAGCCTAGAGAGAACAAGTGATTTGAAAAGGATCATCATTGGCTTGGCATCTCTCGTTTGGAACGTTCTCATTATCCATCCTATCATTTTCTTTGCACCTGTGATCGTGGCACTGTTGTGATCCTTGAAAGTGATATCCTCAGACATTACTACTCCCAGATCCCTTACATTATTTTTCCGCTCTATTGTATGGCCAGAGTCTTTAGTATACTCTGTTCTAGTTATTATCTCCTCCAGTTTTCCATAACGGAGTAGTTGGAATTTGTACTCATGGAACATCATATTGTTTACCGTTGCCCACTGGAAAACTTTGTTTATATCTTCTTGGAGGTTAACCGCGTCCTCAGCAGATGACAGCCTCATGCAGATCCTAGTATCATCCGCAAAGGATGATACGGTGCTGTGATGTATATCTCTGTCTATGTCTGATATGAGGATGAGGAATAAGATGGGGGCGAGTACTGTGCCTTGTGGAACAGAGCTCTTCACTATGGCAGCCTCCGATTTAACTCTGTTGACCACTACTCTTTGTGTTCGATTTGTTAGGAAGTTGAAGGTCCATCTCCCCACTTTCCCAGTTATTCCTTTAGCACGTATATTGTGCGCTATTACACCATGATCGCATTTGTCAAATGCTTTTGCAAAGTCTGTGTATATTACATCTGCATTCTGATTTTCTTCCAGTGCATCCAAGGCCATATCATAGTGATCCAGTAGTTGTGAGAGGCAGGAGACTGTTATACACTGAAGACTGTCATACACTGTACCATGAGTCCCTGAAGACTGTGTCATACACTGTATCATGACTCCCTGACGACTGAGTCATACACTGTATCATGACTCCCTGAAGACTGAGTCATACACTGTATCATGATTCCCTGAACACTGAGTCATACACTGTGTCATGACTCCCTGAAGATTGTGTCATACACTGTATCATGACTCCCTGAAGACTGTGTCATATACTGTATCATGACTCCCTGAAAACTGTGTCATACACTGTACCATGACTCCCTGAAGACTGTCATACACTGTATCATGGCTCCCTGAAGACTGTGTCATACACTGCATCATGACTCCCTGAAAACTGTGTCATACACTGTACCATGACTCCCTGAAGACTGTGTCATACACTGTATCATGACTCCCTGAAGACTGAGTCATGCACTGTATCATGACTCCCTGAAGACTGAGTCATACACTGTATCATGACTCCCTGAAGACCGAGTCATACACTGTATCATGACTCCCTGAAGACTGTGTCATTCACTGTATCATGACTCCCTGAAGATTGTGTCATACACTGTATCATGACTCCCTGAAGACTGTGTCATACACTGTATTATGACTCCCTGAAGACTGAGTCATACACTGTATCATGACTCCCTGAATTTGCATAATAATAAAAAGTATTTTGGGTTGCTTGTTATCTATAGCTCTCTACTGAGCACTCCGTCATGCTTTCAATTTTAGATCGATGTTTTTTATTCCTATAAAAGTATTTCATTTCGCTCTTGAGAAATTCTGAAGCCTTTTTACAGACTCAGTGACGCTCGTTGCTTATATAAATCGAAGAGATACCTCTATCTAACCTGCGTGTTGTCTTCTTAATTGTAAGACTCTGGAGTATGTTTCTAGTAGCAATGAGCTCATCTTAACGAACCACAGGTTAATACTAGTAAGTTCCAGCATGTTTAAGTAATCTCATAAATTTTTTACTCTTCGTTTATGTATGTCATGAACACTGATCAATAAATAAGTCCACATGGACACAAAATTAAACTCGAAGTACGATGATACGTGTATTTTAAAATCACTGCTGAGGCCATTCAGCCGATACCGAAAAAGACTTTACTTGCTCAGTTAATATGTTGACTATTTGTGTTGGGTTGTTCTGGTCTATGTAGGTCTGAGTGTCAGATGAGCATGTGGTCAGAGTTTAATGTGTTCGATAGTGTTATCTTCCGGTCAGTAATCAGCAACTGGCGGTGCAAAGTTGACACCTTTGATGGTTCGTTTGTGTGAGAGTGATTCTTATATTTATTTACTGGCACTTGTTCTAATTTTGAAGCGCACAAAATGAGTGATAAAAGAATAACAGGAAAAGTTAGTAGATGGATCTATAACTTTCTGACAAAGAGAACACAAAGAGTAATAGTAAACAGAGTTAAGTCCCAGGCAGCCATGGTGAAAAGCTCTGTTCCACAAGGCACAATACTTGCTCCCATTCTATTCCTCACCCTCATTTCTGACATAGACAGAGATGTAAGCCATAGCGCCGTGTCTTCCTTTGCGGATGACACCCGAATTGCCATGACAGTGACCTTCATCGAAGACACCGCGAGACTCCAAGAGGACATTAACCAAATCTTCAAATGTGCCACTCAAAACAATATGAAGTTCAATGAAGAGAAATTTCAACTATTTAGACATGGAAAACTTGAGGAAATTAAAACTGAATCAGGGTATACGACAAATTCTAACCATAAATAGAGCGAAAAAGTAATGTGAAGGACCTGGGAGTGATAATGTCAGAGGATCTCGCCTTCAAAGACAACAAAAATGTATCTACCGCATCTACTACGAAAATGATAGGATGGATAATGAGAACCTTCAAAACTAGGGACGCCAAGCCCGTGATGATTCTCTTCAAATCGCTTGTTGTCTCTAGGCTGTAATACTGCCCCTTTCAAGGCAGGCGAAATTGCTGACCTGGAGAGTGTACAAAGAACTCTCACGGCACACATAAGTACTATAAGGCACCTAAATTACTGGGAACGGTTGAAGGCCCTTGAGTTGTATTCCCTGGAATGCAGGCGAGAAAGATACATGATAATATACACCTGGAAAATCATAGAGTAATTAGTACCAAACTTGCTCATGAAAATCACTCCCTATAAAAGAAAAGACTCGGCAGGAGATGCAACATTCCCCCAATGAAAAACGGGCGCCATGAGTACACTGAGACAACACAATAAGTGTTCGGGGCCCTAGACTGTTCAATTACCTCCCAGCATACATAATGGGGATTACTAATAGACCCCTGGATGTCTTCAAGAAGGCACTGGACAGGCACCTAAAGTCAGTACCTGACCAACCGGGCTGTGGTTCGTACGTCAGTTTACCTGCGGTCAGCAGTAACAGCCTGGTTGATCAGACCCTGATCCACCACAAGATCTAGTCTCATACCGAGCCGCGGGAGCGTTGACCCCCGAAACCCTCTCCAGGTAAACTCCAGGTAAACAAAATTATTTTTTCTGTTTTAGGCGTGTTAAAGTATGCAGGTGCGACGTGTAGCATCATGAAGCACATCTGTGACAGAGTCCAGCTTGTCCCGTTGCTCTACTACTCACATACGAATTGGAAATAAGTTGTGGGTGAATGTATGGCAGCCCAGGAAGTTGGCAGGTTCTTGGAGTCAAGTTGGGTTACCTAGTCATCTCTGACACTTGCTGACGCTCACCTGACGCGTTAAGTCAACTTAATGCCCTCTAAAAATTTTGCACAAAGCTTACCTTTGCTAACAGCGGGTAACTATGACGACTCCCTGTTGGACCAACAGGGAGTCGTTGGATAAAGCGAAGAAAACCATCACGACTTGAGAGGTGATGAGCACTGTGTTTACATCCTGACGAGCAGCGTGTTGACAGGTGTGATCCCGAGAGAGTCACACCGCACAGGCAATATTATAGAGGATAGAATAACAGATGCAGGGGTACTTACCCGTATTGGCTGGGAAGCATGGCAGGGTAGCGCACCCCTGCCAGCTGGATCCCTGTAAGAATAACTAAGATTAATTATATAATACACACCATCACCCCGGAAAAAAAACCCCAAGGTTATAACACAGTAATGATAACAAGTCAGTGATTACAATACAGTGATCAGTACACAGGAATTAATAACAACAATAATAACAGTGATCCACCAATATCTATAGCTAAACTACAGTGATCACTGCAACACAGTGATCCTTCGACGAAGTTCATGATCACTGAACTTCAGTGATCACTGCAACACAGTGATCCTTTGACGAAGTTCATGATCACTGAACTTCAGTGATCACTGCAACACAGTGATCCTTCGACGAAGTTCATGATCACTGAACTTCAGTGATCACTGCAACACAGTGATCCTTCGACGAAGTTCATGATCACTGAACTTCAGTGATCACTGCAACACAGTGATCCTTCGACGAAGTTCATGATCACTGAACTTCAGTGATCACTGCAACACAGTGATCTTTGAAATACAGTGATGAAGCCAAAATATTATCCTCCTAACGTACAGTGACCCTCTAAAATACAGTGAAAACTGCAAAATAATGAACCCTATAAAACAGTGAACCCTACAATACAGTGACTCCTACAGTACAGTGACTTATAATACAGTGACTCCTACAATACAGTGACTCCTACAGTACAGTGACTTATAATACAGTGACTCCTACAATACAGTGACTCCTACAGTACAGTGAAATTATAATACAGTGGACTCCTACAATACAGTGACTCCTACAGTACAGTGACTTATAATACAGTGACTCCTACAATACAGTGACTCCTACAGTACAGTGACTTATAAAACAGTGACTCCTACAATACAGTGACTCCTACAGTACAGTGACTTATAATACAGTGACTCCTACAATACAGTGACTCCTACAGTACAGTGACTTATAATACAGTGACTCCTACAATACAGTGACTCCTACAGTACAGTGACTTATAATACAGTGACTCCTACAATACAGTGACTCCTACAATACAGTGACTCCTACAATACAGTGACTCCTACAATACAGTGACTCCTACAATACAGTGACTCCTACAATACAGTGACTCCTACAATACAATGACTCCTATAATACAGTGACTCCTACAATACAGTGACTCCTACAATACAATGACTCCTATAATACAGTGACTCCTACAATACAGTGACTCCTACAATACAGTGACTCCTACATTACAGTGAATCCTACAATACAGTGATTCTTATAATACAGTGACTTTTACAATACAGTGACTCCTACAATACAGTGACTCCAACAATACAGTGACTCCTACATTTCAGTGAATCCTACAATACAGTGACTCCTACAATACAGTGACTCCTACAATACAGTGACTCCTACAATACAGTGACTCCTACAATACAATGACTCCTATAATACAGTGACTCCTACAATACAGTGACTCATACAATACAGTGACTCCTACATTACAGTGAATCCTACAATACAGTGATTCTTATAATACAGTGACTTTTACAATACAGTGACTCCTACAATACAGTGACTCCAACAATACAGTGACTCCTACATTTCAGTGAATCCTACAATACAGTGACTCTTACAATACAGTGACTCCTACAATACAGTGAATCCTACAATACAGTGACTCCTACAATACAGTGAATCCTACAATGCAGTGATTCCTACAATACAATGAACCCTAAAATACAGTGACTCCAGCAATACAGTGACTTCTACAATACAGTGACTCCAACAATACGGTGACTCCTACAATACAGTGACTCCTACAATAGTGGCTCCTACAACACAGTGACTCCTACAATACAGTGACTCCTACAATACGGTGACTCCTACAATACAGTGACTCCTACAATACAGTGACTCCTGCAATACAGTGACTCTTACAATACAGTGACTCTTATAATACAGTGACTCCTACAATACAGCAATACAGTGACTCCTACAATACAGTGACTCCTACAATACAGTGACGCCTACAATACAGTGAGTCCTACAATACAGTGACTCCTAAAATACAGTGACTCCAACAATACAGTGACTCCTACAATACAGTGACTCCTAAAATACAGTGACTCCTATAATACCGTGACTCCTACAATACAGTGACTTATAATACAGTGACTCCTACAATACAGTGACTCCTACAGTACAGTGACTGTTATAATACAGTTACTCCTACAATACAGTGACTCCTATAATACAGTGACTCCTACAATACAGTGACTCCTACAGTACAGTGACTCTTATAATACAGTTACTCCTACAATACAGTGGCTCCTGCAATACAGTGACTCCTACAATAGAGTGATTCCCACAATACAGTGATTCGTACAATACAGTGAATCCTACAATACAGTGATTCCTACAAAACAATGAACCCTACAATACAGTGACTCCAGCAATACAGTGACTTCTACAATACCGTGACTCCTACAATACAGTGACTCCTACAATACCGTGACTCCTACAATACCGTGACTCCACAATACAGTGACTTCTAACAGTGATCAAAGGTACTCCAGCAATACGGTGACTCTACAATACAGTGACTCCTATAATAAGTGACTCAGCAATACAGTGACTCCAGCAATACGGTGACTCCTACAATACAGTGACTCCAGCAATAGAGTGACTCTTACAATACCGTGACTCCAGCAATACAGTGACTCCTACAATACAGTGACTCCAACAATTCGGTGACTCCTACAATACGTGACTCCAGCAATACAGGTGACTCCTACAATACAGTTTTACACTCCAACAATACAGTGACTCCACAATACAGTGACTCCAACAATACGGTGACTCCTACAATACAGTGATTCCTACAAAACAATGAACCCTACAATACAGTGACTCCAGCAATACAGTGACTTCTACAATACCGTGACTCCTACAATACAGTGACTCCAGCAATACAGTGACTCCTACAATACAGTGACTCCAGCAATACAGTGACTCCAGCAATACAGTGACTCCTACAATACAGTGACTCCAACAATACGGTGACTCCTACAATACAGTGACTCCTACAATGCAGTGACTCCTACAATACCGTGACTCCTACAATACAGAGACTCCTACAATACAGTGAATCCTACAATACAGTGATTCCTACAATACAATGAACCCTACAATACAGTGACTCCAACAATACGGTGACTCGTACAATACAGTAACTCCTACAATACAGAGGCTCCTACAATACCGTGACTCCTACAATACAGTGACTCCTACAATACAGTGACTCCTACAATACAGTGACTCTTATAATACAGTGACTTCTACAATACAGCGACTCCTACAATTCAGTGACTCCTACAATACAGTAATTCCTATATTACAGTGAATCCTAAAATACAGTGACTCCTACAATACAGTGACTCCTACAATACAGTGATTCCTACAATACAGTGACTCCTATAATACAGCATCTCCACCTTCTGAAGAAATTCTCAAATTCACCAAAAAACTTAATCGCCAACTCTTCTGCAGAAGTTCCATCAACACCAATATGACTCAGTTTTTAGCAAGCCGCTAACCAGACTGAGAGTCGAAGATCAAAATGAATTTTTTATGAGAGAGCCACAAAATTTGATTAACACAAGCCTATCCGATGTTATCCTGACGCCAAATGACTTCGAACAGGCGATAAATGACATGCCCATGCACTCTGCCCCAGGGCCAGACTCATGGAACTCTGTGTTCATCAAGAACTGCAAGAAGCCCCTATCACGAGCCTTTTCCATCCTATGGAGAGGAGCATGGACACGGGGGTCGTCCCACAGTTACTAAAAACAACAGACATAGCCCCACTCCACAAAGGGGGCAGTAAAGCAACAGCAAAGAACTACAGACCAATAGCACTAACATCCCATATCATAAAAATCTTTGAAAGGGTCCTAAGAAGCAAGATCACCACGCATCTAGAAACCCATCAGTTACACAACCCAGGGCAACATGGGTTTAGAACAGGTCGCTCCTGTCTGTCTCAACTATTGGACCACTACGACAAGGTCCTAAATGCACTAGAAGACAAAAAGAATGCAGATGTAATATATACAGACTTTGCAAAAGCCTTCGACAAGTGTGACCATGGCGTAATAGCGCACAAAATGCGTGCTAAAGGAATAACAGGAAAAGTCGGTCGATGGATCTATAATTTCCTCACTAACAGAACACAGAGAGTAGTCGTCAACAGAGTAAAGTCCGAGGCAGCTACGGTGAAAAGCTCTGTTCCACAAGGCACAGTACTCGCTCCCATCTTGTTCCTCATCCTTATATCCGACATAGACAAGGATGTCAGCCACAGCACCGTGTCTTCCTTTGCAGATGACACCCGAATCTGCATGACAGTGTCTTCCATTGCAGACACTGCAAAGCTCCAGGCAGACATCAACCAAATCTTTCAGTGGGCTGCAGAAAACAATATGAAGTTCAACGATGAGAAATTTCAATTACTCAGATATGGTAAACATGAGGAAATTAAATCTTCATCAGAGTACAAAACAAATTCTGGCCACAAAATAGAGCGAAACACCAACGTCAAAGACCTGGGAGTGATCATGTCGGAGGATCTCACCTTCAAGGACCATAACACTGTATCAATCGCATCTGCTAGAAAAATGACAGGATGGATAATCAGAACCTTCAAAACTAGGGAGGCCAAGCCCATGATGACACTCTTCAGGTCACTTGTTCTATCTAGGCTGGAATATTGCTGCACACTAACAGCACCTTTCAAGGCAGGTGAAATTGCCGACCTAGAAAATGTACAGAGAACTTTCACGGCGCGCATAACGGAGATAAAACACCTCAATTATTGGGAGCGCTTGAGGTTCCTAAACCTGTATTCCCTGGAACGCAGGAGGGAGAGATACATGATTATATACACCTGGAAAATCCTAGAGGGACTAGTACCGAACTTGCACACGAAAATCACCCACTACGAAAGCAAAAGACTTGGCAGACGATGCACCATCCCCCCAATGAAAAGCAGGGGTGTCACTAGCACGTTAAGAGACCATACAATAAGTGTCAGGGGCCCGAGACTGTTCAACTGCCTCCCAGCACACATAAGGGGGATTACCAACAGACCCCTGGCAGTCTTCAAGCTGGCACTGGACAAGCACCTAAAGTCAGTTCCGGATCAGCCGGGCTGTGGCTCGTATGTTGGTTTGCGTGCAGCCAGCAGCAACAGCCTGGTTGATCAGGCTCTGATCCACCAGGAGGCCTGGTCTCAGACCGGGCCGCGGGGGCGTTGACCCCCGGAACTCTCTCCAGGTAAACTCCAGGTACACCACCAACTAGTGACGTCAGTCCAACAACGACCAATGAGAAGCCTCCACCGCCACCACCTCTCACTGAATCCAACCAATCAGAAGCCTTACCACCAGAAACATCTTCTAATTCGTCTACTGAAGTTGAAAACGAAGCAACACCACCTTCCTCTACTCCACCACCGCCTTCTCTACTTACCTCACGTCGATTACCTGGAACACCATGGGTTAAACACAAAGGACTCATATTCTACACCACGAGGCTGTACCCTGCAAGCATGACTCGCCTAGAACTCATCCAACATCTCCAAGACAACACTGTATCGTACCAAAGCGAAGAAAGACCATTCCCTACCTACGACCAGATACTCCACCAACTCCAAACCAACGAATACTACTACAGCTCTCCCGTAAGTGTGATACAACTCTCTCGAAAACAATATACCGCACTGATAAACGGTTTAAGACCATAACCAACTCATCCTGCTTGCTGCCTTCTGACACTCCCAGCTCCTACCGCTGCCTTCGCCATCCTCTCCTAGTGAGCCAAGCAATGACATCAGTCAAGCCTCTCTATCTACGTCTCCAGTACTTTTGTACCACATGTCCCAAAGTGGTTGGGCCACTTGCCTTGATTCCTCCTCTTCCACTCCTCCCCATCCTTTTCCAGTTATTTCCATCCTTCCTTATCCTTCTTCCTTCCCATCTTACGACAGCTCTCGTCGTCCTCGATTCGATTCGATTTATAATACAGTGACTCCTACAGTACAGTGAATCCTACATTACAGTGAATCCTACAATACAGTGACTCGTACAGTACAGTGACTCCTACAATACAGTAAATCCTACGATACCGTGACTCCTACAATACAGTGAATCCTACAATACAGTGATTCCTACAATACAATGAACCCTACAATACAGTGACTCCAACAATATAGTGACTCCTACAATACAGTGACTCCAGCAATACAGTGACTCCTACAATACAGTGAATCCTACAATACAGTGACTCATACAATACAGTGACTCCAACAATACAGTGACCCCTATAATACAGTGACTCCTACAATACAGTGACTTCTACAATACAGTGACTCCTACAATACAGTGACTCATATAATACAATGACTCCTACAATACAATGAACCCTACAATACAGTGAACCCTACAATGCAGTGAATCTTACAATAAAGTAATCCCTACAATACAGTGAATCTTACAATACAATAAAGTCTACAATACAGTGAATCCCACAATACAGAAACCCTACAATACAATAATGACTACAATACAATCAACTCTGCAGTGTAATAATGAAGACGACGTGAAAGATACAGCTGTATAATTCAGCCTGGTTGGGTAGACAACACTTGTAGGCCTACATACTTGGTCACACGCACCATGTATACACTGAGAGGTGTATGTGTCACAGTGTGTACATTGAGAGGTGTATGTGTCACAGTGTGTACACTGAGAGGTGTATGTGTCACAGTGTGTACACTGAGAGGTGTATGTGTCACAGTGTGTACACTGAGAGCTGTATGTGTCACAGTGTGTACATTGAGAGGTGTATGTGTCACAGTGTGTACACTGAGAGGTGTATGTGTCACAGTGTGTACACTGAGAGGTGTATGTGTCACAGTGTGTACATTGAGAGGTGTATGTGTCACAGTGTGTACACTGAGAGGTGTATGTGTCACAGTGTGTACATTGAGAGGTGTATGTGTCACAGTGTGTACACTGAGAGGTGTATGTGTCACAGTGTGTACACTGAGAGGTGTATGTGTCACAGTGTGTACACTGAGAGGTGTATGTGTCACAGTGTGTACACTGAGAGCTGTATGTGTCACAGTGTGTACACTGAGAGGTGTATGTGTCACAGTGTGTACACTGAGATGTGTATGTGTCACAGTGTATACACTGAGAGGTGTATGTGTCACAGTGTGTACACTGAGAGGTGTATGTGTCATAGTGTGTACACTGAGAGGTGTATGTGTCACAGTGTGTACACTGAGAGCTGTATGTGTCACAGTGTGTACACTGAGAGGTGTATGTGTCACAGTGTGTACACTGAGAGGTGTATGTGTCATAGTGTGTACACTGAGAGGTGTATGTGTCATAGTGTGTACACTGAGAGGTGTATGTGTCACAGTGTGTACACTGAGAGGTGTATGTGTCACAGTGTGTACACTGAGCGGAGTATGTGTCACAGTGTGTACATTGAGAGGTGTATGTGTCACAGTGTGTACACTGAGAGGTGTATGTGTCACAGTGTATACACTGAGAGGTGTATGTGTCACAGTGTGTACACTGAGCGGAGTATGTGTCACAGTGTGTACACTGAGAGGTGTATGTGTCACAGTGTATACACTGAGAGCTGTATGTGTCACAGTGTGTACACTGAGAGCTGTATGTGTCACAGTGTGTACACTGAGAGGTGTATGTGTCACAGTGTGTACACTGAGAGGTGTATGTGTCACAGTGTGTACACTGAGAGGTGTATGTGTCACAGTGTGTACACTGAGAGGTGTATGTGTCACAGTGTGTACACTGAGAGGTGTATGTGTCACAGTGTGTACACTGAGAGGTGTATGTGTCACAGTGTGTACACTGAGAGGTGTATGTGTCACAGTGTGTACACTGAGAGGTGTATGTGTCACAGTGTGTACACTGAGAGGTGTATGTGTCACAGTGTGTACACTGAGAGGTGTATGTGTCACAGTGTGTACACTGAGAGGTGTATGTGTCACAGTGTGTACACTGAGAGGTGTATGTGTCACAGTGTGTACACTGAGAGGTGTATGTGTCACAGTGTGTACACTGAGAGGTGTATGTGTCACAGTGTGTACACTGAGCGGAGTATGTGTCACAGTGTGTACACTGAGAGCTGTATGTGTCACAGTGTGTACACTGAGAGGTGTATGTGTCACAGTGTGTACACTGAGAGCTGTATGTGTCACAGTGTGTACACTGAGAGCTGTATGTGTCACAGTGTGTACACTGAGAGGTGTATGTGTCACAGTGTGTACACTGAGAGCTGTATGTGTCACAGTGTGTACACTGAGAGCTAGCTTTCATCCTCCCTTTAGTGATGAGAGAATTCTTGAGTGGTGGTGAACAGGTGTAGTAGACAGGCTTGAAACCCTCGTATAGAAGACAGGCTTGAAGCCTTCCGTCCACCACTCCCCCCCCCCCTCCCGTCAAGGTTATGTGCACCGACAGGTGTATAACTTGGGTGCACGTACACTGGCCATGTATAAGTGACATGTCCCTACCTCCACCATCACGGTGTATTGGATAGGCTTCAAACCCACTACACTTACCATGCAAAGTGTTTTATTTTGTCTTTGATAAACTGGTATTAAGAAAAGAGTGTATCAAGTGTCCTAGTCTGTGTCCAGTGTCCCTGTCTGTGTCCAGTGTCCCTGTCTGTGTCCAGTGTCCCTGTCTGTGTCCAGTGTCCCTGTCTGTGTCCAGTGTCCCTGTCTGTGTCCAGTGTCCCTGTCTGTGTCCAGTGTCCCTGTCTGTGTCCAGTGTCTTGTCTGTGTCCAGTATCCCTGTCTGTGTCCAGTATCCCTGTCTGTGTTCAGTGTCTTGGCCTGTGTCCAGTGTCTTGTCTGTGTCCAGTATCCCTGTCTGTGTCCAGTATCCCTGTCTGTGTCCAGTGTCTTGTCTGTGTCCAGTGTCCCTGTCTGTGTCCAGTGTTCCTGTCTGTGTTCAATGTCATTGTCTGTGTCCAGTGTCCCTGTCTGTGCCCAGTGTCTTGGTCTGTGTCCAGTGTCTTGATCTGTGTCGTGTCCCTGTCTGTGTCCAGTGTCCCTGTCTGTGTCCAGTGTCTTGATCTGTGTCCAGTGTCCCTGTCTGTGTCCAGTGCCTTGATCTATGTCCAGTGTCCCTGTCTGTGTCCAGTGTCCTGATCTGTGTCCAGTGTCCCTGTCTGTGTCCAGTGTCTTGGTCTCTGTCCAGTGTCCTAGTGCCCAGGTGTTACAGGTATTTTTATCACAGGTGTGGTTCACCACAGGTGTTACAGGTGTGGTTTATCATAGGTGTTACAGGTGTGGTTCATCACAGGTGTTACAGGTGTGATTTATCACAGGTGTTATAGGTGTGGTTTATCACAGGTGTTACAAGTGTGGTTTATCACAGGTGTTAAAGGTGTGGCTTATCGCAGGTGTTACAGGTGTGGTTTATCACAGGTGTTACAGGTGTGGTTCATCACAGGTGTTACAGGTATGGTTTATCACAGGTGTTGCCTGGAGTCTACCTGGAGGTTATTCCGGAGATCAACGCCCCCGCGGTCCAGTCCACGACCAGGCCTCCCGGTGGGTCAGGGCCTGATCAACCAGACTGTCACTGCTGGCCGCACGTAGTCCAGCCTACGAACTACAGCCCGGCTGATCCGGCGCTGACTTTAGGTATCTGTCCAGCTCCCTCTTAAAGGCAGCCAGGGGTTTATTGGTAATTCCCTTTATTTTTGGTGGGAGGCTGTTGAACAGTCTTGGGCCCCGGACACTTATGGTGTTTTCTCTTAGTGTACCAATGGCGCCCCTACTTTTAATTGGGGGTATTTTGCATCGTCTGACCAGTCTTTTACTTTCGTAGGGAGTGATTTCTGTGTGCAGATTTGGGACCATTCCTTCCAGGGTTTTCCAAGTGTAGATTATGATATATCTCTCTCTCCTGCGTTCCAACGAGTACAAGTCAAGTGCTTCCAAGCGTTCCCAGTAGTTAAGGTGCTTGACAGAACTTATATGTGCAGTAAAGGATCTCTGTACACTCTCTAGATCTGCGATTTCACCTGCTTTGAGTGGAGATGTTAATGTACAGCAGTATTCCAGCCTAGAGAGAACAAGTGATTTGAAGAGGATCATCATTGGCTTGGCATCTCTCGTTTTGAAAGTTCTCATTATCCATCCTATCATTTTCTTTGCACGTGCGATCGTGGCACTGTTGTGATCCTTGAAAGTGAGATCCTCAGACATTACTACTCCCAGGTCCCTTACATTATTTTTCCGCTCTATTGTATGGCCGGAGTCAGTAGTATACTCTGTTCTAGTTATTATCTCCTCCAGTTTTCCATAACGGAGTAGTTGGAATTTGTCCTCATTGAACATCATATTGTTTACCGTTGCCCACTGGAAAACTTTGTTTATATCTTCTTGGAGGTTAACCGCGTCCACAGCAGATGACAGCCTCATGCAGATCCTAGTATCATCCGCAGAGGATGATACGGTGCTGTGATGTATATCTCTGTCTATGTCTGATATGAGGACGAGGAATAAGATGGGGGCGAGTACAGGTGTCATAGGTGTGGTTCACCACGGATGTTACAGGTGTGGTTCACCCCGGATGTGACAGGTGTGATTCATCACAGATGTAAGTGTGGTTCATCACACGTATTTCACCACAGATGTTACAGGTGTGGTTCATTGGTGTTATAGGTGTGGGTCACCATAGGTGCTAAGGTCTACTTCATCACAGGTTTTACTAGTGTGGTTCGTCACAGGTGTTACGAGTATGGTTCATCACAAGTGGGGATCATCGCAGGTGTTACAGGTGTGCTTCACTGTTATTATAATGTGATTCACAGTTGTTACAGGTGAGATTGAGAGAGAGAGAGAAAGAGAGAGAGAGAGAGAGAGAGAGACAGACAGACTGAGAGAGAGAGAGAGACAGAGACGGAGAGAGAAAGATAAATAAGAGGGACAGGATCTCCCGCCGGGTGGGTGGAGGGTGGGGAATGTTGGGTTGAAGGGGGGGCATGTCAGGGGAGGGAGGAGGGCTAGCCTTGGCACTGGCGAGAGCGAGGGCCAAATTCTCTGGCTGTGGTGCCACACTTAATGTCTGCCGGTAGTTGGCACTAGTTTGTAGCTGGCTAACAAGCAGCCCTCTCAGCTGACCAGGGTCTCAGAGCCGGTCCATAACCCATTACCCTCCTGAAACACATGTATTATGATTGGTTCCAGCTGATGTGTTCTGCAAGATAACACTTCTCTTGAAGAACAAGAAGAGTCTATACGCAGTGACACGACTTATGTCATCTCTTACCCTAATCTTGCCACCCTCAACACCATTGTTAACGAGGAGCTGATCAAAATATCGACTTGGATGACAGCCAATAAACTTACGCTTAACACTGATAAAACCTACTATATTATGTTTGGTAGCAGAGCAGGAGATGCACAAATTAACATTAATATCGACAACACTCTAATTACCAGACATAATGAGGGCAAATTCCTAGGCCTATACCTTGACAACAACCTGAATTTCAGCACCCATATCCAACACATAACCAAAAAAGTATCCAAAACGGTTGGGATACTCTCCAAGATACGATACTACGTGCCGCAAAATGCCCTTCTCACACTATACCACTCACTTATTATCCATACCTCACCTATGCATTTTGTGCTTGGGGATCAACTGCAGCAACACACCTAAAGCCAATAATAACCCAACAAAAAGCTGCAGTAAGAATAATCACTAAATCCCATCCCTGGCAACACAACCCCCCCACTCTTCATAGATCTAAACTTACTCCCTGTTCAGTACATCCACACTTACTACTGTGCAATCTACATCTACAGGACCTTAAACTCCAATATCAACCTTGACCTAAAACGCTTTCTTGATAGTTGTGACAGAACCCACAGGCATAACACCAGACACAAACATCTCTACGACATTCCCCGTGTCCGACTAAACCTTTACAAAAATTCAATGTATGTCAAAGGCCCTAAAATCTGGAACACCCTACCTGAGAACTCTAGAACTGCAGACACGTTCATCACCTTCAAAACTACCATTAGAAAACATCTTATCTCCCTGATACAACCCCGTCAACTAACTACACGAATACCACCTGGTGGTTCACACTTACACTCACTCACCCAGAAATATTAATCTCAATCCTAAAATAATGAATCCTATGATACTCCAATACTGAAACTATGTACTGTGCCAAAACAAAAGCATTCACATTGCTAAACTCACAAACTAGTATTTAGTCACTTAGCCATAATACCAACTTACCTCATAATTTGTAATATTTTAAAATAAAGAATTAAACTAAGTCTGCCCGAAATGCCTAGCCATGCTAGGCGTTCTAGTGGTACACTCTGTAATCATTATTTAACTACATGTAAACCACACAACAACCAAATTCTGTAAATTCAACATTGTAATCTTTATAGAGAATAAACTTTGAATTTGAATTTGAAAACACTGGTGTTTATTGTCCCTCTCGCTGTTGCCATACAACGATGGTTGTAAACTAGCCAGGTTCGGCTACATATCCTGAACTCAGAGTTAGGACACCTGAAAACGTCGACAGATTGGCGAAACGTCCTCAGATAAGGATGCCCTTGTGTCTAATACCTCGGAGTGTCCTCTCATATCGCACAGTCTGAGGAGAATATAATCTGACGCAAATGGTATTACCACAGCTGAGGGTGAGATACAGTGTACAGTAATGCTTCTGTATTCTGTTCTCGTCTGGTGTGTGGGAGAGGACTGTAAATGTTTCTCGTCACCCATCACAATTGTGATAACATCCCTTACCATCACCCTACATCATGTAGCCACACAGATGCTGTATCGTGGAATGATACAGAGATGAATCCAGCATCCCTCTCATATGCTGTTATACACACTAGTACAACCATTCTATTTCCTCCTAGTACCACACATGAGTTAATATTTTTCTCCACCCCACCCGTGCGTGCGGCCAGCAGTAACAGCCTAGTTGATCAGGCCCTGATCCATCGGGAGGCCTGGTCATGGACCGGGCCGCGGGGGCGTTGATCCCCGGAATAACCTCCAGGTATCCCCCTGTCATGCAACCTGGCAGGGTTTAGTATAACCCTGTCCATCATCAATAACAAAAAGGCACAATACCGTGACTGGAAGAATACACAAATAACCCGCACATGGGACATGGGTGCTTACAACGACGTTTCGGTCCGACTTATACCAATGAAAAGTTCATCATTCTACGCTTAGACGGTATTAATACAACCATCATCACTTCCATCATACACTCAATCAGTGTTAATACAACCATCATCACTTCCATCATACACTCACACAGGTTAATACAACCATCATCACTTCCATCATACACTCACACAGTGTTAATACAACCATCATCACTTCCATCATACACTCACACAGTGTTAATACAACCATCATCACTTCCATCATACACTCACACAGTGTTAATACAACCATCATCACTTCCATCATACACTCACACAGTGTTAATACAACCATCATCACTTCCATCATACACTCACACAGTGTTAATACAACCATCATCACTTCCATCATACACTCACACAGTGTTAATACAACCATCATCACTTCCATCATACACTCACAGTGTTAATACAACCATCATCACTTCCATCATACACTCACACAGTGTTAATACAACCATCATCACTTCCATCATACACTCACAGTGTTAATACAACCATCATCACTTCCATCATACACTCACACAGTGTTAATACAACCATCATCACTTCCATCATACACTCACACAGTGTTAATACAACCATCATCACTTCCATCATACACTCACACAGTGTTTATACAACCATCATCACTTCCATCATACACTCACACAGTGTTAATACAACCATCATCACTTCCATCATACACTCAAACAATGTTAATACAACCATCATCACTTCCATCATACACTCACACAGTGTTAATACAACCATCATCACTTCCATCATACACTCACACAGTGTTTATACAACCATCATCACTTCCATCATACACTCAGTGTTAATACAACCATCATCACTTCCATCATACACTCACACAGTGTTAATACAACCATCATCACTTCCATCATACACTCACAGTGTTAATACAACCATCATCACTTCCATCATACACTCACACAGTGTTAATACAACCATCATCACTTCCATCATACACTCACACAGTGTTAATACAACCATCAACACCTCGCCTCAAAGGCGACGGGTCCGGACAACATCTCCCTGTGAGTCCTTACAGAAGGAGCAGGGCCGCTGTGCGTGCCACTAACCACAGACTTCAACACATCCCTTGAAACTGGGCAACTACCTGAGGTATGGAAGACGGCAAATGTAGTCCCCATTTTTAAAAAAGGAAGAAACGAGACACTAAACTACAGACCAGTGTCACTGACGTGTATAGTATGGAAAGTCATGGAGAAGATTATCAGGAGAGTGGTGGAGCACCTGGAACAGAACAAGAGTATAAACGCCAACCAGCACGGATTAATGAATGGCAAATCCTGTGTCACAAACCTTCTGGAGTTTTATGACAAGGTAACAGAAGTAAGAAACTAGAGAGAGGGGTGGGTTGATTGCATTTTCCTGGACTGCAGGAAGGCCTTCGACACAGTTCCTCACAGGAGATTAGTGCAGAAGCTGGAGGATCAGGCACGTATAACAGGAAGAGCACTGCAATGGATCAGAAAATACCTGACAGGGAGGCAACAACGGGTCATGGTACATGAGGTATCACAGTGGGCGCCTGTGACGAGCGCGGTCCCACAGGGGTCAGTCCTAGGACCAGTGCTATTTTTGATATATGTGAATGGCAGGGAGGAACTGAAAGACTCTGAAGCGTCCCTGTTCGCAGATGATGTGAAGCTAGTGAGAATGATTAAATCGGATGAGGATCAGGCAGGACTACAAAGAGACCTGGATAGGCTGGACACGTGGCCCAGCAACTGGCTTCTCGAATTCAACCCTGCCAAATGCAGTCATGAAGATTGGGGAAGGGCAAAGAAGACCGCAGACAGAGTATAGGCTAGGTGGACAAAGGCTGCAAACCTCACTTAAGGAGAATGATCTTGGGGTGACCATAACACCGAGCACGTCTCCCGAGGCACACATCAACCAGATAACTGCTGCAGCATATGGGTGCCTGGCAAACCTGAGAATAGCGTTCCGATACCTTAGTAAGGAATCGTTCAAGACACTGTACACTGTGTACGTCAGGCCCATACTGGAGTATGCAGCACCAGTTTATAATCCGCACCTGGTCAAGCACGTCAAGAAATTAGAGAAAGTAAAAAGGTTTGCAACACGGCTAGTTCCGGAGCTCAGGGGAATGTCCTACGAAGAAAGTTTGAGGGAAATCGGACTGACGACAATGGGGGACAGAAGGGTCAGGGGAGACATGATAACATACAAAATACTGCGTGGAATAGACAAGGTGGACAGAGACAGGATGTTCCAGAGATGGGACACAGAAACAAGGGGTCACAATGGGAAGTTGAAGACTCAGACGAGTCACAGGGATGTTAGGAAGTATTTCTTCAGTCATAGAGTCGTCAGGAAGTGGAATAGCCTAGCAAGTAATGTAGTGGAGGCAGGTACCATACATAGCTTTAAGACGATGTATGACAAAGCTCAGGAAGCAGAGAGGGAGAGGGCCTAGTAGCGATCAGTGAGGAGGCGGGGCCAGGACCTGAGTCTCGACCCCTGCAACCGCAATTAGGTGAGTACAATTAGGTGGGTAAGTGCACTCACATAGTGTTAATACAACCATCACCACTTCCATCATACTGCTACTCTGGTCATTACAATCGTACCCTTACATTTCTTTTCTCACCGTCTACAACTTCTCACCGTCTACAACTTCCTTCACCGTCTACAACTTCTCACCGTCTACAACTTCCTTCACCTCAAGGAAGGCTCCTTGACGCTGGTGAGGGGCTCTTGATCTAGGGAATTGGATCTGTGCTCCAGTTCCCTGAATTAAGCCTGAATGCCTTCCATCCCCCAATAGGCGCTGTATAATCCTACGGGTTTAGTGCTTCCCCCTTGATTATAATAATAATAATAATAATACAACTTCCTTCACCGTCTACAACTTCTCACCGTCTACAACTTCTCACCGTCTACAACTTCCTTCACCGTCTACAACTTCTCACCGTCTACAACTTCTCACCGTCTACAACTTCTCACCGTCTACAACTTCCTTCACCGTCTACAACTTCTCACCGTCTACAACTTCTCACCGTCTACAACTTCTCACTGCCTACTCCCGCATCCTGGCCCTAGGTCAGGTTTGCCTGGCACTTGCCTGGTTGAAAATTTAAACACATGTGCAACATCTGGGTATCTTTATTGTAGACGTTTCGCCATCCAGTTGCTTTATCAACACAAATTCAAGGACATGAATAGAAGACAGAAAAAACTATATACAAAATATGAGGTTATCAATCCCTCAGTCTACTACTACCACCACCACCACTAACCCATCCCTTGAGTATGACCTACTTACACTGGGGAATCCCACCTACAAGTGACTATGTCCTCGTCTACTACCCGTCCCTTTCCACCTGACGCCAGTACACTATATAAGCACCAGCCTTCTTGCCTGTGCTCCAGAATCTCCACGACTACGGTGCTCTTCACACTAACTCCAAGACTGAGGGATTGATTACCTCATATTTTGTATATTGTTTTTCTGTCTTCTGTTCATGTTCTTGAATCTGTATTGATAAAGCCACGAATCTCCAGCTAGCGTGGCCACGCTAGCTGGAGATTCGTCTGTAAAAACTTGCATTTGTGGTCACAGTGGTGCCTATGCTAACCTTCCTATGGTGTAAAAATATACCTAGTTGGATGAATCTTATTGTGGCTAACTGGTCCAGTGGCTAACGCGACGGTCTGGAGTTTTGAGACTCTCTGACCGCGGGTTCTATGGTTTTTTTTTTTTCATTGCACAATTCCCTCTTTTCTCTCACTCCTGTATGTTGCTATGGTAGTGTACAGATTTGGAACCAGGTCTTGAAGTATCTTCCACGTATATATTAACATGTATCTCTATCTCTTCCTCTCGCTCTTTCTCTGTCTCTTCTGCTCTGTAGAGTCATTCCCAGTAATTTCATGTTTTATTGGCACTATGCATGTGTTCCAGCTCTGACATCGCTCCTCCAATAAAAGGAGCTGTCAACACTTAGCAATACTCTAAGCAAAAGAGCACAAGCAACTTGAATAGCATCATAAATGGTACTATTTCCCTTATTCTGAAAATTTTCATTATCTAACACGCTATTTTCCTAGCTATTGAGACATTTTGTTGCTTTAAAGAAAGGTGTTCCTTTCGTTCAATTTGAAGACCCTTCTGGGTTTTGTACACAGTGTCCTTCTTGAGTTCTTTATTCTTTCCATACCTAAGTAGCTGGAACTTATCAACACTGAACGTCATGTTGCTCTCCACTGCCCACTGGAAACTTTTCTTACATCTTTCTGCAATATCTTCATGTTTTATGCCGAGGTCAGTACTGGATTATACGCATGATAAACTGGTCAGTACTGGATTATACGCCCTATTATCTATCTCTTTCGTCATCTATAACATTAAAATGGAACACATAATATAAGATTTTATCTGAAGCTGTGATCATCAACAGGTCTGTTGATGGTCACAGCTTTAGTTGACATGTCGAACAGTCGACCTGTCGACTCCTCGACATGTCGACCCCTCCATCTGTCGACCTTTTTTTTTTTCTGGGGTTTGTTACATCCATCCTCCGGTCCCACTTATCTCCCCTACATGCTATCTTATCTACCACCCTCACGTCATCCCTTCCACCCTTTACGACCCCCCCTACCACCTCCCGTCCTCCCTACCACCCCTACGTCCTCATCAACCACCCCCATGTCCTCACCTACCACCCCTACGTCCTCATCAACCACCCCTACGTCCTCATCAACCACCCCTACGTCCTCATCAACCACCCCTACGTCCTCATCAACCACCCCCACGTCCTCATCTACCACTAACTTTGTCACTGCGGTTGTATACAAGCCACCAGATGCAACTTCCCAACAAATCAAGGAACAGTTGTTGAAAATTGCCTTCTGTCTGGAATTCTTCCAACGTCAGTCCCAAACATCTTGTTGCTGGGGATTTCAATTTAAGACATTTAAAATGGAAGAATATGGCGAATAATCCCAGGAGGAGATAACCCCAGGAGGAGATAACCCCAGGAGGAGATAACCCCAGGAGGAGATAACCCAGGAGGGGGATAACCCAGGAGGAGATAACCCAGGAGGAGATAACCCCAGGAGGAGATAACCCCAGGAGGAGATAACCCCAGGAGGAGATAACCCCAGGAGGAGATAACCCCAGCAGGAGATAACCCCAGCAGGAGATAACCCCAGGAGGATATAACCCCCGGAGGAGTAACCCCCGGAGGAGATAAACCCCAGGAGGAGATAACCCAGAGGAGAAAGAGGAGATAACCCCCGGAGGAGATAACCCCGGAGGAGATAACCCCCGGAGGAGATAACCCCAGGAGGAGATAACCCCGGAGGGATAACCCCCGGAGGAGATACCCAGGAGGAGATAAACCAGAGGAGATAACCCAGCAGGAGATAACCCCAGCAAGGAGATAACCCCCGGAGGATATAACCCCCGGAGGAGATAACCCCAGGAGGAAAATAACCCCAGGAAAGGGGAAAAACCCCAGGAGGAGATAACCCCCGGAGGAGTAACCCCAGGAGGAGATAACCAGGAGGAGATAACCCCAGGAGGAGATAACCCCGGAGGAGATAACCCCAGGAGGAGATAACCCGGAGGAGATAAACCCCAGGAGGAGATAAACCCCCCGGAGGAGATAAACCCCAGGAGGGGATAACCCCCGGAGGAGATAACCCCAGGAGGAGATAACCCGGAGGAGATAACCCAGGAGGAGATAACCCCAGGAGGAGGGTAACCCCCGGAGGAGATAACCCCGGAGGAGATAACCCCAGGAGGAGATAACCCAGGAGGAGATAACCCCCCGGAGGAGTAACCCCATGAGGAGATAACCCCCAAAAGGAGATACCCCCGGAGAAGATAAACCCCATTAGGGAGATAACCCCATTAGGAGTAACCCCAGGAGGGAAAAAAAACCCAGGAGGAGATTAACCCCAGGAGGAGAAAACCCCCCGGAGGAGATAACCCCAGAAGGAGATTTAAACCCCCGGAGGAGATAACCACAGGAGGAGATAAAACCCCCGGAGGAGATAACCCAGGAGGAGATAACCCAGGAGGAGAAAAACCCCAGGAGGAGATAACCCCAGGAGGAGGAAAACCCAGGAGGAGATAACCCCAGGAGGGAGATAACCCCCGGGGAGGGTTTAACCCCCGGAGAAGTAACCCATTAGGAGATAACCCCTTTAGGAGATAACCCCAGGAGGAGAAAACCCAGGAGGAGATAACCCAGGAGGAGGGAAAACCCCAGGAGGAGATAACCCCAGGAGGAGATAACCCCAGGAGGAGATAACCCCAGGAGGAGATAACCCCAGGAGGAGATAACCCCCAGGAGGAGATAACCCCAGGAGGAGATAAACCCCCCGGAGGAAGATAAACCCCCGGAGGAGATTAAAAACCCCCGGAGGAGATAAAACCCCAGGAGGAGATAACCCCAGGAGGAGATAACCCCAGGAGGAGATAACCCCAGGAGGAGATAACCCCAGGAGGAGAATAACCCCAGGAGGAGATAACCCCAGGAGGAGATAACCCCAGGAGGAGATAACCCCAGGAGGAGATAACCCCAGGAGGAGATAACCCCAGGAGGAGATAACCCCAGGAGGAGATAACCCCAGGAGGAGATAACCCCCGGAGGAGATAACCCCAGGAGGAGATAACCCCCGGAGGAGGGTAACCCCCGGAGGAGATTAACCCCAGGAGGAGATAACCCCAGGAGGAGATAACCCCAGGAGGAGATAACCCCCGGAGGAGATAACCCCAGGAGGAGATAACCCCCGGAGGAGATAACCCCAGGAGGAGATAACCCCCGGAGGAGATAACCCCAGGAGGAGATAACCCCAGGAGGAGATAACCCCAGGAGGAGATAACCCCAGGAGGAGATAACCCCAGGAGGAGATAACCCCCGGAGGAGATAACCCCAGGAGGAGATAACCCCAGGAGGAGATAACCCCAGGAGGAGATAACCCCAGGAGGAGATAACCCCCGGAGGAGATAACCCCAGGAGGAGATAACCCCAGGAGGAGATAACCCCAGGAGGAGATAACCCCAAGGAGGATAACCCAGGAGGAGATAACCCAGGAGGAGATAACCCAGGAGGGGGGATAACCCCAGGAGGAGATAAAACCCCGGAGGAGATAACCCCAGGAGGAGATAACCCCAGGAGGAGATTAACCCCGGAGGAGATAAAACCCCAGGAGGAGATAAACCCCCAGGAGGAGATAACCCCCGGAGGAGATAACCCCAGGAGGAGATAACCCCAGGAGGAGATAACCCCAGGAGGAGATAACCCCAGGAGGAGATAACCCCAGGAGGAGATAAACCCCAGGAGGAGTAACCCCCGGAGGAGATAAACCCCGGAGGAGATAAACCCCCGGAGGAGATAACCCAGGAGGAGGGAAACCCAAGGGAGGAGATAACCCCAGGAGGAGATAACCCCAGGAGGAGATAACCCCCAGGAGGAGATAACCCCAGGAGGAGATAACCCCAGGAGGAGATAACCCCAGGAGGAGATAACCCCAGGAGGAGATAACCCCAGGAGGCAGCTCAAATGAAAATTCGCACACACATGAGCTATTAAATCTCTGTAACAAACTCACATTAAGCCAACAAAGAGTGGAGCCAACAAGACCGGAAAATACACTAAATCATGTTTTCATAAATACTGACAATCTCATACGAAAAGTCGCAGTATCAAAGACAATTAATTCGGATCACAATCTAATCGAAGTTCAGACTTGTGTGAGTTGGGCTCCTGACCAGCAAAATAATTTCAGATGAATGATTCAGAGAACCGACATGTTGATAAATTAGACACATGTGCAACTCTTGGGTATCTTTATTGAGGAAACGTTTCGCCACACATGGTTCTCTGAACCATTCATCTACAAACCTGTCAGACACTGCAACTTCTTGGGATGTTAATACTTGGGAATTCTTCGCTTGCCTAATTCTTGGGCACGACCTACTTCCACATTGATTACCTCATTCTCCTCCTGTTCTTCAAGATTCTCCTTTGTATGGACTGATGAAGCCACTGTGTGGCGAAACGTTTCCTCAATAAAGATACCCAAGAGTTGCACATGTGTCTAATTTATCAGAAGAATTTCATTTATACGGGCGCCTTCAACAAATTCAGCTTCAATAACAAGAACATCCAGTGGGATCAAATTAACAATGTCCTTAGCAAAACATGTTGGGAAGATATCTTCTCTATAAGGGTTACAATGCGGGGTTTACGGTTTTTTGGGTATTGGTGGTTTACATGTTATAAAATACTAATTACAGAGGGGGCCACTAGGACACCTAGCATGGCTAGGCATTTCGGGCAGACTTAGATTAATTCTTAACATGAAATCTTAAACAACAAGGATCTGAGTCAGTACCTAAAAAAGGTCGTTGGGGCATTTAAAAGTTACTCAAGGCACATTTCCCCAAAGAAAAAGAAGGAAGATGTAAACTAGAAAAAAAGACGCTGTTTCTACAGGCAAAGGCGAATCACAGAGCTTCTCAAGAGAGTCAGTCTGGACTAGGGAAGGAGGCACTGGCTGGACAAATAGAAAATATTGAACTTAAGTTAAATGAATCCTCCAGGATCCAGGAAACAGAAAAAAACTTAAAGCATCAATAAATTTTAAAAATAAACAAACATGTTTTTCTTTGAAAAACCCCGCACAGTATTGGGGCCTTGCTTAAAAAAATTTTGGGACTTCCCCGATGATAGCAAACAAATGAGTGAGATATTGAAGTCTCAATATGACTCGATGTTTAGTGAGCTCTTAATCAGACTTATGCTCGAAAATATTAATTAATTTTTAATGACGAAGACTCGATTTTTTTTAATATCTCAAAAATTTCTGAAAACCCTTATAAAACACTGAAATTTTGAAAAACTTAAAAATGACACGTCCCGTCACTCTGCTCAAGGCACACGCTCATGGAACTCTGTGATCATCAACAACTGCAAGAAACCCCTCTCACGTGCATTAAATATTCTATAAAAAGGGAGCCTAGACACGGGGTCATCCCAGTCACTAAAAACAACATCATAGCCAGACATCAAAAGGTGGCAGTAAAGCAATAGCAAAAAAAATAACAGACTGCAGCACTAACGTTCCACATCAAAAAAACTTTTTGAAAGAGTTCTAAGGAACAAGATCGCCAACCACTTGGTTTCCAACAATTGTAAAATCCAAGGGAAAACATGAGTTTAGAGAGGTCGCTCCTGCCTCTCAAGCTATTAGAAACATTAATGATCTTAATGCAGGGGGGGACAAACGGAAGCTCTGTAAATACCCGGAGAGGGTTTCGGGGGGCAAACCCGACGGCCCTGTTGTGACCGGGCCTCAGGGGTGGATCAAGGCCTAATCAACCAGGTGTATGTTGCTGCACAAAAAACGAGTACAAAACCACAGCCCGGCGATCAGGTAGGGATTTTAGGTCCCGCCAGCACCTTCTTTAGACGCCCGGGGTATATTGTAAATTTCCCTTTTGATGCTGGAGGCAGTTAAAAAATCTTTGGCCCCCGGGCATTACGTGTTGTCTCTTTGCGTGCTTTTTTAGTGTATATAATCATTATCTCCCGCCCGCGTTCCAGGGAGTTTTCAATCAAGAAACTTTAAACGTTCTAATAATTTAGGGTTTTACGTGCTTATGTGTGCCGTGAAGGTTCTCTGTACTTTTTTTGGGCATCAATTTTACCTGCCTTGAAAAGGCACTGTTTGTGCAGCAATATTCCAGCCTAGATTGGACAAACGATTCTGAAAAAAAAAATTTTCATCATGGGCTTTATTCCCTAGTTCTGAAAGTTCTCATTTCTATCCGTCATTTTTTGCAGATTGGGGTACAATGTTGTGGTTTTGTGGGGGCTTTGCAAAAAATCTTTGACAAGTCGTCTGGTGTAACGGACAGAAAAAACGTGAAAAAAGAATGCGGGAAGAGTGGGTGGGTAGATCTTTAAATTTTAACCACAGAAAAACAAAGAGTTAAATTAGAGGCGGTTTCAGTGATAAGCTTGGTAAGTACTCGCTCCCCTATTTTTCTCCTCCTCATTCTGACAAGACAATACGCAAAGCACGCACCGTGCTTGCTTTGTGACATACTAAATCTGTGAGATCAAATTTTAAATTATGCGCTCCCAAACAATATAAACCAAGTCTTCCCTGGGTCACAAATTTCAATTTCTTTCTATAAAAAATTGGGAAATAAAAAACTATTGGGGGAATAAAAAAAATTTAACCACCAATGAGCGGCAACTTCATGTGAAGAACCTGGGAGTAATAATGCCCAACTATCTACTTTCAAAATCCCAAAAATTTCCCTTTATCACATCTGCTAGGAAAATATAGGAGGGAAAATGTAACCTTCAAAAAAAGTGATACCAACCCAAATAAAATTCCCTTTAAGCCACTTTTCCCTTCTAGGTTGGAATATTGAGTAATGACTGCCCCTTTCAAGGCTGGTAAATTTTATGATCTGGAAAATTACAGAAAACTTTCACGCAATGTAACAACGTTCCATACCACGAACACTCTTCTACTAACCAGCACTCAACCACGACCACCACAACCACGTCAAACCCCTACCACCACCACCACGTCAACCACTCCATTACACCACTACTCCTTTTCCACACCACCACTCCCACTACTATCGGGAGGGGCAATGGGGCCACCCCCCGGGTAGGGCCACAGTGGGGGGGAAGTATGTGGCACTGTGCCACTCACACACCACACACACACACAAAACACACCCACACACACACACCACACACAACCCCACACACCACACAAACCAAAACACACACAAACACACACACACACACACACACACACACACAAAACACACACACACACACCAAAAACACACCACACAAAAACAAACACCAAACACACACACACACACCAAACCAAACACACACACACACAAACCCACACACAAACACAGACACACACACACACAAACAACACACAAAACAAAACAACAACACACACAAACACAACACACACACAAAACACACACAACACAAACACCACACAAAAACACCACACACAAACACACAAAAACACCCCAAAACAAACACACACAAACACAAACACACACACACAAACACAAAAACAAAACACACCCAAACCACACACACCCAAACCCACAAAAAAAACCCCACAAAAACCCCCCACACAAACCACAACACAAAAAACAAACACAAAACACACCAAAAACACAACACCCCACAAAAACACACAACACAAACCCACAAAACACAAACACCCCAACACAAAACCCCAAACAAAACAAAAAAAACCCCACACAAACACAAACACACAAAAACCCCAAACACACATCACAAAAAAACCACAAACCACACACACACACAAAAAACCCCAAAAACAAAAACAAAAACACCCCACACCACAAACACAACACCCCAACACACAACAAACCCCACACACACAAAAAACACACACACACACCACAAAACCACACACAAACACACACACACACACAACACAAACACACACACACAAAAACCCCACACAAAAAAACAACAAAACACACACCACAACACACACAAAAACACACAAAACAAACAAACACACACACACAACACACACACAAAACAACACAACCCCAAACCCCCAACCCCCTTCCCCCCCCCCCCCCCCCCCCACCCCCCCCCCCCCAAAAAAAACACCCCCACCTCCACCCCACCCCCCCCCCCCTCCCCCCCCCCCCCCCCCCCCCCTTTTTCACCCCTTTTTCCCCCCCTTATGCCCCTTTTCCCTTCCCTTCCCCCCCCCCCCTTTTCTTTTTCCCTCTCATCCCCCTCCCTCTTCCCCCCTCTCTCTTTTTCCCCTCCCCTTTTTCCCCTCTTTTCCTCCTCTCTCTCCCCCTCTCCCCCTTCCCCCCCCTCTCTCTTTTTTCCCCCCTCCCCTCTCTTTTTCTCCCCCCTTCCCCCCTCCCCCCCTTTTTTTTTATTCCCTTTTTTCCTTTTCCCCCCTTTCCCCCCCTCTTTTTTAAAATTTTTTCCATAAAATTTCTTTTTTGGGGCTTTCTTTTTCCCCCTTTTTAAAAAAGGGTTTTTTCCCCCCTTTTTTCCCCCCTCGCCCTTGCCCCCCCCCTTCCCCTTTTAAATTTTTTTCCATTTTCCCTCTTTATTCCCCCCCTTTTTTCCAATTTTCCTTTTTAACAAAAAAAAGAAAAAAAAAATTTGGGGAATCCAAATCGGGGTCAAATAACCAAGGATGGAAGGGGAGAAGGGGTGGAGGAGAGGGAAAAGGGAATTAAAACCCAAAAAAAGGGGAACCGAGAGGAAAAATTTAAGGGAGTGCCAAAAAAGGGAAAGGCCCTTTTGATAAAGGGGGAAAAAAGGGAGGGGAAAAGGGAAAAAATTTGGGAAAACCCGTCTTAGGGGGAGAGGGGAAAAAAAAGGCCCCAAAAAATTTTAAAAGGTAAAAGGCCGGGGGAAAAAGGGGCAGGGGAGTGAAGGGGAAGAAAAGGAATCAAGTGGGGCGAACGGGGGGGGAAGGAAGGGGATATAAAATATGCTAGGGGCCTATCAGCCTTTTTTCAAAAAACAGGGGGGAAAGGGGAGACAGATGGGGAGGGGAGGGGGGAAGGGGTTCGAAACCTGTTGCACCAACCATGCTCCCGGAGCCCCTAAAAAAATTAAAGGGGGAAAAGGACCATTTCCCCCCTCAAGGAAAGATTTTTAAAAGGGGAAAGGAAATTGGGGGGAGGGGGTGGGGGGTTTTTTTCCCTGGGTTTCGGGAGGGGGGAAAAGGGAACCCAAAACTGGAAAAACCAAAAAAAAGGAAAGGGGATTTTGAAGGTCAATCACGGGGGGGGAAAAATGGGGTTGTAAAATTTTTTAGGGGGGTTTGGGGGAAAAAAAGGGAAGTTAAGTGATTTCGGGGACAAAACAGGGGGGAATTTTTAGGATTAAGATAATTTTCCCAGGGGGAGGAAAGCCAAAAGTGTACAAAAAGGTTTTCCCTTGGGGGACGGGCAAAACAAAAAAGAAGAGGGGGGGGGGGGAAAAAAGGGGGGGGTTTTTTTGGGGGGGGGGTTTTTTGGGGGGGGGGTTTTTTTTGGGGGGGGGGGGGGGAAAAAATTTTTTAAAGAAAAAATAAAATAAAAAAAAAATTTAAAGGTTAAAAATTTTAAAAATAAAAAAAAGAAAAAAATAAAAGGGGTTGGGAAAAGGAAATTGGGTTTGGAAAAACCGGGGGGGTTAAAAAAAAAAATGGGGGATGGCAAAAAAGAGTAAAAGAGGAATCCCCCAAATCATACGTTTCACAAAAGCCAAGCTTACAGGTATTTAAAAGATGCCACCCTTCCCAAGGGGGAAAACCAGACCCTGGGGAAAGACAAAAGGGAAAACAGGGGGGGGGGGGGGCCTTTGCTGATCAAAAAAACCGTTGGAATTTTGATGAGCTGGAGAGAGGAGCCCGGGGGAAGAAGAAGTGTTTGGCATAGCGGGAAGCCCCCCAAACTCGGGAAAGGCCCAAAAGGGGATAATTGCAATGATGTAAAAACCCCAACAGAACGCAGGAGGCCAAGGCAAGAGTATACGAGAGCAATAGAGCGATGGTTGACACACTGGCTGCGTGGCCAGAAGAGCTATACTGAGGGCAAAGTCCTGATTGGGATTTTAACCCAAAGAGATCGAAGGGAAAGGAAATTTGGAGCCACAGGGGGGGCCAAGATACATGGAGGGCTAAATGGGGAGGGGGGTACGGGAAAACTTCAGGGTCCCAAAACACGAAAGGGGACACTACAAGAGAGAAAGGAGGGGGATGAACCAGCAAGACTTGGCCCTTGTATTCCCTTGAGTAGTGCAGTATTGAGGCCCATCACATATAAAAGCCCCCTTTGGGGGCCGGGCGATCAGTGGTTTTGATTTCGAATACAAAAGTAGAGCTACAAGTGGAGGGGGAAAAGCAAAAAGGCCCGGGCCCCCGTTAAAACCCAAAAACAACGGGAAAAAGGGGACTACACAGGAATGAAAAACTTCCTGAATGGGTTTTTTTGGGAAAAGGGGAAAACTGGCAGGGAAACATTTAAATGAGATGTTGGAATATGTAGCCCACAAGGGTGCGGGGGCCGAGGTGAGGAGGGGTTTTTGTCCCCAAGGGAAAAAGGAATAATGAAAATGCCGGATGCCCCCGGGGGTTCACTCAAAGATGCAAGGGGGCAAAAAAAATGTGAAGGGGGAAATGGAAAAAAAATTTTAGAAGGCAAAGGGAAACCCAGGAAAAATAAGGAGAGCATCGTAAAGAGAAGAAACGAAAAATTGCCCAGATAAAAAAGGGGGGCCCCAAACGCAATTTTAAAAAGGGGGGGGAACATAGCGCAAAAGCCAAATCTGACCCAAGGGCTTTTTATACAGCCCCCATCAGGTAAAACACCGTAAAGGACCGGAAAAAATCGGGCAAAGGAAAGGGAAGGAGGAGAGACAACAAAAAATGAAAAGTGAAGTATGGGGGAACTCAACAAGAAAATTCAAAAAAGTTTAAAGGGAGACGAAGGGGTTCCAGAAAGTTTGGAAAAGGGGGGTTTAACACCCACCTGGGGTGGCAAGTACACAAAACCGAGGGAAAAAAGGAAGAGGCTTCTGAGTGAGCTAGATACCTCAAAGGCAAGGGGGGGCCAGATAACATCTTTTCCAGGGGGTCCGAAGAGGGGAGCGGGAGGCGCAAATTGTCCCCTTTTAAAAAACAATTTAATAAAATCTATCGAAACAGGGAATTGCCGAGGCATGGAAGACGGGAAAATTGTGGTACCAACCCTTTAAAAAAGGAGAAAAGACATGAAGAAAAAAACTACAGACCAGTGTCAGGGACTGTATAGCATGCAAAATAGGGAAAAAAAAATTGTGGGAGAAGAGTGGTGGAACATCTAGAAAGGTTTGATCTCAAAACCGCGACAACATGGTTTCAGAGATGGGAAAATCCTGTGTCAAAAACCTATTTGGGGTTTCTATGACGGGTTTTGGACAGATAAACAAGAGAGAAAAGGGGGTGGGTGGATTGCTTTTTCCTTAGACTGCAAGAAGGCGTTTGACACGTACCAACCAAGAGTTTATTTTGGCAAAAACGGGGGAAACCAAGCGGGAAATAACGGGGAAAAGGCATGCAATGGATCGGGGAAAAATACTTGTCAGGAAGACGCAGCGAGTAATGGCCCAGGGAGGGGGGTCAGAGTGGGGCCCCTTTTTGGGACCAGCGGGGTCCCACGGGGGCCCATTTCCTAGGACCAGTCTTTTTTTCGGGTTTATTTGTAAACGCCCATAAACGGAAGGAAAAAATTTTCCCGAGGGGGTTCACTTTTTTGCAAAATGACGTGAAGTTGATGAAAAAGGAAAGAAGGTGGCCACCCCAATGAAAAAGGAAAAGAAAAAAAAAAGGGGGGGGGGACTGGACGGGTGCAGCCCTTTGGTCCAGCAACGGGCTCCTGGATTTCCAATCCCCCCAAGGAAAAATTCATGGGGTTTGGGGGAAGGGCAAAGAAAAACCGCAGACGGGTACAGTCTGGGGGGGCCAGAGACTACAAACTTTAAACTAAAGGGGAAAAAGATCTTGGGGGTGGTAAAAAACACCAGGCCCATCTCCTGAAGCGCCCCATCAACCAAATAAAATGCTGCAGCATATGGGCGCCTAGCAAACCTCAAAAAACCTTCCGAAAATCTTAATAAGGAATTTATTCAAGGGCCCTGTACCCCCGTGGGACGTTAGGCCCATATTGGGTATGCGGCCCCGTTTTGGAAAACCCCCCACCTACCAAGACGTGAAAAAAATAGGGGTAAGTGCAAAGGGTTTGCAAACAAGACTAGTCCCCGAGCTTTAAAAGGTATGTCCACGAGGGAGGAAAAGGGTTTAAAGGGGAAAACAACTGACGACACTTTGGGGGACGGAGAGGGCGGGGGGGCATTTAAAACGACATACAAAATACTGAGAGGAATTGACAAGGTTTGGGCAAAGACAGGGGTTTTTCCGGGGATTGGACCCCAGTAACGGGGGGAAAAGTTGGAAGCTGAAGACCAGGGTGAATCACGGGATGTTAGGAAATTTTTCTTCACCAAAATGTAGTCCCGTTTAAGTGGAATAGTTTGGGAAGGGGATGTAGTGGGGCAGGATCCATACATAGCTTTAAGCAAAAGGTTTTTAAAAAAGCTCAAGGCTAGGGAGAGGACCTAAATAGCGATCAGTGGAAAAAAGGCGGGGCAAAGGGGCCCCGGACTCGGACCCCCGAACCCCAATAGGTAGTACAACTAGGGATACAAAACACAACCCCCACCACACACACACAACACACACACCCCACACCCCACACACACACACACACAAAACACACACACAAAACACCCCCACAGGTAGTCCCGTAAAAAGGGGAAAATTTGGGGGAACGATGTAGTGGGGCAGGATTCCCCCTTCATAGCTTTAGCAGAGGTTTTGATAAAGCTCACGGTCGGGGGAGTGACCTAGTAGCGATCAGTGAAGAGGGGGGCCAGGGGCCGGACTCGACCCCCCCAACCTCAACTAGGTGAGTAAAAAACTTTTGGTACAACACACACTCACACTACACACACAAAACACCCCAAAACATACCCCAAAACCGACACACACACACACACACAAAAGAAAACCCCACACCCCACACACAAAACACACACACACCAAACAACACACAAAAACACACACAACCCCCACACACACAACAACAAGGGCACACCAAAACCCCACACACACACACACACACACACCCACACACAGACACCCACACCCACACACCCAACCCCAAAACAACCCCACAAACAGACACAACACACACACACACACACAACACACCACACACACACACAACACCCACACACACACAGCACACAACACAACACAACACTCACACCCCACACACACACACAAAAACCCCACACACACAAAAGAAAACACACACACACACACAGACCACACACAAAACCAAACAGACACACACAACCCCACCACCCCACACACACACACACACAAAACACAACCCCACACGACACCACACACCCACAAAACACACCCACCACACACACACACACAACAACACCCCACAAAACAAACCCCCACACAGACACACACACCAAAAAAAACACACACACACACCCCACACACACACCACACACAACCCCCACACACCACACACACAGACCCACAACACAACACCCCCACACCACACACACCAAAAAACACACACCACAGACACACACACCACACACACACAAAACAGACACCCACACACACACCCAACACACACCAGGAAAAACACACCAACACCACAAAACCCCACCAAAACACACCCACACACACACACACCACACACCCACACACAAACACACACACACACACCACACCCCACACACACACACAACACAACACACACCCCACAAACCCCAACCCAAAAACCCCCACACCAAAAACACACAACAACCCCACAAACCCAAAACAGACCACACACCAACACACACACTCACACACCACAAACCCCACAACAAACAAAACACACACACAAAACACACACCACAAAACAAAAACCCAAAACAACACACAACACACAACACACACCCACACAACACACCACACACACACAAACACAAACAACACACAACCCCAACCACACACACACACACACACACCCAAAACAACCCACCACACACACACACAACACCCCACACACACACACAACACACACAAAACACACACACAACACACACCACACACACAAAACACACACATTTTCCATTAATTTTTAAACGTGGAGTGCAGTATAAAAAATAAGGAGTACCTCCGCACTCACGTCTAACCGCAGTAAACATCAGCAACAACAAAATAAACGTTAAAATATAAGTTTTGCCCCATGTACCCGACCTACTGTGTCCCCAACTGTGTAAAAACACTGGTGTCGAACTGTGAAAAACACTGTGTTTACAACTGTGAACAACATTTTTCTTTTTCCCCAACATTTAACAACACTGTTTGTCACAACTGTGAACAACACTGGTCCCCAACTGTGAACAACACTGTGTGTCACAACAGTGAACAAAACTGTGTTCCCCAACTGTGAACAAAACTGTTCACAACTTGGAAACAACACTGTGTGTCACAACTGTGAACAACACTGTGTGTCACAACTGTGAACATCACTGTGTCACAACTGTGAACAACACTGTGTGTCACAACAGTGAACAACACTGTGTGTCACAACTGTGAACAACACTGTGTGTCACAACTGTGAACAACACTGTGTGTCACAACTGTGAACAACACTGTGTGTCACAACTGTGAACAACACTGTGTGTCACAACTGTGAACAACACTGTGTCACAACTGTGAACAACACTGTGTGTCACAACTGTGAACAACACTGTGTGTCACAACTGTGAACAACACTGTGTGTCACAACAGTGAACAACACTGTGTGTCACAACTGTGAACAACACTGTGTGTCACAACTGTGAACAACACTGTGTGTCACAACAGTGAACAACACTGTGTGTCACAACTGTGAACAACACTGTGTGTCACAACTGTGAACAACACTGTGTGTCACAACTGTGAACAACACTGTGTGTCACAACTGTGAACAACACTGTGTGTCACAACTGTGAACAACACTGTGTGTCACAACTGTGAACAACACTGTGTGTCACAACTGTGAACAACACTGTGGGTCACAACTGTGAACAACACTGTGTGTCACAACTGTGAACAACACTGTGTGTCACAACTGTGAACAACACTGTGTGTCACAACTGTGAACAACACTGTGTGTCACAACTGTGAACAACACTGTGTGTCACAACTGTGAACAACACTGTGTGTCACAACTGTGAACAACACTGTGTGTCACAACTGTGAACAACACTGTGTGTCACAACTGTGAACAACACTGTGTGTCACAACTGTGAACAACACTGTGTGTCACAACTGTGAACAACACTGTGTGTCACAACTGTGAACAACACTGTGTCACAACTGTGAACAACACTGTGTGTCACAACAGTGAACAACACTGTGTGTCACAACTGTGAACAACACTGTGTGTCACAGCTGTGAACAACACTGTGTGTCACAACTGTGAACAACACTGTGTGTCACAACTGTGAACAACACTGTGTGTCACAACTGTGAACAACACTGTGTCACAACTGTAAAACAACACTGTGTGTCACAACTGTGAACAACACTGTGTGTCACAACTGTGAACAACACTGTGTGTCACAACAGTGAACAACACTGTGTGTCACAACTGTGAACAACACTGTGTGTCACAACTGTGAACAACACTGTGTGTCACAACAGTGAACAACACTGTGTGTCACAACTGTGAACAACACTGTGTGTCACAACTGTGAACAACACTGTGTGTCACAACTGTGAACAACACTGTGTGTCACAACTGTGAACAACACTGTGTGTCACAACTGTGAACAACACTTTTTGTCACAACTGTGAACAACACTGTGTCACAACTGTGAACA
Source organism: Cherax quadricarinatus (assembly GCF_026875155.1). NCBI lineage: Eukaryota > Metazoa > Arthropoda > Malacostraca > Decapoda > Parastacidae > Cherax > Cherax quadricarinatus. The sequence goes on along the minus strand of NC_069401.1, from coordinate 22,390,492 downwards.
ACACTGTGTGTCACAACTGTGAACAACACTGTGTGTCACAACTGTGAACAACACTGTATGTCACAACTGTGAACAACACTGTGTGTCACAACTGTGAACAACACTGTGTGTCACAACTGTGAACAACAGTGTGTCACAACAGTGAACAACACTGTGTGTCACAACTGTGAACAACACTGTGTGTCACAACTGTGAACAACACTGTGTGTCACAACTGTGAACAACACTGTGTGTCAGAACTGTGAACAACACTGTGTCACAACTGTGAACAACACTGTGTGTCACAACAGTGAACAACACTGTGTGTCCAACAGTGAACAACACTGTGTGTCACAACTGTGAACAACACTGTGTGTCACAACTGTGAACAACACTGTGTGTCACAACTGTGAACAACACTGTGTGTCACAACTGTGAACAACACTGTGTCACAGCTGTGAACAACACTGTGTCACAACTGTGAACAACACTGTGTGCCACAACTGTGAACAACACTGTGTGTCACAACTGTGAACAACACTGTGTGTCACAACTGTGAACAACACTGTGTGTCACAACTGTGAACAACACTGTGTCACAACTGTGAACAACACTGTGTGTCACAACTGTGAACAACACTGTGTGTCACAACTGTGAAGAACACTGTGTCACAACTGTGAACAACACTGTGTGTCACAACTGTTAATAATGCGAGGCATCGCTTACATAAACATTGATGGAAGGAAGTGGAATATTGTGGCCACGTTGTTTTATTATTCAAAATATTGTACAGGTAATCAGTCCCTCAGCCTGAGGGACTGATTACCTCAAACTCCTCCTCATCTTCCTCCATTCTCTGCACTGGACTGAAGAAGCCACTGGCTGGTGAGAAGCTTCCCGAATAAAGATACTGAAATGTTGCACAAGTGTCTCATTATCAACTTGTTAGTTTTGTAAATCATTTATTCACTTCTTTATACCTGATGGATACCTGATGGATACCTGATGGATATCTGAGATACCTGATGGATACCTGAAGGATACCTGATGGATATCTGATTGATACCTGAAGGATACCTGGTGGATACCTGATAGATACCTGATGGATACCTGATGGATACCTGAAGGATACCTGGTGGATACCTGATGGATACCTGATGGATACCTGATGGATACCTGAAGGATACCTGATGGGTACCTGATGGATACCTGATGGATGTTTTCGAGAATCAGTGCCCCCCCTCCCCGGGGCCCAGTCCCAGACCAGGGCCCCTAGGGGATCAAGACCTGATCACCCAGGCTGGTACTGCTGGTCGCACACAGTCCAGCGTATGAACCGCAGCCCGGCTGGTCAGGAACTTGTTAAGTTCTCTCTTAGCTTACTCATCCCTCCCTTGCGTTTTGTGGTAATAAGGAGTGATTTCTGTGTGTAAATTTGGGACCAATCCCTCCCTGATTTTTCAGGTGTAAATAATGATTTACATTGGTCACCAACGTTCCAAGGAATACAGGTGAAGACACTTCAGACGTTCTCGGTAATTTGGATGTTTGAGTGAATGTATACAAGCAGTGAAGGTTCTCTGCACATTTTCCAGCTCGGTAATTTCGACTGCCTAGAAGGGAACAGTTAATATACACTAATATCCTTTATCTTGAAAATTATAATTATCCAGCCTATTATTTTCTTTTCTGTACCAATAAGAACAATGTGGTATCCTTACATGTGAGACCTTCCCATATCAACACTTCCATGTCTCACACACGGAACATTCCCTCTACTGAATGATTTGAGTTTGTCCTGAATTCCATTCCAGTCTTTATTTCATTCATTCATCAATGGCAGAGCACTAATACTTGTCCTCACTGTCTGAGGCTCACTGTAAGACTTTATATCCTCTTGAAGATTCGTCATGTCTTCAACTTCAGAAGTGACTAAATATCGAAACAGTAGAATTAGTGAAGAGATAAAGATGGTGTATCAATCCATCAACGTTGAAGTAATTTTGAAGCAGTCAGTCCCTCGGCAACGTGAAGTAAACTACTTTGACGGAAAGAACAGAGTAATAGTAAACAGATCAAAATAAGAATGATCGAATAAGCTCAGTACCCCAAGGCACGATCCTGGCGCCTCTACCGTTCCTTATCCTCATAGCAGACACAGATAAAAACACATAGGCAACAGTTAGGCAACTTTATTCCGAAACGTTTCGCCTACACAGTAGGCTTCTTCAGTCGAATACAGAAAGTAGGCAGGAACAGCAGAGATGTGAAGACGATGTAATCAGTCCATCACCCTTGAAGTCGTAGAATTTTGAGGTTGTCAGTCCCTCAGCCTGGAGAAGTTCAGTTCCATAGTCAGGAACTATCTGAAGATCAAGCGACAGTGCAGAGACTTAAATACTGTCGGAAGGAGAGGTGCAGAGTAGTAGTGAGAATGTAGCCATTGAGAGGTCAGGTTGGATCTGAGAGGGACCTGACCTCTCAATGGCTACATTCTCACTACTACTCTGCACCTCTCCTTCCGACAGTATTTAAGTCTCTGCACTGTCGCTTGATCTTCAGATAGTTCCTGACTATGGAACTGAACTTCTCCAGGCTGAGGGACTGACAACCTCAAAATTCTACGACTTCAAGGGTGATGGACTGATTACATCGTCTTCACATCTCTGCTGTTCCTGCCTACTTTCTGTATTCGACTGAAGAAGCCTACTGTGTAGGCGAAACGTTTCGGAATAAAGTTGCCTAACTGTTGCCTATGTGTCTTACCTACCAACCTGTCGGTATTGTATACCATTTTGATGTTCACAGATAAAAACACTCACCATAGTTTTGTAACTTTATTAGCGGATGATAAGAAAATATGAATAAAAATCACCTCAGTAAAACTCACAGAAAATTGCAAGAAAATAAAAGCACTGTTTTCCAGTGAGCACTGGAGAGTACTATGCTGTTTACTGATAAATTCCAGCTGCTTAGATGTTGAAACAGTGAAGAACCCAAAATGGACACTGAGGATTATCAAATAGAATGAGAAGAACACATGAGAATCTTTTGAATAAGTATGTCAGCAGACCTTTCTTTGCGAGAACAAAATAATCAAATGATGCTACAGCTAAGAAAATGTCGGGATGGATGATGAGGATTTTCATAACGAGACAATAATGACAGTAGTGACGTGATTCAAGGTGCTCGTGCTCTGTCGTTTGCAGTATTGTTCAGCGATGACAGCTTCGTTTAGAACAGGGGAGATATCAGAACTGGAACAGATACAGAGATCGTGTACGGCCTTAGTGTACTCGTTGGAACGGAGGGAGAGATACATGTTAATATATACTGTATGTATATATTAACATGTATATCTTGTCCCAAATCAACACACTGCCATAACAACATACTGGAGAGAGATATGAGAGGAAATGTGCAACAAACCCGGTGACAAACAGGAGTGCCGTGGGAACAATATGAGAACATTGTATCAACATCCGTGGTCCCAGATTGTTTAACATATTACCAGAAGATATCGGAAACACTGTTGGGACAAGTGTATAAATCTTCAAGAGGACACTGGACAAGTACATCTACAAAGTACCACTTTAACCAGGCTGTGATGGATATATAGTCAGCAGGCCAGAAGGTCAGCAGGCCAGCAGGCCAGCAAACCAGCAAGCCAGCAGGCCAGCAGGCCAGCAGGCCAGCAGGCCAGCAGGTCAGCAGGCCAGCAACGGCAACAACAGGGTTGGGCTCTGGGAGCAGGAAAATTCTCGAAACTCATCAAAGGTATCTCAAAGGGGTACTTCTCCAAAGCACAAAAATCATCAGCCCAAAAATAAACACACTGGTAGTCGTGTTACTACAACCATTAAAAAAGGTAAATATATATATAGGAGGCCTGGTCACAGACCGGGCCGCGGGGGCGTTGACCCCCGGAACTCTCTCCAGGTAAACTCCAGGAATATAATATATAATATATATAATATATATATATATATATATATATATATATATATATATATATATTATATATATATATATATATGATATAGATGATAGAGTGGGAGAGGCACTGTCAAGAAATTTTAATGAAAATAAGAAAAAAATTTGGAGTTAAACAAGTTAAGAAAGCCTAGGGAAAGTATGGATTTGTCAGTTAAAAACAGAGTAGGGGAGTTAGTAGATGGGGAGAGGAAGGTATTAGGTAGATGGCGAGAATATTTTGAGGAACTTTTAAATGTTGAGGAAGAAAGGGAGGCGGTAATTTAATGCACTGGTCAGGGAGGTATACCATCTTTTAGGAGTGAAGAAGAGCAGAATGTAAGTGTGGTGGAGGTACTTGAGGCATTACGTAGAATAAAAGGGGGTAAAGCAGCTGGAACTGATGGGATCATGACAGAAATGTTAAAAGCAGGGGGGGATATAGTGTTGGAGTGGTTGGTACTTTTGTTTAATAAATGTATGAAAGAGGGGAAGGTAACTAGGGATTGGCGGAGAGCATGTATAGTCCCTTTATATAAAGGGAAAGGGGACAAAAGAGATTGTAAAAATTATAGAGGAATAAGTTTATTGAGTATACCAGGAAAAGTGTATGGTAGGGTTATAATTGAAAGAATTAGAGTTAAGACAGAATGTAGGATTGCGGATGAGCAAGGAGGCTTCAGAGTGGGTAGGGAATGTGTAGATCAAGTGTTTACATTGAAGCATATATGTGAACAGTATTTAGATAAAGGTAGGGAAGTTTTTATTGCATTTATGGATTTAGAAAAGGCATATGATAGAGTGGATTGGGGAGCAATGTGGCAGATGTTGCAAGTATATGGAATAGGTGGTAAGTTACTAAATGCTGTAAAGAGTTTTTATGAGGATAGTGAGGCTCAGGTTAGGGTGTGTAGAAGAGAGGGAGACTACTTCCCGGTAAAAGTAGGTCTTAGACAGGGATGTGTAATGTCACCATGGTTGTTTAATAATTTATAGATGGGGTTGTAAAAGAATAAATGCTAGGGTGTTCGGGAGAGGGGTGGGATTAAATTATGGGGAATCAAATTCAAAATGGGAATTAACACAGTTACTTTTTGCTGATGATACTGTGCTTATGGGAGATTCTAAAGAAAAATTGCAAAGGTTAGTGGATGAGTTTGGGAGTGTGTGTAAAGGTGGAAAGTTGAAAGTGAACATAGAAAAGAGTAAGGTGATGAGGGTATCAAATGATTTAGATAAAGAAAAATTGGATATCAAATTGGGGAGGAGGAGTATGGAAGAAGTGAATGTTTTCAGATACTTGGGAGTTGACGTGTCGGCGGATGGATTTATGAAGGATGAGGTTAATCATTGAATTGATGAGGGAAAAAAGGTGAGTGGTGCGCTGAGGTATATGTGGAGTCAAAAAACGTTATCTATGGAGGCAAAGAAGGGAATGTATGAAAGTATAGTAGCAACAACACTCTTATATGGGTGTGAAGCTTGGGTGGTAAATGCAGCAGCGAGGAGACGGTTGGAGGCAGTGGAGATGTCCTGTCTAAGGGCAATGTGTGGTGTAAATATTATGCAGAAAATTCGGAGTGTGGAAATTAGGAAAAGGTGTGGAGTTAATAAAAGTATTAGTCAGAGGGCAGAAGAGGGGTTGTTGAGGTGGTTTGGTCATTTAGAGAGAATGGATCAAAGTAGAATGACATGGAAAGCATATAAATCTATAGGGGAAGGAAGGCGAGGTAGGGGTCGTCCTCGAAAGGGCTGGAGAGAGGGGGTAAAGGAGGTTTTGTGGGCGAGGGGCTTGGATTTCCAGCAAGCGTGCGTGAGTGTGTTAGATAGGAGTGAATGGAGACGAATGGTACTTGGGACCTGACGATCTGTTGGAGTGTGAGCAGGGAAATATTTAGTGAAGGGATTCAGGGAAACCGGTTATTTTCATATAGTCGGACTTGAGTCCTGGAAATGGGAAGTACAATGCCTGCACTTTAAAGGAGGGGTTTGGGATATTGGCAGTTTGGAGGGATATGTTGTGTATCTTTATACGTATATGCTTCTAAGCTGTTGTATTCTGAGCACCTCTGCAAAAACAGTGATTATGTGTGAGTGTGGTGAAAGTGTTGAATGATGATGAAAGCATTTTCTTTTTGGGGATTTTCTTTCTTTTTTGGGTCACCCTGCCTCGGTGGGAGACGGCCAACTTGTTGAATATATATATATATATATATATATATATATATATATATAAATATATATATATATATATATATATATATATATATATATATTATATATATATATATATATTCAATTTTTTTCCAGTTTTCAAAACGACTTTTAAAACTTTAAATGAAGATTATTGTGAAAGTGTTGGAAGGATCACTTCCATTTTTAATGTAACAAGAAATTATTCTAACTTATATTTTCGTCATTGGCTTTTGTTTTGTCTTCAGATTACTTTTTCATCTTATAAGTCTGTAATTAGTAGTGAGTAATGACCTTGGCATCTCAGAGAAATTAGGTAATTTAATATTTAACTTGCCTGGGTTATTAATAACCCGTTGAGACATAAACATCATCTAATATATAATGAACATAGTTCAGCTCATTGGAGTTGAACTCTTCTCCAGGCTGAGGGACTCACCACTTTGTTCCAGACCATGGAGTTGAACTCTTCTTCAGGCTGAGGAACTCACCACCTCAAATACTTTTTCTCCAAGGTTGACGGACTAATTACATCATCTTTATGTCACTACTACTCTCCCCTTTGTATTTGACTGAAGAAACCTACTGTGTAGGTGAAACGTTTCATTAGTAAAAATACCAAACTGTTGCACATGTTGTGCAAGACAGGTATACAATACCGACAAGATGAAAGTTAAGACACTTGTGCAACATCTGGTTATCTTTATTGTAGACGTTTCGCCATCCAGTGGCTTTATCAATACAGATTCTTGGGCATAATAGAAAACTGAAGAACTATATACAAAAGATGAGGTAATCAGTCCCTCAGCCTTGGAGGTGGTGTTCACAGCACCGTGGTTGTAGAGATTCTGAAACACAAGTAAGGAGACTGGCGCTTATATAGGCGTCAGTGAACAGGGACGTGAAGCAGACAAGGGCATAGTCACTAGTATTGTATACCTGTCTTGCACAACTTGTCAGGCACTGTAGCATCATGGAATCTTGGTTCAGAGGACATCTACATGACCTTCATCACGGCTTCTACAACTAACCCATCAATTTGGGTAGGACCTACTTCCACTGGGGAATCCCGCCTACCAGTGACTATGCCCTCGTCTGCTACACGTCCCTGGTCACTGACACCTATATAAGCGCCAGTCTCCTTACTTGTGCTTCAGAATCTCTACAACCACGGTGCTGTGAACACCACTTTCAAGGCTGAGGGACTTATTACCTCATCTTTTGTATATAGTTCGTCAGTTTTCTATTATGTCCAAAAATCTGTATTGATAAAGCCACTGGATGGCGAAACGTCTACAAAAAAGATAACCAGATGTTGCACAAGTGTCTTAACTTTCATGTTGCACATGTGTTTTAATTCTCTAGACTCATCACAGGACACAGCTGACTGACGTCTCCACCATCTACCTAATGAACCATGGGCTCTCTAACTTATCTACAACAATAACATGTGTAGTGATCTACAAGTTTAGAGACAATAGTGTACGTGATAGAACTATCAAACAATAGTGTATTCAGTGACAGTGTTCAAACGTGGCTAAAACGACGAACAGGAGTACGATGTCCCATGAATCATAGTCGTGGAACAGACAACTTATCTTCAATCAAGCCATCGAATATCATTGTCCAGAAGACATGGTAGCGCCACAGCTCAAAGTTACACTAAGTTACTCTTAGAGGAATACTGCAGAAATCCCATCAGGACTGCTACAGAATTTTGTGCAAGTATCGTTGGGAAGTTATGGTTCGATTTCACCCAAAACAGGTAGTCACGTGACTTCTTTCCTGAGATACATCTGTATAGCGGTGGAATATATAACCGGTAAGCCATATTCTTAACCCCTTATATATTCTAACCCATATACAGCTAGGGGAACAATGTTCACCAGTCTTTGTTGGTGGAATGAGTCCAGAGCCCAGCTGCTGGAGCCTTTAGACGTTAGTTCTTAACATAAGTAATTTATTGTTATTAACATTTGCTTAAAGTCGCAGAAGTGGTCTTTGGACCTAAGCAAAGTCACCACACTATCCCCTCTCATTATGTATACAATCACCAGAAGATCGCATTTATCAGATACCTTTGCGAAATCCGTGTGCATCAGATTTGTATTCTGATTTTCATCCATTGCCATCGTAATTCATCAGAGTGACTCAGTAGTTGTATCAAGCATGATGTCCCAGTTTTACATCCATGATAGTTTGGGTTGTGCTGTTCCATAAAATTTGAAATTTTGCTTCTCATCGCTCTTACCAAGACTTATATAATGTGTGATGTTGTGGCTACTGGTCTTTATTTTTAGCTTGAGCTCAACTGCCTCCGTCACACAAAGGAACTATATCTAAGCTATGTCTACACTCTTTAAGGTCTCTGGGATATTCCCTAGATCTAAGCTCTGTCTTCAAAGAATGTTGAGTGCTGCTCAGGTTAGTGTATTTTGCACTTATTTATGAGTAATGAATTCCACGATATCCTGTCCAGGTGCTGCACGAGTGTTTTTTTTTCGAATTACGGGAGTTATATGAACTATGTAGCCTTCAAAAGCAATGAGAAATATCTACATTCTCCAGGCTAATATTCTGAATGTGTTGACGAACATTAATTTATATTATTAATGAGTGTGACGTGATGGAAGGTGACACATTAGCGAGAGGATGTTGTAACAAGTGATATCATTGTTAAGCTTTAATAATAATAATAATAATAATAATAATAATAATAATAATAATAATAATAATAATAATAATAATAATAATAATAATAATAATTACAATAATTATAAAATAATCTTTATTTCTACAAGTACATGATACAACTACTGCAGACCAAAGTAGATGAAATTGACTGCGGAGTCGGAACAAAAAAAAAAATACGACTCCTGTATTAATGACACCTCCGCCTCCGACACCGACTCGGACACCGACTCCACAGCCCTAAATTGGAAAACCACCAGTGATGCACGACATTTCTGGCAACTTAAGTTAGCTAATCTTCTCCCCCAGGATGCCACTTACAAGAGTCAGCTAACACCCAGGTACCTAGGTTTCACCCGTGCCGGGGATCGATTCCAGACCCTTCAGTGTGTGAGCTGAGGAAGATACCAACCAAGTCACGAGCACCCATCAACCAAGCAAAGAAAGGATGGCTGAAAACGATGGTAGGAACGTATGGTGGGAAGGTATGGTGGGAAGGTATGATAGGAAGGTATGGTAGGAAGGTATGGGAGGAAGGTATGGGAGGAAGGTATGGTAGCAAGGTATGGTAGGAAGGTATGGTGGGAAGGTATGGTGGGAAGCTATGGTAGGAAGGTTGGTAGGAAGGTATGGTAGGATATGGTGGAAGGTATGGTAGGAAGGTTGGTGGGAAGGTATGGTAGAAAGGTATGGTAGGAAGGTATGCTAGGAAGGTATGCTAAGAAGGTTATGGTGGGAAGGTATGGTAGGAAGGTATGGTAGGAAGGTATGGTAGGAAGGTACTGTAGGAAGATATGGTGGGAGGTATGGTAGGAAGGTATGGTGGAATGGTATGGTATGGAAGGTATGGCAGAAGGTATGGTAGGAAGGTATGGTAGGAAGGTATGGTAGGAAGGTATATGGTAGGAAGGTATGGTGGGAAGGAAGGTAGGAAGGTATGGTAGGAAGGTTGGTAGGAAGGATATTGGTGAGAAGGTATGGTAGGAAGGTATGGTAGGAAGGAAATAGGTAGGGAAGGTATGGTAGGAAGGTATGGTAGGAAGGTATGGTGGTTAGAAGGTATGGTGGAAAGGTATGGTGGGAAGGTATGGTGGGAAGGTATGGTGGAGAAGGTATGGTGGGAAGGTATGGTAGGAAGGTATGGTAGGAAGGAATGGGAGGAAGGTATGGCAGGAAGGTATGGTAGGAAGGTATGGTAGGAAGGTATGGTAGGAAGGTATGGTGGGAAGGTATGGTGGGAAGGTATGGTAGGAAGGTATGGTAGGAAGGTATGGTATGGAAGGTATGGTGAGGAATGGTATGGTAGGAAGGTATGGTAGGAAGGTATGGTGGGAAGGTAATGGTAGGAAGGTATGGTAGGAAGGTATGGTAGGAAGGTATGGTGGGAAGGTTATGGTAGGAAGGTATGGTAGGAAGGTATGGTGGGAAGGTATGGTAGGAAGGTATGGTAGGAAGGTATGGTAGGAAGGTATGGTGGGAAGGTATGGTAGGAAGGTATGGTGGGAAGGTATGGTAGGAAGGTATGATGGGAAGGTATGGTAGGAAGGTATGGTAGGAAGGTATGGTAGGAAGGTATGGTAGGAAGGTATGGTGGGAAGGTATGGTAGGAAGGTATGGTAGGAAGGTATGGTAGGAAGGTATGGTGGAAAGGTATGGTGGGAAGGTATGGTGGGAAGGTATGGTGGGAAGGTATGGTGGGAAGGTATGGTAGGAAGGTATGGTAGGAAGGTATGGTAGGAAGGTATGGTAGGAAGGTATGGTAGGAAGGTATGGTAGGAAGGTATGGTAGGAAGGTATGGTAGGTGAAGGTATGGTGGGAAGGTATGGTAGGAAGGTATGGTAGGAAGGTTATGGTAGGAAGGTATGGTGGGAAGGTATGGTAGGAAGGTATGGTAGGAAGGTATGGTGGGAAGGAATGGTAGGAAGGTATGGTAGGAAGGTATGGTAGGAAGGTATGGTGGGAAGGTATGGTAGGAAGGTATGGTAGGAAGGTATGGTGGGAAGGAATGGTAGGAAGGTTATGGTAGGAAGGTATGGTAGGAAGGTATGGTGGGAAGGTATGGTAGGAAGGTATGGTGGGAAGGTATGGTAGGAAGGTATGTTGGGAAGGTATGGTAGGAAGGTATGGTAGGAAGGTATGGTGGGAAGGTATGGTAGGAAGGTATGGTGGGAAGGTATGGTAGGAAGGTATGTTGGGAAGGTATGGTAGGAAGTATCGTAGGGGTTCTTAATGGAGATATCGAGGGTTGAAGGTAGACACACTTGTTGGATGGTAACATATATTCTCAGACTGTGATGATGAACGTGGAGCCCAGCCTCTGCCTGTCTACGCCTGTCGAGGCCTACACGCCGTCTGAGACCGGGGTAGAGGTACGAACGTACACATGCGCATCCCGTGACGTCACACAAAGTCACAGGCTTAAAAGGGATCTCCTATCTAAAGCACATGGATGATACTATATGCTATACAACACAGGGATCAGCAACCATGCTGACAGGAAGATATGGTAGGAAAGTATGGTAGGAAGGTATGGTAGGAAGGTATGGTAGGAAGGTATGGTAGGAAGGTATGGTACGAAGGTATGTTACGAAGGTATGGTGGGAAGGTATGGTGGGAAGGTATGGTGGGAAGGTATGGTGGGAAGGTATGGTAGGAAGGATGGTAGGAAGGAATGGGAGGAAGGTATGAGTGGGAAGGTGGTGGGGTAGGATGGTATGGTAGGAAGGTATGGTAGGAAGGTATGGTAAGAAGGTATGATAGGAAGGTATGGTAGGAAGGTATGGTAGGAAGGTATGGTAGAAAGGTATGGTAGTAAGGTATGGTAGGAAGGTATGGTGGGAAGGTATGGTAGGAAGGTATGGTAGGGAGGTATGGTAGGAAGGTATGGAAGAAGATATTGGTAGGAAGGTATGGTGGAAGGTATGGTGGAAGGTATGGTAGGAAGGTATGGTAGGAAGGTATGGTAGGAAGGTATGGTAGGAAGGTTTAGGGTGGGAAGGTATGGTAGGAAGGATATGGTAGGAAGGTATGGTAGGAAGGTATGGTAGGAAGGTATGGTAGGAAGGTATGGTAGGTGGGAAGGTTATGGTAGGAAGGTATGGTAGGAAGATATGGAGGAAGGTATGGTAGGAAGGTATGATGGAAGGTATGGTAGGAAGGTATGGTAGGAAGGTATGGTAGGAAGTATGGGGAAGGTATGGTAGGAAGGTTTGATGGGAAGGTATGGTAGGAAGGTATGGTAGGAAGGTATGGTAGGAAGGTATGGTGGGAGTATGGTAGGAAGGTTAGGTAGGAAGTATGGTAGGAAGGTATTAGGAAGGGAGGTATGGTAGGAAGGTATGGTAGGAAGGTATGGTAGGAAGGTATGGTGGAAGGTATGGTAGGAAGGTATGGTGGAAGGTATGGTAGGAAGGTATGGTAGGAAGGTATGGTAGGAAGGTATGGTAGGAAGGTATGGTGGGAAGGAGGTAGGAAGGTATGGTGGAAGGTATGGTAGGAAGGTATGGTAGAAAGGAATGGTAGGAAGGTAGTGGTAGGAAGGTATGGTGGAAGGTATAGTAGGAAGGTATGGTAGGAAGGTATGGTAGAAAGGTATGGTAGGAAGGTATGGTAGGAAGGTATGCTAGGAAGGTATGGTGGAAGGTTATGGTGGAAGGTATGGTAGGAAGGTATGGTAGGAAGGTATGGTAGGAAGGTATGTAGGAAGGTATGGTAGGATAGGTTGGTAGAGGTATGGTAGGAAGGTATGGTGGGAAGGTATGGTGGAAGGTATGGTAGGAAGGTATGTGGAAAGTATGGTAGGAAGGTATGGTAGGAAGGTATGGTAGGAAGGTATGGTAAGAAGGTTATGGTAGGAAGGTATGGTAGGAAGGTATGGTGGAAGGTATGGTGGGAAGGTATGGTAGGAAGGTTGGTAGGAAGGTATGGTAGGAAGGTATGGTAGGAAGTATGGTAGGAAGGTATGGTAGGAAGGTATGGTGGGAAGGTATGGAGAAGGTATGGAAAGAAGGTATGGTAGGAAGGTATGGTAGGAAGGTATGGTGGAAGGTATGGTAGGAAGGTATTGGTAAGGGAAGGTATGGTAGGAAGGTATGGTAGGAAGGTATGGTAGGAAGGTATGGTGGAAGGTATTAGGTTAGGAAGGTATGGTAGGAAGGTATGGTGGAAGGTATGTGGAAGGTATGTGGAAGGGTAGGGAGTAGGGTAGGTAGGGTAGTGGGAATGGTAGGTGGGGAAGGGTGGGTGAGGTGTGTGAGGTATGTTAGGGTGAGGGTGGATGAGGGGTAGTGGAAGGGCTGTGGTATGGGGGGTATGTGGAGGGGTGGGTGCTGTGGTTGTAGGAGCGATGGAGGTGATGTGGGTGTGGTGGAGGATGTGGTATGTAGGAGTGTAAGGTGTGGAAGGTGTGGTAAGTATGTGGAAGTATGTAGGAGTATGGAGGAGGTGGGAAGTTGGTGGAAGGTTGTAGGAAGTTTTGGAGGGTATGGTGGAGGATGGGGAAGGTAGTGAGGTATGGTGGAGGTTGGTGAAGGTTGGTAGAGGTAGTAGGAGTAGGTGGGAAGGTGTAGGAAGGATGGGAAGCTGGTAGGAAGTTGAGGGGTTGTAGGAGGTGGGGTGAGTGGGGTGCTGTTGTTGAGGGTGAGGGTGTGGTGGGTGGGGCTGTGGTCTGAGGGTGAGGGTGGGTGGGTGCTGTGGTCTGAGGGTGACGGGTGGGTGGGTGGAGATGCTGTGGTCTTGAGGGTGACGGGGTGGGTGGGTGAGGCTGTGGTTGAGGGTGACGGGTGGGGGTGGGTGGCTGTGGTCTGAGTGGTTGACGGGTGGGTGGGTGGGTGCTGTGGTCTGAGGGTGACGGGTGGGTGGGTGGGGCTGTGGTCTGAGGGTGACGGGTGGGTGGGTGGGTGCTGTGGTCTGAGGGTGACGGGTGGGTGGTGGGTGCTGTGGTCTGAGGGTGACGGGTGGGTGGTGGGAGCTGTGGTCTGAGGGTGACGGGTGGGTGGGTGGGTAGCTGTGGTCTGAGGGTGACGGGTGGGTGGGTGGGTGCTGTGGTCTGAGGGTGACGGTGGGTGGGTGGGTGCTGTGTGTCTGGTGGGTGACGGGTGGGTGGGTGGGTGCTGTGATCTGAGGGTGACAGGTGGGTGGGTGGGTGCTGTGATCTGAGGGTGACAGGAGGGTGGGTGGGTGCTGTGGTCTGAGGGTGACGGGTGGGTGAGGTGGGTGCTGTGGTCTGAGGGTGACGGGTGGGTGACGGGTAGGGGAAGAGGGAGGGGGAGAAGGGAAGGACGGAAGGTGGTAGGGGTGGAGGGCTGGGAGGGAGAAAAGAGGGAGAGTGGGAGAGAAGAAAAGGGTGGGAGGGAGGGGGTGAAGTAGAGAGACGGGGTATGGGAGGATGGAGGGGTTGGGGCGGGATAGGGACTTCGTGGGGAGGATGGATGGGAGTGGTGGAGTGGGTGGAGTGGAGGGGTTGGGGAGTTGAGGGGTGGGTGAGGAGTGGTGGGTTGGGGTGGAGGATGGGGGTAATGTGGGTGGTGGTGGGTTGGGTTGGGAAGGGTGGGGGAGAGGAAAACGTGTAACTTGAGGCCAGACAATGTTCACTTGATATGCCAGGGAGGTGAGACTCCCCCCCAGACACCCCTGACTTGTTCCCCCTCACCAGTATACACTGCACCCCAGCTTGTGTTCCCCTCACCATTATACACTACACCCCAGCTTGTTTTCCCCCTCACCATTATACACTACACCCCAGCTTGTGTTCCCCTCACCATTATACACTACACCCCTGCTTGTGTTACACTCACCATTATACACTACACCCCAGCTTGTGTTTACACTCACCATCATACACTACACCCCAGCTTGTGTTTACACTCACCATCATACACTACACCCCAGCTAGTGTTTACACTCACCATCATACACTACACCCCCGCTAGTGTTTACACTCACCATATACACTACACCCCAGCTAGTGTTTACACTCACCATACACTACACCCCAGCTTGTGTTTACACTCACCATCATACACTACACCCCAGCTAGTGTTTACACTCACCATCATACACTACACCCCAGCTAGTGTTTACACTCACCATCATACACTACACCCCAGCTAGTGTTTACACTCACCATCATACACTACACCCAGCTAGTGTTTACACTCACCATTTATACACTACACCCCAGCTAGTGTTTACACTCACCATCATACACTACACCCCAGCTAGTGTTTACACTCACCATCATACACTACACCCCAGCTAGTGTTTACACTCACCATCATACACTACACCCCAGCTAGTGTTTACACTCACCATCATACACTACACTCCAGCTTGTGTTTACACTCACCATCATACACTACACCCCAGCTTGTGTTTACACTCACCATCATACACTACACCCCAGCTAGTGTTTACACTCACCATCATACACTACACCCCAGCTTGTGTTTACACTCACCATCATACGCCTACACCCCAGCTAGTGTTTACACTCACCATCATCACTACACCCCAGCTAGTGTTTACACTCACCATCATCGCTACACCCCCGCTAGTGTTTACACTCACCATCATACACTACACCCCAGCTAGTGTTTACACTCACCATATACACTACACCCCCGCTTGTGTTTTTCACTCACCATCATACACTACACCCCAGCTAGTGTTTACACTCACCATCATACACTACACCCCAGCTTGTGTTTACACTCACCATCATACACTACACCCCAGCTAGTGTTTACACTCACCATCATACCCCTACACCCCAGCTAGTGTTTTACACTCACCATCATACACTACACCCCCGCTAGTGTTTACACTCACCATCATACACTACACCCCAGCTAGTGTTTACACTCACCATCATACACTACACCCCAGCTAGTGTTTACACTCACCATCATACACTACACCCCAGCTAGTGTTTACACTCACCATCATACACTACACCCCAGCTTGTGTTTACACTCACCATCATACACTACACCCCAGCTAGTGTTTACACTCACCATCATACACTACACCCCAGCTAGTGTTTACACTCACCATCATACACTACACCCCAGCCAGTGTTACATCACCATCATACACTACACCCAGCTAGTGTTTACACTCACCATCATACACTACACCCCAGCTTGTGTTTACACTCACCATCATTTCACTACACTCAGCTAGTGTTTACACTCACCATCATACACTACACCCCAGCTAGTGTTACACTCACCATCATACACTACACCCCAGCTTGTGTTTACACTCACCATCATACACTACACCCCAGCTAGTGTTTACACTCACCATCATACACTACACCCCAGCTAGTGTTTACACTCACCATCATACACTACACCCCAGCTAATGTTTACACTCACCATCATACGCTACACCCCAGCAAGTGTTTACACTCACCATCATACACTACACCCCAGCTAGTGTTTACACTCACCATCATACACTACACCCCAGCTTGTGTTTACACTCACCATCATACACTACACTCCAGCTTGTGTTTACACTCACCATCGTACAGGTGACACTAGAAGATGTATAAGAGTGTCGTACACAGAAGACACAGCGAGTCACCAAGGTGATATAAACCAAGTCTTCCGGTGGACCGCTGACAACAATATGTTGAATGAGAACAAATTTAAGTTATTACGTCACGAAAGAATGAGAAAATAAAACAAAATCAGATTACAAGACAAACTCAAACCACTCAATATATCGATAGTCAAACGTGAGAGACCTGGGAGTGATAATGTCAGATCTCATCTTCAAGGATCGTAATGACGTTATTACCGCAGCTGCAAGAAAAATGATGAGCTGAATAACTTGAACCTTCGAAAAAAGGAGATGGTAAACCACTGATAATACTCTCCAGGTTATTTGTTCTCTCTAGCATTGCTGTGCATTAACACCCTCTTAAAAGGATGGCAAACGTACAGAGGAGGATGACAAAGATGATCCCATGTATCAGAAATCTTCCCTATGAGGATAGACTGAGGGCCCTGAATCTGCACTCTCTCGAAAGGCGTAGATTTAGGGGGGATATGATCGAGGTGTATAAATGGAAAACAGGAATAAATAAAGGGGATGTAAATAGCGTGTGAAAATTTCCAGCCAGACAGGACTCGCAGCAGTGGTTTCAAGTTGGAAAAATTCAGATTCAGGAAGGATAAAGGAAAGCACTGGTTTGGTAACAGAGTTGTGGATGAGTGGAACAAACTCCCGAGTACAGTTATTGAGGCTAAAACGTTGTGTAGTTTTAAAAATACGTTAGATAAATACATGAGTAGGTGAGGGTGGGTGCGAGTTGGACCTGACTAGCTTGTGCTAGTGGGTCAGATGCCGTGCTCCTTCCTTAAGTGGATGTGACGTGACTAGGTGGGTCATTGGTCTAAGCCGGGGGGGTGACATGGACCTGCCTTGCATGGGCCAATAGGCCTGCTAGAGTGTTCCTTCTTTCTTATGTTCTTAAAACTGCAGATCTGAAGAATGTACAGAGACTAGATAGATATCCATCCTGATATCCAAATGATAGATATCCATCCTGTGGAGGGTAGCGCAAGAACATGTGGATACACACAAGGCCTAGGAACTAGGCCTCAAAACAATTAACAGGAGTACATTTGCATTTATTTCAATAACTGACTTACCTGTTACAAGCAAATTTAGCAAATTTGCTGAATATATCTGGCATCTTCTTTTTCACAAATAAGATATATTAAAACATCACAAAGGATATTATAATGAGAACCTTCATTGTCTACATAAAATTAGTCAAGAGTCGAATTTTTTGAGAATGTTCGGGGGAGCTCCTTGAAAGACGTTCCTTCAAACGTACGAAAAACATTCACTAAAATTCACACCTGGAGAACTGAAGAGGAAGGTGATGCAAAATGCCTCCAGTGAAAAGCAGGTGTATCATGAATTCACAGCGAGATAATAGGTGAAGTGTAAGGGGACCAAGACTTTTCAACACCCTTCCCATCATACATAGATCAGGGCATCAACCAGAACGTCAGGTCATCAGCCAGGACGCCAGGTCATCAACCAGAACGCCAGGTCATCAACCAGGACGCCAGGTCATCAACCAGAACGCCAGTTCACCAACCAGGACGTCAGGTCATCAACCAGAAAGTCAGGTCATCAATCAGGACGCCAGGTCATCAACCAGAACGCCAGGTCATCAACCAGAACACCAGGTCACCAACCAGAACGCCAGGTCATCAACCAGAACGCCAGGTCATCAACCAGCACGCCAGGTCTGGGACTAGGACGCCAGGTCAGGGACCAGGACGCCCAACAGTGACCTCGAAATTGTGAAGAAGCCTGAGAAAATTAAAACATCCAAGGCTTTAGTTTCTACAAGCTTAACAACAGCAGTAATAACTGTAATTGTAACCTGCACAAGCTTAACAGCAGCAGTAATTACTAGTTGTCACTTCTACAAGCTTAACAGCAGCAGTAATTACTAGTTGTAACTTCTACAAGCTTAACAGTAGCAGTAATTACTAGTTGTCACTTCTACAAGCTTAACAGCAGCAGTAATTACTAGTTGTAACTTCTACAAGCTTAACAGTAGCAGTAATTACTAGTTGTCACTTCTACAAGCTTAACAGCAGCAGTAATTACTAGTTGTCACTTCTACAAGCTTAACAGCAGCAGTAATTACTAGTTGTCACTTCTACAAGCTTAACAGCAGCAGTAATTACTAGTTGTCAGTTCTACAAGCTTAACAGCAGCAGTAATTACTAGTTGTCACTTCTACAAGCTTAACAGCAGCAGTAATTACTAGTTGTCACTTCTACAAGCTTAACAGCAGCAGCAATTACTAGTTGTCACATCTTCAAGCTTAACAGCAGCAGTAATTACTAGCTGTCACTTCTACAAGCTTAACAGTAGCAGTAATTACTAGTTGTCACTTCTACAAGCTTAACAGCAGCAGTAATTACTAGTTGTAACTTCTACAAGCTTAACAGCAGCAGCAGTTACTAGTTGTCACTTCTACAAGTTTAACAGCAGCAGTTATTACTAGTTGTCACTTCTACAAGCTTAACAGCAGCAGCAATTACTAGTTGTCACTTCTACAAGTTTAACAGCAGCAGTAATTACTAGTTGTCACTTCTACAAGCTTAACAGCAGCAGTAATTACTAGTTGTCACTTCTACAAGTTTAACAGCAGCAGTAATTACTAGTTTTCACTTCTACAAGCTTAACAGCAGCAGTAGTTACTAGTTGTCACTTCTACAAGCTTAACAGCAGCAGTAGTTACTAGTTGTCACTTCTACAAGCTTAACAGCAGCAGTAGTTACTAGTTGTCACTTCTACAAGCTTAACAGTAGCAGTAATTACTAGTTGTCACTTCTACAAGTTTAACAGTAGCAGTAATTACTAGTTGTCACTTCTACAAGTTTAACAGCAGCAGTAGTTACTAGTTGTCACTTCTACAAGCTTAACAGCAGCAGTAGTTACTAGTTGTCACTTCTACAAGCTTAACAGTAGCAGTAATTATTAGTTGTCACTTCTACAAGCTTAACAGCAGCAGTAATTACTAGTTGTCACTTCTACAAGTTTAACAGCAGCAGTAATTACTAGTTGTCACTTCTACAAGCTTAACAGCAGCAGTAATTACTAGTTGTCACTTCTGCAAGTTTAACAGCAGCAGTAATTGCTAGTTGTCACTTCTACAAGTTTAACAGCAGCAGTAATTACTAGTTGTCACTTCTACAAGTTTAACAGCAGCAGTAATTACTAGTTGTCACTTCTACAAGTTTAACAGCAGCAGTAATTACTAGTTGTCACTTCTACAAGCTTAACAGCAGCAGTAATTACTAGTTGTCACTTCTACAAGCTTAACAGCAGCAGTAATTACTAGTTGTCACTTCTACAAGCTTAACAGCAGCAGTAATTACTAGTTGTCACTTCTACAAGTTTAACAGCAGCAGTAATTACTAGTTGTCACTTCTACAAGCTTAACATTAGCAATAATTACTAGTTGTCACTTCTACAAGCTTAACATTAGCAATAATTACTAGTTGTAATTTCTACAAGCTTAACATTGGCAGTAATTACTAGTTGTAACTTCTACAAGCTTAACGTTAGCAGTAATTACTAGTTGTAACTTCTACAAGCTTAACATTGGCAGTAATTACTAGTTGCAACTTTTACAAGCTTAGCAGCAGCAGTAATTACTAGATGTAACTTTTACAAGCTTAACAGCAGCAGTAATTACTAGATGTAACTTCTACAAGCTTAACAGCAGCAGTAATTGCTAGTTGTAACTTCTACAAGTTTAAAACAGCAGCAGTAATTACTATTTTGTAACTTCTACAAGCTTTAACAGCAGCAGTAATTACTAGTTTTTAACATTCTACAAGCTTAACAGCAGCAGTAATTACTAGATGTAACTTCTACAAGCTTAACAGCAGCAGTAATTACTAGATGTAACTTCTACAAGCTTAACAGCAGCAGTAATTACTAGTTGTAACTTCTACAAGCTTAATAGCAGCACCTCAATTACTGGAAACGTTTGAAGTTCCTCGACCTGTATTCCCTCCAACACAGGCGAGAAAGATACACGATAATATACACTTGCAAAATCCTAGAGTGATTAGTACAAACTTGCGCATGGAAATCACTCACTACGAAAGCAAAAGACTCAGCAGACGATGCAACATTCGCCCAATGAAAAGCAGAGGTGCCACTAGCACGATGAGAGACAACATAATAAGTGTCAAGAGCCCAAGACTGTTCAACTGCCTCCCAGCATACATAAGGGGGATTACCAATAGACCCCTGACTGTCTTCAAACACGCACTAGACAGGTACCTAAAGTCACTACCTGACCAGCCCTGGCTATGGTTGGTACGTCGGGTTGTGTGCGGCCAACAGTAACAGCCTGATTGATCAGGTCCTGATCCACCACGAGGCCTGGTCACAGACTAGGCCGCGGTTGCAACTACCTGGCGTATACCCTCTCCAGGTATACTCCAGGTAGTTGGAACTTCTACAAGCTTTACAGTAGCAGTAATAGGCGTAGTTTTAACTTCTACAATGTTAACAGCAGTAGTACGTGTAGGAAAGTGCAGAGTTTGTAGCACAGGGATCCAGTTATTATTTGCAACATGTATTGCACCACCCTGAGTCTACTCCACCACCCTGAGTCTACTCCAACACCCTGAGTCTACTCCACCACCCTGAGTCTACTCCAACACCCTGAGTCTACTCCACCACCCTGAGTCTACTCCAACACCTGAGTCTACCCCACCACCCTGAGTTACTCCAACACCCTGAGTTACTCCACACCCTGAGTCTACTCCACCACCCTGAGTCTACTCCAACACCCTGAGTCTACTCCACCACCCTGAGTCTACTCCACCACCCTGAGTCTACTCCACCACCCTGAGTCTACTCCAACACCCTGAGTCTACTCCACCACCCTGAGTCTACTCCAACACCCTGAGTCTACTCCACCACCCTGAGTCTACTCCAACACCCTGAGTCTACTCCACCACCCTGAGTCTACCCCAACACCCTGAGTCTACTCCACCACCCTGAGTCTACCCACCACCTGAGTCTACCCCAACACCCTGAGTCTACCCCACCACCCTGAGTCTACCCCACCCCCCTGAGTCTACTCCACCACCCTGAGTCTACTCCAACACTCTGGTCTACTCCCCACCCTGAGTCTACTCCACACCTGAGTCTACTCCAACACCCTGAGTCTACTCCACCACCCTGAGTCTACTCCACCACCCTGAGTCTACTCCACCACCCTGAGTCTACTCCACCACCCTGAGTCTACTCCAACACCCTGAGTCTACTCCAACACCCTGAGTCTACTCCACCACCCTGAGTCTACTCCAACACCCTGAGTCTACTCCACCACCCTGAGTCTACTCCACCACCCTGAGTCTACTCCAACACCCTGAGTCTACTCCAACACCCTGAGTCTACTCCACCACCCTGAGTCTACTCCACCACCCTGAGTCTACTCCAACCTGGTCTACTCCAACACCCTGAGTCTACTCCACCACCCTGAGTCTACTCCAACACCCTGGGTCTACCCCACCACCCTGAGTCTACTCCACCACCCTGAGTCTACTCCAACACCTAAAGTCTACTCAACACCCTGAGTCTACTCCAACACCCTGAGTCTACTCCAACACCCTGAGTCTACTCCACCACCCTGAGTCTACTCCAACACCCTGAGTCTACTCCACCACCCTGAGTCTACTCCACCACCCTGAGTCTACTCCAACACCCTGAGTCTACTCCAACACCCTGAGGTCTACTCCACCACCCTGAGTCTACTCCAAACACCCTGAGTCTACTCCAACACCCTGAGTCTACTCCACCACCCTGAGTCTACTCCACCCCTGAGTCTACCCCAAAACCCCCTGAGTCTACTCCACCACCCTGAGTTTTACTCCACCCACTGAGTCTCTCCACCACCCTGAGTCTACTCCAACACCCTGAGTCTACTCCAACACCCTGAGTTTTACTCCAACACCTGAGTCTACTCCACCACCCTGAGTCTACTCCAACACCTGAGTCTACTCCAACACCCTGAGTCTACTCCACCCCCCTGAGTCTACTCCAACCACCCTGAGTCTACTCCACCACCCTGAGTCTACTCCACCACCCTGAGTCTAATCACCCCGGGAGTCTACTCCACCACCCTGAGTCTACTCCACCCCCCTGAGTCTACCCCACCACCTGAGTCTACTCCCCACCTGAGTCTACCCCAACACCCTGAGTCTACTCCAACACCCTGAGTCTACTCCACCACCCTGAGTCTACTCCACCCTGAGTCTACTCCACCACCATGAGTCTACTCCAACACCCTGAGTCTACTCACCACCCTGAGTCTACTCCACCACCCTGAGTCTACTCCACCCCCTGAGTCTATCCACCACTGAGTCTACTCCACCCCTGAGTCTACTCCAAACCCTGAGTCTACTCCACCACCCTGAGTCTACTCCACCACCCTGAGTCTACTCCACCACCCTGAGTTTACTCCACCACCTGAGTCTACTCCACACCCTGAGTCTACTCCACCACCCTGGTCTCTCCACCACCCTGAGTCTACTCCCCCACCCTGAGTCTACTCCACCACCCTGAGTCTACTCCAACACCCTGAGTTACTCCAACACCCTGAGTCTACTCCACCACCCTGAGTTACTCCACCACCCTGAGTCTACTCCACCACCCTGAGTCTACTCCACCACCCTGAGTCTACTCCACCACCCTGAGTCTACTCCACCACCCTGAGTCTACTCCACCACCCTGAGTCTACTCCACCACCCTGAGTCTACTCCACCACCCTGAGTCTCTCCACCACCTGGTCTACTCCACCACCCTGAGTCTACTCCACCACCCTGAGTCTACTCCACCACCCTGAGTCTACTCCACCACCCTGAGTCTACTCCACCACCCTGAGTCTACTCCACCACCCTGAGTCTACTCCCACACCTGAGTCTACTCACCACCCTGAGTCTACTCCACCCCCCTGAGTCTACTCCCCACCCTGAGTCTACTCCACCACCCTGAGTCTACTCCGCCACCCTGAGTCTACTCCACCACAAGACACAAACCTTGACAAACTCTTATTGTATAAGTCAAAATATTTAATATTTATTTATTGTGCAAATATTTAATGCTACATAAATATTTAATGCGGCATAAAAATTTAATTCTGCATACATTTTTAATACTGCATTCATATTAAATATTTAAAATGGGCGTCAGACTGGCTGGATGATTCCCGTTATTTACCAGGAAGATTTTTTTTTTTTTTTGAGGCGGTAATTGTTGACTTTTGACAAATTATCAATATTTCCATCTTTAAAATATTTCCTTGGCAGTGAATACTTAATGCAGCGAACCAGTGGAATATTTTGATCAGCAATATTCCAAGTTTGACCTGAGGTGGTTACTTGACTCTCACCTGTGTGAGGTGACCAGTGACTACACCCCTGGTATTCCTGTAGCCAGGTACCTTCACTAGTGTGTGTCACTGTACCAGGTACCTTCACTAGTGTGTGTCACTGTACCAGGTACCTCCACTAGTGTGTGTCACTGTACCAGGTACCTTCACTAGTGTGTGTCACTGTACCAGGTACCTCCACTAGTGTGTGTCACTGTACCAGGTACCGCCACTAGTGTGTGTCACTGTACCAGGTACCTCCACTGGTGTGTGTCCCTGTACCAGGTACCTTCACTAGTGTGTGTCACTGTACCAGGGACCTCCACTGGTTGTGTGTCCCTGTACCAGGTACCCCTCACCTGGTGTGTGTCCCTGTACCAGGTACCGCCACTAGTGTGTGTCACTGTACCAGGTACCTTCACTAGTGTGTGTCACTGTACTAGGTACCGCCACTAGTGTGTGTCACTGTACCAGGTACCTTCACTAGTGTGTGTCACTGTACCAGGTACCTCCACTGGTGTGTGTCACTGTACCAGGTACCTTCACTAGTGTGTGTCACTGTACTAGGTACCTTCACTAGTGTGTCACTGTACCAGGTACCTCCACTAGTGTGTGTCACTGTACCAGGTACCCTTTATAGTGTGTGTCACTGTACCAGGTACCTTCACTAGTGTGTGTCACTGTACAGGTACCTTTTACTAGTTTTGTGTCACGTACCAGGTACCTTCACTAGTGTGTGTCACTGTACCAGGTACCTCCACTAGTGTGTTCACTTAAACCCGGTTTCCTTCACTAGTGTGTGTCACTGTACCAGGTACCTCCACTAGTGTGTGTCACTGTACCAGGTACCTTCACTAGTGTGTGTCACTGTACCAGGTACCTTCACTAGTGTGTGTGTCACTGTACTGGTACCTTCACTGGTTGGTCACTGTACCCGGTACCTCCACTAGTGTGTGTCACTGTACCAGGTACCTCCACTAGTGTGTGTCACTGTACCAGGTACCTCCCCCTAGTGTTTTGTTTACTGTACCAGGTACCTCCACAATGTGTGTCACTGTACAAGGTACCTTCACAGTGTGTGTCACTGTTTCCAGGTACCTCCACTAGTGTGTGTCACTGTACCAGGCACCTCCACTAGTGTGTGTCACTGTACCAGGTACCTCCACTAGTATGTGTCACTGTACCAGGTACCCTCACTAGTGTGTGTCACTGTCCAGGTACTTCACTAGTGGTGTGTTTACTGTACCCGGTACCTCCACTAGTGTGGGGTCACCGTACCAGGTACCTCCACTAGTGTGTGTCACTGTACCAGGTACCTCCACTAGTGTGTGTCCCCTGTAACCAGGTACCTCCACTAGGGTTTTGTCACTGTACCAGGTACCTCCACTAGTGTGTGTCATGTACCAGGTACCCTTTACTAGGTGTCACTGTACCGGTACCTCACTAGTGTGTGTCCCTGTACCAGGTACCTCCCCCTAGTGTGTGTCACTGTATAGGTAAACCCCCACTAGTGTGTGTCACCCGTACCAGGTACCTTCACTAGTGTGTGTCCTGTATCAGGTACCTCCACTAGTGTGTGTCACTGTACCAGGTACCTTCACTAGTGTGTCACTGTACCAGGTAAACCCCCACTAGTGTTTTGTCACTGTACCAGGTACCCCCACTAGTGTGTGTCACTGTACCAGGTTTCCTTCACTAGTGTGTGTCCTGTATCAGGTACCTCCACTAGTGTTTTGTCACTGTACCAGGTACCTTCACTAGTGTGTCACTGTACCAGGTACCTTCACTAGTGTGTGTCACTGTACCAGGTACCTCCACTAGTGTGTGTCACTGTACCAGGTACCTTCACTAGTGTGTCACTGTACCAGGTACCTCCACTAGTGTGTGTCCCTGTACCAGGTACCTCCACTAGTGTGTGTCACTGTATCAGGTACCTCCACTAGTGTGTGTCACTGTACCAGGTACCTTCACTAGTGTGTGTCACTGTATCAGGTACCTCCACTAGTGTGTGTCATGTATCAGGTTTCCTCCACTAGTGTGTGTTTACTGTACCAGGTACCTTCACTAGTGTGTCACTGTACCAGGTACCTCCCACTAGTGTGTGTCACTGTACCAGGTACCTCCCCTAGTGTGTGTCACTGTACCAGGTACCTTCACTAGTTTTGTGTCCTGTATCAGGTACCTCCACTAGTGTGTGTCACTGTACCAGGTACCTTCACTAGTGTGTCACTGTACCAGGTACCTTCACTAGTGTGTGTCACTGTACCAGGTACCTCCACTAGTGTGTGTCACTGTACCAGGTACCTTCACTAGTGTGTCACTGTACCAGGTACCTCCACTAGTGTGTGTCCCTGTACCAGGTACCTCCACTAGTGTGTGTCACTGTATCAGGTACCTCCACTAGTGTGTGTCCCTGTACCAGGTACCTTCACTAGTGTGTGTCACTGTACCAGGTACCTTTTACTAGTGTGTGTCACTGTACCAGGTACCTCCACTAGTGTGTGTCACTGTACCAGGTACCTCCACTAGAGTGTGTCACTGTACCAGGTACCTTCACTAGTATGCCATTCATCACTGTTGCTGTTGCAGTGGTTCACTGAACCATCAAGTACCTACGCACCAGTGCCAAGCATCTCCCACCGTGGCGTCAGCACTGAAGAGGTCAACGTCACGACGTTCTGAAGTTAATTTCTCAGATTCAGACGAAAACATTGACTTTCTTTTACAAATAACTTTTCCCTATATTCATGCTAATTATACCTAGACAAAGTAAAGCAAATTAGTCTTTTTCTAAGTCTCATCAATAAAAAAAATCTTACAACGGTTTTACACAGTAAATTATTCGAAACTAATGTACAATAATAAGTCAAATATTGTGAGGAAGAGAGAGTTACTGCGTGACTCTAAGATCAGCTCTTTAGTAGCGCTGGACATTGTTGGTGGTGTCGACCCAGTGTGACTCCAGCGACTCTCTTGTTCTGCACTATGTCTCCTTAGTGATAACCTTCAAGGTAGATCTCTACCTGGAGGGTATTTCGGGGATCAACGCCCCCGCGGCCCGGTCCACGACCAGGTCTCCCGGTGGATCAGGGCCTGATCATGTAGGCTGTTACTGCTGGCCGCACGTAGTCCAACGTACGAACCACAGCCCGACTGATCTGGCATTGACTTTAAGTATCTGTCCAGCTCCCTCTTGAAGACAGCCAGGGGTCTATTGGTAATTCCCCTTATGGCTGGTGGGAGGCTCTTGAACAGTCTTGGGCCCCGGACACTTACTGTGTTTTCTCTTAGAGTACTAATGGTGCCCCTACTTTTCATTAGGGGTATGTTGTATCGCCTGCCTTCGTATAAAGTGATTTCTGTGTGCAGATTAGAGACCAGTCCCTCTAGGATTTTCCAGTTGTATATTATGATGTATCTCTCTCATCTGCACTCCAGTGAGTACAAGTCAATTGCTTCCAAGCGTTCCCAGTAGTTAAGATGTTTGATGGAACTGATATGTGCAGTAAAGGTTCTCTGTACATTCTCTAGTTCTGCGATTTCACCTGCTTTGAACGGAGATGTTAATGTACAGCAGTATTCCAGCCTAGAGAGAACAATTGATTTAAAAAGGATCATCATTGGCTTGGCATCTCTTGTCTTAAATGTTCTCATTATCCATCCTATCATTTTCCTCACAGATGTGATAGTGGTACTGATATGATTCTTGAGGGTGAGATCCTCAGACATTACCACTCCCAGGTCCTTCACATTACTTTTCCTCTCTATTGTGTGATTAAAGTTTGTAGTATACTCAGTTCTAGCTATTATTTCCTCCAGTTTTCCATAAAGGAGTAATTGAAATTTGTCTTCATTGAACATCATATTGTTCTCAGTTGCCCATTGAAAAACTTGGTTTATATCTTCTTGGAGCTTTGCTGTGTCCTCAAGGGATGACACTCTCATGCAGATCCTAGTATCGTCTGCAAAAGGATGATACGGTGCTATGGTTTACATCTCTATCTATGTCTGATATGAGGATGAGGAACAGGATAGAGGCGAGTACTGTGCCTTGTAGTACAGAGCTCTTCACTATGGCAGCCTCCAGTTTAAGTCTGTTTACCACTATTCTTTGTGTGCAATTGGTTAGAAAGTTGAAGATCCATCTGCCCACTTTGCCAGTTATCCCTTTAGCATGTATTTTGTGTGCTATTACACCATAATCGCACTTGTCAAGGGCTTTTGCAAAATCTATACTACGTCTGCATTCTGTTGGTTTTCCAGTGCATCCAAGACCATATCATAGTGGTCCAGTAGTTGCGAGAGGCAGGAGCGAAATGCTCTGAACCCATGTTGCCCTGGATTGTGCAATTGTTGAGAATTCAAGTGGTTTGCAATCCTGCTTCTTAGAACTCTTTCAAAGATTTTTATTATGTGGGACGTTAGAGCTATTGATCTATTGTTCTTAGCTTTTGCTTTGCTAGCACCTTTATGAAGTGGGACTACATCCGTTGTTTTTAGTGAGTGGAATCTCACCTGTGTCTATGCTCCTTCATAGCATACTTAGAGCCCGTGAGAGGAGTTTCTTGCAGTTCTTAATGAACACAGAGTTCCACGAGTCTGGGCCTGGGGCTGAGTGCATGGGCATGTTATCAATGGCTTTCTCAAAGTCTAGTGGAGTTAGGGTTATGTTAGAAATTTGACATACATTGACAAGATTTTAAGGCTCATTCATGAAAAAATTATTTGAACTGTCTATCTTTAGACTGATTAGTGGCTCCCTAAACACAGAGTCATACTGAGATTTTAGTATCTTGCTCGTTTTTTTGTTGTTGTCATCTATGTATGATGCGTCATGTTTGAGCAAGGGCCCTATACTAAATGTGATTTTTTGCCTTGTTTTTGGCATATGAAAAGAAATATTTCGAATTTCTTGTCTCCTCCTGTCTC
Source organism: Cherax quadricarinatus (assembly GCF_026875155.1). Lineage (NCBI taxonomy): Eukaryota > Metazoa > Arthropoda > Malacostraca > Decapoda > Parastacidae > Cherax > Cherax quadricarinatus. The sequence goes on along the minus strand of NC_069401.1, from coordinate 22,361,789 downwards.
TCCTGGATCCTGTATTAGTCCTTTAACTTAAGTTCAATATTTTCCAGTTCCCTGGTTAGCACTTCCTACCATGTTTAAGATAATCTAGCATTCTTGAGGAGCTCGGTGATTCTTCGCCTTCTCCTGTAGAGTCTTTCTCTCTCCAGTTTCCTTTTTCTCTTCAAGACACCCTGTTGTTGCAAGTGTTCCACAAGGAAGTGTGTTTGGGCCATTATTATGAAATGTGTTCTTCAATTCATCCCAGAATCCCATGTAAATACAGACGACTGTACTCTGACATTTACTTAACCAAGAGAGGAAATGCCAGCTGCATATCAACCACTAGCTTACAGTTATATCAGCCTGGGGTAAATATGGCAGGTCACATTTGGTCACGAGAAAACACAAATGATGATGATCTCTAGGCACCTCGATGGTAATGCTAGAACAGTGGTAAGAATGAATGGTAGAGTATTGGTACCTGAGGATAAAGTTGATATCCTTAGGGTGAAATTTGACTACAAACTGACTATGAAGAACCACGTTGTAAATCTTATAAACAAAGTGACCAGGAAGCTTACAGCACTTAGACGTATCTCGCATCTGCCTGACAGCAGAGATTGCAAGAATCTGTACAAGGTACAAGTACGCTTACACCTTTAGTATGTTCCACTGTCTTGGATTGCCTCTTCCCCCGACACCCCGTCCTCCGTATCAACTGCGACTTCTTGGCAGAATAGAGAACATCTATCGCCTGGACCCAGCCTGGATAGATCTGTTATTTCAGAAGAGCCTTCAACACAGAAGAGATGTCACCGGATGTGGGTGGCTTTACTGTTTTGTACAAGGCCAATATTGTCAAAGTACCACACTTGGCTCCACTCCGAGGACAGCGAAAAGAGACCTTTACACCACAAGACGGGCAGCCAGCAGCAACTTCACTCTGGCTGTACCCTTCTCCAGAATATCACTTCATCTGAGATCATTTATCCCCAGGATGACTCGAGTCTGGAACACATTCGTACAGCATTCTGATGTCAACGAGATAAAGTCAGTTGATCAAATGAAAATACTGGCCCACAGATGGCTCCAACTTCATCCTCTTCTCTGTTTGTATGTTCCATAAAGAGTGAGCTGATGTAGGTAACAGCTCTTAGCTTGTTAATAAAGTTAGGAACCTTAACCTAACCTTGTAAAACCCTGCAAAAGAGAGAGAGAAAGAGAGAGAGAGAGAGAGAGAGAGAGAGAGAGAGAGAGAGAGAGAGAGAGAGAGAGAGAGAGAGAGAGAGAGAGAGAGAGAGAGAGAGAGAGAGAGAGAGAGAGAGAGAGAGGGAGAGGGAGAGAGAGAGAGCTGAGGGAAGTATGGTAAGGTGTCAGGTTACTGGGATGCTCACCTACTTATTTTTAAACCAGTGTCAACCACTTCCAGCACCACCATCACACACACTCCTTCACACACTCTACCCACTCTAACACACACTCTAACACACACTCCACACACTCTAACACCACTCCACACACTCCACACACCACTAACACACACTCCACACACTCTAACACACACTCCACACACTCTAAACACACACTCCACACACTCCACACACACTAACACACACTCCACACACTCTAACACACACTCCACACACTCTAAAACACACACCCACACACTCCACACACACTAACACACACTCCACACACTCTAACACACACTCCACACACACTAACACACACTCCACACATTCCTTCATGTACTCCACCTGACAATGTTATCAATACATAAAGAATGTTGAACCTACAATGAGGGAAATACAGAAGTTATAACAGTCCTCACACTGTCTCTTAGAGAGTCATTAGTCACACTAAAGATGGAGGATTCAAATGACTTCTTCGCAAAACTCAGCCAACATGTACAAAATTTTCGCCGTAGTGAAGAGCTCTGTCCCACAAGGCACAGTACTCGCATCTATCATGTTCCTTATTCTCATATCAGACATAGACAGAGATGTAAACCACAGCGCTGTATCATTTGCAGATGATACTAGGATCTGCATGAGAGTGTCATCCATTGAGGACACAGCAAAGTTCCAAGAAGATATAAACAAAGTTTTCCAATGGGCAACAGAGAACAATATGATTTTCAATGAAGACAAATTCCAACGACTCAGTTATGGAAAACTGGAGGAAATAATAACTAGAACTGAGTATACTACAAACTCCAATCACACAATAGAGCGGAAAAGTAATGTGAAGGACCTGGGAGAGGTAATGTTCGAAGACCTCACCTTCAAGGACCACAACAATGCCACTATCACATCTGCGAGGAAACTGATAGGATGGATAATGAGAACATTCAAGATAAGAGATGCTAAGCCAATGATGATCCTTTTTAAATCACTTATTCTCTCTAGGCTGGAATACTGCTGTACATTAACATTCCCATTCAAGGCAGGTGAAATTGCAGAGCTAGAGAATGTACAGAGAACCTTTACTGCACGTATAAGTTCTGTCAAGCACCTTAACTACTGGGAGCGCCTGCAAGCACTTGACTTGTACTCACTAGAGCGCAGGCGAGAGAGATATATCATAATCTACACCTGGAAGATTCTGGAGGGACTGGTCCCTAATATGCACACATCAGTCACTACATACGAAAGCAAAAGACTTGGCAGGCGATGCAACATACCCCCAGTGAAAAGTAGGGGCGTCACTGCTGGTACACTAAGAGAAAATGCAATAAGAGTCTGGGGCCCAAGACTGTTCAACAGCCTCCCACCAGCAATAAGGGGCATTACGGGAAGACCCCTGGTTGTCTTCAAGAGGGAGCTAGACAGATACCTAAAGACGTTGCCGGATCAGCCGAGCTGTGGTTCGTACGTTGGATTGCGTGAGGCCAGCACTAACAGCCTCGTTGATCAGGCCTTGATCCACCGGGAGGCCTGGTCGTGGACCGGGCCGCGGGGGCGTTGATCCCCGGAATGCCCTCCAGGTAGACTCCAGGTAGCATTAAGGCTACTCGACTTCGCAGAAGCCATTAATAACATGCCCTTGCACTCTGCTCCAGACCAGGCTGCTGGAACTCCATCTTCATCTAGAATTGCAAGAAATTCCTATCACGTGATGTAAACATTCTGTGGAGAAGGAATTTGCACACAGGAGTCACCAAACTAGCATTAAAAACACTAGATATAGACCCGCTCTACAAAAGTGCCACCAAAGAAATAGCAAAAAAAAAAAAACCTAATTAGCAAGAGTTCATTATTAAAATCCTTGAGAATTCTATGAATGGCTCATCAGAAGGATACACAACGTCTGGATAATCCAGCACATCCTGGGATGGCAGCAGGTCGCTCCTTCCTCTCGCAACTACTGGATCCTTACAACTTGGTGTTAAGTGCACTGGAACACAAACAAACTGCAGATGTAATGTACACACACTTTGCAAAAGCTTTCAACAAATGTGACTATGGTGAAAAAGTGCAAGAAATGCGTCCACATAAAAATAACTGGAAAAAAAAGGGCAGATGGATTTTTAACTTCCTAACAATTAGAAGACAAAGAGTAACAGTGAACGAAGTACCATTGATCAGCTCAGTTGTTAAGGGACAGTTCTCGTCCCACTACGACTCATCCATATATCTGACACACACACATAAACCTTACCACCTTACTGTCCTTTGCAGATGATGATAGAATTTGTTGGAGAGCGGCATTGTTGGAGAGCGGCACTGTTGGAGAGCGGCATTGTTGGAGAGCGGCATTGTCGGAGAGCGGCATTGTTGGAGAGCGGCATTGTTGGAGAGCGGCATTGTTGGAGAGCGGCATAGTTGGAGAGCAGCATTGTTGGAGAGCAGCATTGTTGGAGAGCGGCATTGTTGGAGAGCGGCATTGTTGGAGAGCGGCATTGTTGGAGAGCGGCATTGTTGGAGAGCAGCATTGTTGGAGAGCGGCATTGTTGGAGAGCGGCATTGTTGGAGAGCGGCATTGTTGGAGAGCGGCATTGTTGGAGAGCGGCATTGTTGGAGAGCGGCATTGTTGGAGAGCGGCATTGTTGGAGAGCGGCATTGTTGGAGAGCGGCATTGTTGGAGAGCAGCATTGTTGGAGAGCGGCATTGTTGGAGAGCGGCATTGTTGGAGAGCGGCATTGTTGGAGAGCGGTATTGTTGGAGAGCGGCATTGTTGGAGAGCGGCATTGTTGGAGAGCGGCATTGTTGGAGAGCGGCATTGTTGGAGAGCGGCATTGTTGGAGAGCGGCATTATTGGAGAGCGGCATTGTTGGAGAGCGGCATTGTTGGAGAGCAGCATTGTTGGAGAGCGGCATTGTTCTAGAGCAGCATTGTTGGAGAGCGGCATTGTTGGAGAGCGGCATTGTTGGAGAGCGGCATTGTAGGAGAGCAGCATTGTTGGAGAGCGGCATTGTAGGAGAGCAGCATTGTTGGAGAGCGTCATTGTTGGAGAGCGGCATTGTTGGAGAGCGGCATTGTTGGAGAGCAGCATTGTTGGAGAGCGTCATTGTTGGAGAGCGGCACTGTTGGAGAGCGGCATTGTTGGAGAGCGGCATTGTTGGAGAGCAGCATTGTTGGAGAGCAACACTGTTGGAGAGCAGCATTGTTGGAGAGCAGCATTGTTGGAGAGCAGCATTGTTGGAGAGCGGCATTGTTGGAGAGCAGCATTTTTGGAGAGCAGCATTGTTGGAGAGCAGCATTGTTGGAGAGCGGCATTGTTGGAGAACGGCATTGTTGGAGAGCGGCATTGTTGGAGAGCGGCATTGTTGGAGTGCAGCATTGTTGGAGAGCGTCACTGTTGGAGAGCAGCATTGTTGGAGAGCAGCATTGTTGGAGAGCAGCATTGTTGGAGAGCAGCATTGTTGGAGAGCAGCATTGTTGGAGAGCAGCACTGTTGGAGAGCAGCATTGTTGGAGAGCAGCATTGTTGGAGAGCGGCACTGTTGGAGAGCAGCATTGTTGGAGAGCAGCATTGTTGGAGAGCGGCACTGTTGGAGAGCAGCATTGTTGGAGAGCAGCATTGTTGGAGAGCAGCATTGTTGGAGAGCAGCATTGTTGGAGAGCAGCATTGTTGGAGAGCGGCACTGTTGGAGAGCAGCATTGTTGGAGAGCAGCATTGTTGGAGAGCAGCATTGTTGGAGAGCGGCACTGTTGGAGAGCGGCACTGTTGGAGAGCAGCATTGTTGGAGAGCAGCATTGTTGGAGAGCAGCATTGTTGGAGAGCAGCATTGTTGGAGAGCGGCATTGTTGGAGAGCGGCATTGTTGGAGAGCGGCACTGTTGGAGAGCAGCATTGTTGGAGAGCGGCAATGTTGGAGAGCGGCACTGTTGGAGAGCGGCACTGTTGGAGAGCAGCATTGTTGGAGAGCGGCACTGTTGGAGAGCGGCACTGTTGGAGAGCGGCACTGTTGGAGAGCAGCATTGTTGGAGAGCGGCACTGTTGGAGAGCGGCACTGTTGGAGAGCAGCATTGTTGGAGAGCGGCACTGTTGGAGAGCGGCACTGTTGGAGAGCGGCACTGTTGGAGAGCGGCACTGTTGGAGAGCGGCACTGTTGGAGAGCGGCACTGTTGGAGAGCAGCATTGTTGGAGAGCGGCACTGTTGGAGAGCGGCACTGTTGGAGAGCGGCACTGTTGGAGAGCGGCACTGTTGGAGAGCGGCCCCTGTTGGAGAGCGGCACTGTTGGAGAGCGGTACTGTTGGAGAGCGGCACTGTTGGAGAGCAGCATTGTTGGAGAGCGGCACTGTTGGAGAGCGGCACTGTTGGAGAGCAGCATTGTTGGAGAGCGGCACTGTTGGAGAGCGGCACTGTTGGAGAGCGGCACTGTTGGAGAGCGGCACTGTTGGAGAGCGGCACTGTTGGAGAGCGGCACTGTTGGAGAGCAGCACTGTTGGAGAGCGGCACTGTTGGAGAGCGGCACTGTTGGAGAGCGGCACTGTTGGAGAGCGGCACTGTTGGAGAGCGGCACTGTTGGAGAGCGGCACTGTTGGAGAGCGGCACTGTTGGAGAGCGGCACTGTTGGAAAGCGGCACTGTTGGAGAGCGGCACTGTTGGAGAGCGGCACTGTTGGAGAGCGGCACTGTTGGAGAGCAGCATTGTTGGAGAGCGGCACTGTTGGAGGAGCGGCACTGTTGGAGAGCGGCACTGTTGGAAAGCGGCACTGTTGGAGAGCGGCACTGTTGGAGAGCGGCACTGTTGGAGAGCGGCACTGTTGGAGAGCGGCACTGTTGGAGAGCGGCACTGTTGGAGAGCGGCACTGTTGGTGAGCGGCACTGTTGGAGAGCGGCACTGTTGGAGAGCGGCACTGTTGGAGAGCGGCACTGTTGGAGAGCGGCACTGTTGGAGAGCGGCACTGTTGGAGAGCGGCACTGTTGGAGAGCGGCACTGTTGGAGAGCGGCACTGTTGGAGAGCGGCACTGTTGGAGAGCGGCACTGTTGGAGAGCGGCACTGTTGGAGAGCGGCGTCCTCTGAGAACACAACTAATCACCAAACAAATATTAACGAAGTATTTCAGTGAGCGTCAGAAGACAATGTGATGTTCAATAAAGATAATTTTAAGTTATTCTGGTATGTTAAAAAATGAAGAAATTAAAACTGAAATAAAATATAAACAAATCAAACCATCTGAGTAGAAGACTAACATGGCGGAGCGAGGAGAGATAATGTCTGACGAGGATCTTACACTCCAGGGTCACATCTCTGATTCTCACAACACCAGGGAAAATTATACGATGGATAATGAGAACCTCACAACAGGAGGGAAAATTATAGGATGGATAATGAGAACCTCACAACAGGAAGGAAAATAATAGGATGGATAATGAGAACCTTCAAAGCATGAGATGCCTAATAATGATGATATTTTTTAATCATTTGTTCTCCCTGAACGATAATATTGTATTTACAGCCTCTTTAAAGCAAGCGAAGTTTGGAGACCTGGAAAATTTACAGAGAACCTTCAATGCTCATTTAAAATCAGTCAGGCACCTAAATTACTGGAAATGCTTGAAGTCTCTTGAGCTGCAACCCTTAAAAATAGGCGAGAAATATACATCATAATCTATAACTGGAAAATTCTAGAGTAAATGGTCCCATATCTGCACAAAGAAATCACTCCCTACGACAAGAGGCAGATGGTGCAAAACATCTCCTATGAAATGTAGTTGTGTCATGACTACACTAAGTGTTTAGGGACCAATACTGTTCAATACTCTCCCTTCCTTCAGGGAAATTGCCAAAAATACCCCTGGTGCTCTTCAAGAAGAAATTTGATAGGTTCCATGAGTCATTTCCTGAGCAACCAGGTTGTGTGCATACATTAGACTGCATGCGGCTAGTACCAACAGCCTGAATGATCAGGCCATCTACCAGAAGTCCTGGTCAGGGACCGGGCCTCGGGGGCGCTAATCCTCGGAACACACTGCACGTAAATTCCAGGTAGACTACAGTAAAGGGGCTGTAGAAACATCACTACAGTAAATGTCTAAAGGACCACAGTAAGCGACTAAGGGAACGTCGGTAATGTTGCTGCCAGCTGGTGGACAAGCACAAACAAACATTTAGGTGTGTTTGGACCAGATCTGTCATCTTCTATGTCTCATCACCACCTCAGCCGCTGTGTGTGTGTGTGTGTGTGTGTGTGTGTGTGTGTGGTGTGTGTGTGTGTGTGTGTGGTGTGTGTGTGTGTGTGTGTGTATGTGTGTGTGTGTGTGTGTGTGTGTGTGTGTTTGTGTGTGTTTGGTGTGTGTGTGTGTGTGTGTGTGTGTGGTGTGTGTGTGTGTGTGTGTGTGTGTGTGTGTATGTGTGTGGTGTGTGTGTGTGTGTGTGTGTGGTGTGTTGTGTGTGTGTGTGTGTGTGTGTGTGTGTGTGTGTGTGTGTGTGTGTTAGTGTGTGTGTGTGTGTACTCACCTATTTGTACTCACCTATTTGTGGTTGCAGGGTCGAGTCCTAGCTCCTGGCCCCGCCTCTTCACCGGTTGCTACTAGGCCTCTCTCTCCCCGCTCCATGAGCTTTATCAAACCTCGTCTTAAAACTGTGTATGGTTCCTGCCTCCACTACGTCATTTTCTAGGCTATTCCACTGCCTTACAACTCTATGACTGAAGAAATACTTCCTACTATCTCTCTGACTCATTTGTGTCTTCACACTTCCAATTGTGGCCTCTTGTTTCTGTGTCCCCTCCCTGGAACAATCCTGTCTTTGTCCACCTTGTCTATTCCACGCAGTATTTTATATGTCGTTATCATGTCTCCCCTGACCCTCCTGTCCTCCAGTGTCGTCAGGCCGATTTCCCTTAATCTTTCTTCATAGGACATTCCCCTTAGCTCTGGAACTAACCTTGTCGCAACCTTTGTACTTTCTCTAGTTTCTTGACGTGCTTTATCAGTGCGGGTTCCAAACAGGTGCTGCATACTCCAGTATGGGCCTGACATACACGGTGTACAGTGTCTTGAATGATTCCTTACTAAGTATCGGAATGCTGTGTGTGTGTGTGTGTTGTGTGTGTGTGTGTGTGTGTGTGTGTGTGTGGTGTGTTGTGTGTGTGTGTGTGTGTGGTGTGTGTGTGTGTGGTGTGTGTGTGTGTGTGTGTGTGTGTGTGTGTGTGTATGTGTGTGTGTGTGTGTGTGTGTGTGTACTCACCTAATTGTACTCACCTAATTGTGGTTGCAGGGGTCGAGACTCAGCTCCTGGCCCCGCCTCTTCACTGATCGATACTGTGTCCTCTCTCTTTCTGCTTCCTGAGATTTGTCATACCTCTTCTTAAAACTATGTATGGTTCCTGTCTCCACTACTTCACTTGCTAGGCTATTCCACTTGCTGACAACTCTATGACTGAAAAAATACTTCCTAACGTCCCTGTGACTCGTCTGAGTCTTCAGCTTCCAGTTGTGACCCCTTGTTTCTGTGTCCCCTCTCTGGAACATCCTATCTCTATCCACCTTGTCCATTCCCCGCAGTATTTTGTATGTCGTTATCATGTTCTCCCCTGACCCTTTCTGTCCTCCAGTGTCGTCAGTCCGATTTCCCTTAACCTTTCCTCGTACGACATTCCCTTGAGCTCTGGGACTAGCCTTGTTGCAAACCTTTGTACTTTCTCTAACTTCTTGACGTGCTTGGCCAGGTGTGGGTTCCAGACTGGTGCTGCATACTCCAGTATGGGCCTAACATACACAGTGTACAGTGTCTTGAACGATTCCTTATTAAGGTATCGGAATGCTATTCTCAGGTTTACCAGGCGCCCATATGCTGCAGCAGTTATTTGGTTGATGTGTGCCTCCGGTGATGTGCTCGGTGTTATGGTCACCCCAAGGTCTTTCTCCCTGAGTGAGGTCTGTAGTCTTTGTCCACCTAGCCTATACTCTGTCTGCGGTCTTCTTTGCCCCTCCCCAATGTTCATGACTTTGCATTTGGCTGGATTGAATTCGAGAAGCCAGTTACTGGACCACATGTCCAGCCTCTCCAGGTCTCTTTGCAGTCCTGCCTCATCCTCGTCTGATTTAATTCTTCTCATCAACGTCACATCATCTACGAACAGGGATACTTCAGAGTCTATTCCTTCCATCATGTCGTTCACATATATCAAAAATAGC
>NC_069401.1:22274720-22347220 GCF_026875155.1 Cherax quadricarinatus | reverse complement strand
TATATATATATATATATATAATATATATAATATATATATATATATATATATATATATGTCGTGCCGAATATGTAAAACTGGTCAATTAGCAAAAACTCAAATAAAATTATATCCTTTCTAAAATTTTCTCTTATACGTTTAAAGATATATTTTTTCATTAATGTTAATGTAAAATTTTTAACTTTGCTCCAAAAGAATCTTAGAAAACTTACCTAACCTTATTATAACAAGAACAATTTATTTTAGCCTAACCCAACTAAATATATTTTAGATTTGTTTACAATAATTTAATACTAAACAAAGACAGTGAAATATATTATTCTCGTTAGGTTCAGAATGATTTTGGCGAAATTATTGCATACACAAATTTTCACTTGTCCTATATGGCAAGATGAACGTTGCTATTTAAGCCAAGATCGCAAGTTCTGCCTATTCGGCACGACATATATATATACATATATAATATATATATATATATATATATATTATATATATATATAATATATATATATATATATATATATATATATTTTTTTTTTTTTTTTTTTTCAACAAGTCGGCCGTCTCCCACCGAGGCAGGGTGACCCACAAAAGAAAGAAAATCCCCAAAAAGAAAATACTTTCATCATCATTCAACACTTTCACCACACTCACACATTATCACTGCTTTTGCAGAGGTGCTCAGAATACAACAGTTTTAGAAGCATATACGTATAAAGATACGCAACATATCCCTCCAAACTGCCAATATCCCAAACTCCTCCTTTAAAGTGCAGGCATTGTACTTCCCATTTCCAGGACTCAAGTCCGACTATAAGAAAATAACCGGTTTCCCTGAATCCCTTCACTAAATATTACCCTGCTCACACTCCAACAGATCGTCAGTTCCCAAGTATCATTCGTCTCCATTCATTCCTATCTAACACGCTCATGCACACTTGCTGGAAGTCCAAGCCCCTCGCCCACAAAACCTCCTTTACCCCCTCTTTCCAACCCTTTCGAGGACGACCCCTACCCCTCTTTCCTTCCCCTATAGATTTATATGCTTTCCATGTCATTCTACTTTGATCCATTCTCTCTAAATGACCAAACCACCTCAACAACCCCTCTTCTGCCCTCTGACTAATGCTTTTATTAACTCCACACCTCCTAATTTCCACACTCCGAATTTTCTGCATAATATTTACACCACACATTGCCCTTAGACAGGACATCTCCACCGCCTCCAACCGTCTCCTCGCTGCTGCATTTACCACCCAAGCTTCACACCCATATAAGAGTGTTGGTGCTACTATACTTTCATACATTCCCTTCTTTGCCTCCATAGATAACGTTTTTTGACTCCACATATACCTCAGCGCACCACTCACCTTTTTTCCCTCATCAATTCTATGATTAACCTCATCCTTCATAAATCCATCCGCCGACACGTCAACTCCCAAGTATCTGAAAACATTCACTTCTTCCATACTCCTCCTCCCCAATTTGATATCCAATTTTTTTTATCTAAATCATTTGATACCCTCATCACCTTACTCTTTTCTATGTTCACTTTCAACTTTCTACCTTTACACACATTCTCAAACTCATCCACTAACCTTTGCAATTTTTCTTTAGAATCTCCCATAAGCACAGTATCATCAGCAAAAAGTAACTGTGTCAATTCCCATTTTGAATTTGATTCCCCATAATTTAATCCCACCCCTCTCCCGAACACCCTAGCATTTACTTCTTTTACAACCCCATCTATAAATATATTAAACAACCATGGTGACTTTACACATCCCTGTCTAAGACCTACTTTTACCGGGAAGTAGTCTCCCTCTCTTCTACACACCCTAACCTGAGCCTCACTATCCTCATAAAAGCTCTTTACAGCACTTAGTAACTTACCACCTATTCCATAAACTTGCAACATCTGCCACATTGCTCCTCTATCCACTCTATCATATGCCTTTTCTAAATCCATAAATGCAATAAAAACTTCGCTACCTTTATCTAAATACTGTTCACATATATGTTTCAATGTAAACACTTGATCTACACATCTCCTACCCACTCTGAAGCCTCCTTGCTCATCCGCAATTCTACATTCTGTCTTACCTCTAATTCTTTCAATTATAACTCTACCGTATACTTTTCCTGGTATACTCAGTAAACTTATTCCTCTATAATTTTTACAATCTCTTTTGTCCCCTTTCCCTTTATATAAAGGAACTATACATGCTCTCCGCCAATCCCTAGGTACCTTCCCCTCTTTCATACATTTATTAAACAAAAGTACCAACCACTCCAACACTATATCCCTCCCCCTGCTTTTAACATTTCTGTCATGATCCCATCAGTTCCAGCTGTTTTACCCCCTTTCATTCTACGTAATGCCTCAAGTACCTCCACCACACTTACATTCTGCTCTTCTTTACTCCTAAAAGATGGTATACCTCCCTGGCCAGTGCATTAAATTACTGCCTCCCTTTCTTCCTCAACATTTAAAAGTTCCTCAAAATATTCTCGCCATCTACCTAATACCTCCCTCTCCCCATCTACTAACTCCCCTACTCTGTTTTTAACGGACAAATCCATACTTTCCCTAGGCTTTCTTAACTTGTTTAACTCACTCCAAAATTTTTTCTTATTTTCAATAAAATTTCTTGACAGTGCCTCTCCCACTCTTTCATCTCCTCTCCTTTTGCACTCTCTCACCACTCTCTTCACCTTTCTTTTACTCTCCATATACTCTGCTCTTCTTATAACACTTCTGCTTTGTAAAAACCTCTCGTAAGCTACCCTTTTCTCTTTTATCACACCCTTTACTTCATCATTCCACCAATCACTCCTCTTTCCTCCTGCCCCCACCCTCCTATAACCACAAACTTCTGCCCCACATTCTAATACTGCATTTTTAAAACTATTCCAACCCTCTTCAACCCCCCCCCCACTACTCATCTTTGCCGTAGCCCACCTTTCTGCCAATAGTCGCTTATATCTCGCCGAACTTCCTCCTCCCTTAGTTTATACACTTTCACCTCCCTCTTACTTGTTGTTGCCACCTTACTCTTTTCCCATCTACCTCTTACTCTAACTGTAGCTACAACTAAATAATGATCCGATATATCAGTTGCCCCTCTATAAACATGTACATCCTGGAGCCTACCCATCAACCTTTTATCCACCAATACATAATCTAATAAACTACTTTCATTACGTGCTACATCATACCTTGTATATTTATTTATCCTCTTTTCCATAAAATATGTATTACTTATTACCAAATTTCTTTCTACACATAGCTCAATTAAAGGCTCCCCATTACATTTGCCCCAAATTTACCTACTACTCCCTCCATAACATTTTTACCCACTTTAGCATTGAAATCCCCAACCACCATTACTCTCACACTTGATTCAAAACTCCCCACGCATTCACTCAACATTTCCCAGAATCTCTCTCTCTCTCTCTCTCTCTCTCTCTCTCTTTATATATATATATATATATATATATATATATATATATATATATATAATATATTATATATATATATTATATATATATATATATATATATATGTCAGCATAGTTGCTGATCCCTGTGTTGTATAGCATATCAGTATCATCCATGTGCTTTAGATAGGAGATCCCTAGGCCTGTGACTTTGTGTGACGTCACGGGATGTGCATGTGTACGTTCGTACCTCTGCCTCCCTCTCAGTCGGCGGTAGATCATCCAGGCTAGGACAGGCAGGGGCTGGGCTCCATCTCCCATCATCTCAGTCTAACAATATATATCGTTACATCCAACAAGTGTGTCTACCTTCAACCCTCGATATCTCCATTTAAGAACCCCTACGATAAATGGTGGCAACGGAGGGCCTGTAATTCTGACGATTACAGAGATTTCTGGAGATAAATTTCGACTGAGCCTGCCATCTTGTGAGTAGGCCTACCGAGAAGGTTAACACCAGCCAGTTATCTCAAGTCAGCTACTCTCTCAAGCTCCTACCAGCTTCTACACCATTCACTGGTCAGTCTCTTTGTATTAGTGTTTATCTGCTTATTTGCATCACTCCCGAGGGGTTGACCCGAGTTTGCAAAATAAGCCAGCTTCCAGTCTGTGGTGAGGGAGCCCAGTCGAGCCTAGTCTACTCCATCCAGTTCCTTTGCCTGCCAAGCCAGCTTCCACGCCTGCTGTGCTCATCGTGTGAAGTTATCAAGCTATTCTGTGTGAAGGGTTAAGATAAGCCAGCTAGCAACTAACCCAGGTGTCTTACCCCAGTACTCAAGCAAGCCACGTGAGTAGTCTTCATCGCTTGTGATTCAAGCTCCAAGCCATCCTGAGTGCTCTTTTTTCATCCTTGTGGTGTTGTGGTATTTCGTGGGTGTATTTTAAGCAAGCCAGCTTAGAATATCTTCGCGGCAGTGTGGTTGTCCTCAGTGAGGCTTACGCCGTTCAACCCATAGGCCCAACCACCCACTCACCACGTGTCTCACCATTGCCTGGTCTTAGCCCTGTTAACCCACAAACCCAACCACTATCACTGTGTTGTGGTACTCACCCAACCTCTACCAGTGTTTTGGCACACTACTAAGGGTTGTAGCACCATATTTTAAGGACCACATAGGGGGTCAAGAGCTAGAGTGTGTTTCGCAACACCGTTGAAAGCCTCCTGTGTGTGTCTGTCGTCGATGTAAGCGCAATTCTACGATCACGTGTGCAGAGGACAGCAGCAAGATATATATATATATATATATATATATATATAATATATATATATATATATATATATATATATATATATATATATATTATATATATATATATTTCTGTCTCATAAACACGCTAGATAACAGGGATATCTTGCTACTCCTACTTACACTTTGGTCACACTTCACAGACACGCACATGCATATATATATATACATACATCTAGGTTTTTCTCCTTTTTCTAAATAGCTCTTGTTCTTTTTTTATTTCTTCTATTGTCCATGGGGAAGTGGAAAAGAATCTTTCCTCCGTAAGCCATGCGTGTCGTATGAGGCGACTAAAATGCCGGGAGCAATGGGCTAGTAACCCCTTCTCCTGTATACATTTACTAAAAAAGAGAAGAAGAAAAACTTTATAAAACTGGGATGCTTGAATGTGCATGGATGTAGTGCGGATGACAAGAAACAGATGATTGCTGATGTTGTGAATGAAAAGAAGTTGGATGTCCTGGCTCTAAGCGAAACAAAGCTGAAGGGGGTAGGAGAGTTTCAGTGGGGGGAAATAAATGGGATTAAATCTGGAGTATCTGAGAGAGTTAGAGCAAAGGAAGGGGTAGCAGTAATGTTAAATGATCAGTTATGGAAGGAGAAAAGAGAATATGAATGTGTAAATTCAAGAATTATGTGGATTAAAGTAAAGGTTGGATGCGAGAAGTGGGTCATAATAAGCGTGTATGCACCTGGAGAGAAGAGAGGAATGCAGGAGGAGAGAGAGAGATTTTGGAGATGTTAAGTGAATGTATAGGAGCCTTTGAACCAAGTGAGAGAGTAATTGTGGTAGGGGACCTGAATGCTAAGTAGGAGAAACTTTTAGAGAGGGTGGTGGTAGGTAAGTTTGGGGTGCCAGGTGTAAATGATAATGGGAGCCCTTTGATTGAACTTTGTATAGAAAGGGGTTTAGTTATAGGTAATATACATATTTTAAGAAAAAGAGGATAATAAGTATACAAGATATGATGTAGGGCGAAATGCAGTAGTTTGTTGATTATGTATTGGTAGATAAAAGACTGTTGAGTAGACTTCAGGATGTACATGTTTATAGAGGGGCCACAGATATATCAGATCACTTTCTAGTTGTAGCTACACTGAGAGTAAAAGGTATATGGGATACAAGGAGAATAGAAGCATCAGGGAAGAGAGAGGTGAAGGTTTATAAACTAAAAGAGGAGGCAGTTAGGGTAAGATATAAACAGCTATTGGAGGATAGATGGGCTAATGAGAGCATAGGCAATGGGGTCGAAGAGGTATGGGGTAGGATTAAAAATATAGTGTTAGAGTGTTCAGCAGAAGTTTGTGGTTACAGGAAAGTGGGTGCAGGAGGGAAGAGGAGCGATTGGTGGAATGATGATGTAAAGAGAGTAGTAAGGGAGAAAAAGTTAGCATATGAGAAGTTTTTTACAAAGTAGAAGTGATGCAAGGAGGGAAGAGTATATGGAGAAAAAGAGAGAGGTTAAGAGAGTGGTGAAGCAATGTAAAAAAGAGAGCAAATGAGAGAGTGGGTGAGATGTTATCAACAAATTTTGTTGAAAATAAGAAAAAGTTTTGGAGTGAGATTAACAAGTTAAGAAAGCCTAGAGAACAAATGGTTTTGTCAGTTAAAAATAGGAGAGGAGAGTTATTAAATGGAGAGTTAGAGGTATTGGAAGATGGAGGGAATATTTTGAGGAATTGTTAAATGTTGATGAAGATAGGGAAGCTGTGATTTCGTGTATAGGGCAAGGAGGAATAACATCTTGTAGGAGTGAGGAAGAGCCAGTTGTGAGTGTGGGGGAAGTTCGTGAGGCAGTAGGTAAAATGAAAGGGGTAAGGCAGCCGGGATTGATGGGATAAGATAGAAATGTTAAAAGCAGGTGGGGATATAGTTTTGGAGTGGTTGGTGCAATTATTTAATAAATGTATGGAAGAGGGTAAGGTACCTAGGGATTGGCAGAGAGCATGCATAGTTCCTTTGTATAAAGGCAAAGGGGATAAAAGAGAGTGCAAAAATTATAGGGGGATAAGTCTTTTGAGTGTACCTGGTAAAGTGTATGGTAGAGTTATAATTGAAAGAATTAAGAGTAAGACGGAGAATAGGATAGCAGATGAACAAGGAGGCTTTAGGAAAGGTAGGGGGTGTGTGGAAACCCGGTGTTTACAGTGAAACATATAAGTGAACAGTATTTAGATAAGGCTAAAGAGGTCTTTGTGGCATTTATGGATTTGGAAAAGGCGTATGACAGGGTGGATAGGGGGGCAATGTGGCAGATGTTGCAAGTGTATGGTGTAGGAGGTAGGTTACTGAAAGCAGTGAAGAGTTTTTACGAGGATAGTGAGGCTCAAGTTAGAGTATGTAGGAAAGAAAGGAAATTTTTTTCCCCGTAAAAGTAGGCCTTAGACAAGGATGTGTGATGTCACCGTGGTTGTTTAATATATTTATAGATGGGGTTGTAAGAGAAGTAAATGCGAGGGGGCTTGGCAAGAGGCGTGGAGTTAAAAGATAAAGAATCACACACAAAGTGGGAGTTGTCACAGCTGCTCTTTGCTGATGACACTGTGCTCTGGGAGATTCTGAAGAGAAGTTGCAAGAGATTGGTGGATGAATTTGGTAGGGTGTGCAAAAGAAGAAAATTAAAGGTGAATACAGGAAAGAGTAAGGTTATGAGGATAACAAAAAGATTAGGTGATGAAAGATTGAATATCAGATTGGAGGGAGAGAGTATGGAGGAGGTGAAAAGTATTCAGATATTTGGGAGTGGACGTGTCAGGGGAAAGGGGTCTATGAAAGATGAGGTGAATCATAAAATTTGATGGGGGAAAAAAAAGAGTGAGTTGGGGGGCCATTTAGGAGTTTTGTGGGAGACAAAGAATTTTGGGCCCCTTGGGGCAAAAGAGGGGAATGTTTTGAGAGTATAGTTTTACCAACGTTTTATAGGGGTTTAGGAAGCGTGGGGATGAATTTTTGCAGCGGGGGGAAAGGTGGGGGCATGGGATGTCATGTCTGAGGGGAAAGTGTGGTGTGAAAAATAATGCAGAGAATTTTGTAGTTTTGGGGGGTTAGGAGGAGGTGCGGGATTACCAAAAAATGTTGTTTTCCCGAGGGCTGAGGAAAAAGGGTTTTTGAGGTGGGTTTTGGGCATGTAGAGAGAATGGAGCAAACAGAAAAGACTGAAAGAGTGTATCAGTCTGTAGGGGGAAAAGGGAAAGGGGGGGTAGGGGGGGGCCCCAGGAAAAAGGGTTGGGAGGGAGGGGGGGAAAGGAGGTTTTTTGTGCGAGGGGGTTGGACTTCCCGCAGGCATGCATGAGCGTGTTTGAAGGGGGAATGGAGACCCAAAGGTTTTTAATTACTTGACGGCCCTTTGGGATGTGAGCAAAGTAAAATTTAGGGAAAGGGATTCAAGGAAAAACCGGCAGGCCGGACTTGAGTCCTGGAGATGGGAAGTACAGTGCCTGCACTCTGAAGGAGGGGTGTTAATGTTGCAGTTTAAAAACTTTTAGTGTAAAGCACCCTTCTGGCAAGACAGGGGATGGAGTGAATGATGGTGAAAGTTTTTTTTTTTTTTCGGGCCACCCTGCCTTGGTGGGAATCGGCCAGTGTGATAATAAAAAATATATATATATATATATATATAAATATATATATTATATATAATATGCTTAGAATTCGAAAAGAAGGGGCGAAATATTCACAAACACTGATCTCTGGTTGAAGGAGACTTGAACCTATGAATCTTGGAACAAGGTACGCAGTGCTTTACCGACCGTACCACACTGGTCCAATACCTTGGTGTCCAGCTCACGGTAGACGTTTTGATCAAAGGCAGCCAGTGTGGTACGGTCAGTAAATCACCGTGTACCTTGTTCCAAGGTTCATAGGTTCGAGTCTCCTTTGGCCAGAAAAATAATGGGGTGGATAATGAGAACTTTCAAAACAAGGGACAGTGCCAATGTTGGTACTTTGCAAATCACTTGTGTGTTCTCGGTTTGAGTACTGTTCATTTCTGACAGCTGGTTTCAGGGCAGGCAGATATTAGAGCTGGAAAACACACACACACACACACATACATGTCAGCATAGTTGCTGATCCCCTACATATGTTGTATATGTTATCTGAGTATCATAGTACCATCCATATGTTTTATATAGATGACCCCTTGCTAGACTTAGCGGCTAGCATGTGTGATGTTACATGATGCTGCATGTGAGCATCAGACACGCTGTCCCTCTCTCAGTCCACGGATAGACCTACAGTCGGTTACAGGCAGGCTGGGCTCCCCTCTCACACTGCTAATATAAGCGTTACAACCCAACAAGTGTGTTTATCTCCAGCCATTATATCTCCACGAACCCTCTCAACAAATGGTGCCAGTGGTGAGCTCGTAAATTTGATATTTATGCTGATGTATGGAGATTAACTTCTATCAGCCGACGGACATTGTGTGTGATGACTGCATGCCTGCCGAGCAGAGTGAAGCTTCACATACCAAGACAGCCACTCACCACTGCTTCCTGGTCAGTCTTTGTGTCTTAGTGTTTTATCTGCTTATTTGCATTACGTCGGAGGGGTTGACCGGGTTTGCAAATTAAGCCAAGCCAATCTGTGGAGGGGGGGGAGAAAGTCCTATGCCATCCAGCCTGACCCAGTCCTAGCCTAGCCTGCTAGCTAGCTTTCCACCTTGCTGTGCTTATCGTTACAAGTTCTCAAGCCAGTCTGTGTGATGGGTTAAGCCAGCCAGCCAGCAAACCAACTAACCCAGGTGACTAACCCTCAGTACTCAAGCAAGCCATGTGAGTTCCAGCCTTCACCATCGCTTTGTGCTCCCAGTTCCAAGCCATCCTGAGTGTTTATATCATCTCTGTGGTCTTGTGGTATTTTGTGGTGTGTTTTAAGCCAGCCTGGCATAGAATATTCTTGTGCCTAGTGTGGGTGTACCCAGAGCATGTGGGTTACGCCGCTTTTCCAGTCGGCCTAGGCCACTCAGGCAGTGTCCCAGCACGCTGCCTTCACCCACACCTACTTACCACCATTGTTTTTCACCCTTATATTGCAGTCTAGCACCTTATCTTATGGACAGCATAGGAGGTCAAGACGCAAGATTATTCCTTCATCCCTGAGTGCCAACGTAAAAGCCTCCTATGTGCATCTATTGTCTATATAAGTGCAGAATTCTTCGAAAAATCGCCGAGTGGAGATCGCCACCAGCCCAGGAGACTCAGCCACCACCACCACCACCACCACCACCACCACCACCACCACCTCCACCACCACCACCACCACCCTGCCTTCGCCTCTCCACCATCAACATATAGAGACATTTGCGAGTGTTGAGACATTTTTTTTGCTCTCAGTGATTTCTTAGTGACATTTCTTTTTTCAGTGATTTCTTAGTGACATTCAGTGACATTTGATTAGACTCAGTGTTTATTACATTCTGTTTGCAATATTTGTTTTTTCTTCAGTGTTTAAATTTTTGTGCTTTATTTTTTATGTCTGTTGTGTTATGTTCCTTTTTTATATATATTTGCAGTAAGTACTTTTCTGTTTTTCCCTGTTGTGTGCAATATATAAGCAGTATAAGCTTGTGTTTACACTTCACAATTATCTTATGTTCACAGTACTGTGTTTCTTGCCCAGTAATTCATGCAGTGAAGTATTTCAGTGAATTGTTATCTTATGTTCTGCAACACAACCCAGTGTTGTGCCTCGTTTACTTTTTCCCAGCATTTCCTTTTGTATTCATGCTGATTTTGTATTAATTCAGTTTCCATTTTACTGTGTGTTGAACATTCTTTTGTGCTAATTTTTGCTCTTTCAGTGTCTAATTTGTTCCATTTATTGGAACATCTGTGACATTTATTTCCAATTTTTATCAACACAAGACCTTATTGTAAGAAAATATTGATTGTGTTCCGCACTATTGTAAATGTTAACTTTTCTCTCTTTGTATTTAATGTCCTTTATTTTTTTTATTCATATCATTCATATTTCATTGAACAAATTCACTATTAGTACAGTTTTTAACTTCTTTTTTAAAAGTAAATTATTGTTTTGCTTGTTCAGTAAGTGTTGTTTAAGCTACAATTAAGAGTTCAAATGTTCAATCAGTTCATTCCTTGATATTTTTTTGTTTTTGTTGTTGTTCTTGTAAACAACATTTTCTTGTGTGTGCATTTTTTTTATTATTGCAGTATTGATTCATTCTGCAATGACTCTTGTGCAAGTATTGTTCTGCCATTAATTTTTTCTTTCAGAAAATTTTTAAGTATTGTTGTGTTGTGCAGTAATTTTTGATTAGTAATTATTATTTGCATTATTGCTACAGTTTATTTCAGTGCAATATTCTGTGATTTCAGTTTTACATTTCTTGTGTTCTGTTTATAATATTTTATTCTTTGTCTGTCATTTTATTTTTTTTTTTTTTTGAGAATTGCTTTCCCTATTTTAATTTTGCACAAGATTTATTGATTCCATTTTATCATTTTTGAGTGATTTATCATTCATTGTTGAATTTCTTTATTGAACTGAGAGTAAAAACAACTCACTGTGCCATTAATTCAAATTAAAGTAAATTTGAGTAAATTTGATCTGAGTAAAGTATAATTTCTCTTGATTACCAAAGTGTTACCTTCTCCAGTTGAGTGTTTTATGTGAGTTTTCCTTGTTCTACAGTGTGATTTGTCATTTTTCTTTACTTATGCAGAATAGTTAAGCATTTTCTCCCATTTCAGCTTTATTGTGTCATATATTCTCTTTATTATTCTTGTTTTTATGTCCTTGAGTAAGTTCCCTGAGAAGATGTCCCAGTCACTTTTGAATTCTCACTTAGTGTATCATGCCAGTCCAAGTAAACATGAATCAGTCCACAGTACCAATATTCCCTTACTGACTGAAAGACAATACCTAGCCCTTGAGCAATATGTTTGTTCTCACAGCTTGTATCTGAGATTTGTCACAGTGTTGCGAAATGTGAAGTTCAGATTAAGTTCCTATAGATCCGTGAATTATTTATTAACGTAACCGAGCAGTCAGGCACTAGTAAGACTTGTCAATCCTGTCTGGAATCCAGCCACAATATCGTGCACGCAGGGTTTCAGAGGAACCTCAGACAACCCTGGGTACTGAGACTACTATCCCTGCGATGGCGACTTGTTCGAGTAGCCGTTCCTCCCAGGGGACGCTTTGAGAAGAAAGATTACTTGCAATGAGTTACGTCATCTCTTGCTGATGCCGCAAGCCATTGCAGAAAGACGTTTCTGTGGCTAGTGTGCTCACTAGGGTGTTGTTGTCCCTTGTGTTCCAGATGGTGATACTATCCCAGTTGACAGTAATCCTTGCAATGTAAAAAGTTATTTCTCGGGAAACCTTCACATGTTGTTAACGTTTGTAAGGGCAGTCTCTTTATAGTTGATACCTCTTGTCACAGTGTTCGACTCAGAACGAATACCAGTATTGTAGGCCGTGCTCATTTCTTTTCCCCTGTGCTTGCAGTGAGAGATAGTAGATCCGTTCTCCCTTGCTCGTATTGCGTGTTATAGCGTTATCTTTTTCAACCAGGGAGAGTCATCCACTCCTCCGAGTTTGTTCATTCCTCCAGTAAGAAAGAACAGATCCCATGTGGTCTGATGTGATTCGATTCCTGCTCCAGGAAGATCTTATTCTGACCGTGAAGCCACCAGCACCTATTACTGACTTTGTAATGAGCCAAGAATTACTGTATTGAACAGCCGAGTCGGGTACCCCAAGCAGAAGGGTATACCAATTAGTAATTCCACAGTCACTAGTGAATGTAGCTCTACAGCTAGTTCATGATGCACCAGGTGTTGCGCACCCTGGTATGGATCGTTCAGTAAAACAAGCCAAAATGAAATATTTTTGGCCACGTATGGCAACTGATATTTCTGAGTATGTTCAGAAATGTAGTGTCTGTATGCAACATAAAGGAAATGTCAATGGTCCAAATCCTATCCAGGTGTATCCCACCATGAGTGAACCATGGGAAAGAGTTGCCATGGATCTGTTAAGCAATTTTCAATGTTCCCTCCAAGGTAACAAACATCTGTGTATTATGGTAGACCATTTCACCAGATATTGTGAGTTAGTTCCTATTGCAGATAAGACTGCCGAGACAGTAGCTAAAACATTTAAAGAACACATTATCTGCAGACATACCACCCCTAAGTCCCTAGTAACAGATAATGGAAGTGAATTCTGTAATGAGATTCTTGAAAATTTGTGTACTTTGAACAAGATCTCTAAATCCACCATTATTCCTTATCATCCTGCCAGCAATGGGTTACTGGAACAAAAGAATAAGAAAGTACTTGATGTCTTGAGAACCACTATCAATTCCAACAGTGAAACTTGGGATGAAGTTATACCTGATGTTCAATGTGCCATAAATTCTGCTTACACTGCTTCAAAAGGTGACACTCCACATTATGCATTGTTCAAGACACTGTACACTGTGTATGTTAGGCCCATACTGGAGTATGCAGCACCAGTCTGGAACCCACACCTGGTCAAGCACGTCAAGAAGTTAGAGAAAGTACAAAGGTTTGCAACAAGGCTAGTCCCAGAGCTCAAGGGAATGTCGTACGAGGAAAGGTTAAGGGAAATCGGACTGACGACACTGGAGGACAGAAGGGTCAGGGGAGACATGATAACGACATACAAGATACTGCGGGGAATAGATAAGGTGGACAGAGATAGGATGTTCCAGAGAGGGGACACAGGGACAAGGGGTCACAACTGGAAGCTGAAGACTCAGACGAGTCACAGGGACGTTAGGAAGTATTTCTTCAGTCATAGAGTTGTCAGCAAGTGGAATAGCCTAGCAAGTGAAGTAGTGGAGGCAGGAACCATACATAGTTTTAAGAAGAGGTATGACAAAGCTCAGGAAGCAGAGAGAGAGAGGATCCAGTAGCGATCAGTGAAGAGGCGGGGCCAGGAGCTGAGTCTCGACCCCTGCAACCACAATTAGGTGAGTACAATTAGGTGAGTACAAGCGTTTGCCTTATGAGTTGTTGTATTCCGCACAGAAACCCAATTACAACCCTGATGATTTCATAGCAGCTCGTACCAGCTTAGCTGAAAGTGTTTTTAGAAGAATCCGTGAAACACTTCATAAAACAACAGCAGATTTACAAGAGTAACTAATAGCCGTGCCAAGCAGACCAAAGTAAAAGTGGGTTCGAGAGTAATGCTGACTAACTTCAACAAAACATCCACAATGCCTAAGCTCGATCAAAAGTTTGTTGGTTCTTATTGAGTAGTTGAACATATCAGTGGTAATAAGTATAAAGTTAGAGAAATTAGTACTTGTCAGTATAAGGAATCGCATTTAGATCATATGAAGTTAGTATGCGATGTTGAGGATGATATTTCTACCCAGACTAATGTGACAGATGCTAACAATCTTCCTGACTCTGTACCCTCTACCTCTAACACTCAGTCAGATAATCAACCTGAATGTCGTTATTCTTTGCGTACTCGACAAGTAATCAGAAACCCACAAGTATCTTTTGCAGATACTTGTTCAGATCTCCCTCAGTCAAGGTATGTGTTAGCCATTGCAAAAGAATTTGATCCTCCCAGAGACGATAACCATTCTGCATATGTAAATCTTACCCTCGCAGAGTTGGTTTTAAATGTACATAGCCTGTATAATTAGATGTTCAAGTTGAATGAAGTTGTCAACTGTGTGTTTTGTTACTAGCTGATTAGTTCCAAGAAATTTCTTTTGTGTGTGTGTGTGTGTGTGTTCACATTCCCTCTGAATTCTGAGATTTAGCAGTAATGACCTCTGTGCACCAGGTCTGCCTTTGCTGCTAATTACTTTCACCTTTGTAAATATATATTCTTCCTCAGAATCTGTAGAGTGCATGAATACAGATCGAATGAACAATTCTATCTTTTATTATGCTATGATTGTTCCTTTAATTCATAATGCATTGCGATACCATCCATTACAATATCATCAATCATGTAAATCACCATCCGTTAATATAACATCCATTCCAATGTTGTCCATTCAACTGAGTATGTCCTATAACCATTTCTGTGATTAGTTCTAAGTTACATTTGTCCTTGCAATTGTATAGAATCAGCCCAGAACCACCTGCCTGTTCAGCCTGTTGCATATGGTATGTCGAGGCATACGTAACATGACCGAGCTGTCGGCATAGTTGCTGATCCCCTATGTATGTTGTATATGTTATCTGAGTATCATAGTTAGTACCATCCATATGTTTTATATAGACGACCCCTTGTTAGACTTAGTGGCTAGCATGTGTGACGTCACGTGATGCCGCATGTGAGCATCAGACACCAGATGCGCTGTCCCTCTCTCAGTCCACAGACAAACCTACAGAAGGTTACAGGCAGGCTGGGCTCCCCTCTCACACTCGGCTAATATAAGTGTTACAGCCCAACAAGTGTGTTTATCTCCAACCATTATATCTCCACGAACCCTCTCAACACACACAGATCACTTATAGCCCTCAGGGAGCCAATAAAACATTTAAATTTCTGGGAACACCTCAAAGACCTAAACTCACTTTAGCAGAAGAGAGAGGGAGAGGGAGAGGGAGAGAGATGATAATATATACGTGGAGGGTGCCTGAAGGCCTGATCTCATATCTACACACTGCCATAACAACACACTGGAATGAGAGATATTATATGAAGTGTAAAATAAACCCAGTGGAAAACAAGGGCGCCGTAGACTCAAGTAACAGAACGTTATATCAACATTCATGGTGCCAGACGGTTTTGCTCTCTACATCAAGATATCAGAAACATTGCTGTTGTATCAGTGGTTTATCACAGTGGGAGAAGGCAGCTAACACTGTGTCAGTGGTTCATCACAATGGGGATGAACAGCTGACATTGTGTCAGTGGTTCATCACAGTGGGGGAGGACAGCTGACACTGTGTCAGTAGTTCATCACAGTGGGGGAGGACAGCTGACACTGTGTCAGTGGTTCATCACAATGGGGAAAAACAGCTGACACTGTGTCAGTGGTTCATCACAGTGGGGGAGGACAGCTGACACTGTCAGTGGTTCATCACAGTGGGGAAGAACAGATGACATTGTGTCAGTGGTTCATCACAGTGGGGAGCACAGCTGACACTGTGTCAGTGGTTCATCACAGTGGGGAGAAACAGCTGACAATTGTGTCAGTGTTCATCACAGTGGGGAAAGACAGCTGACACTGTGTCAGGGGTTCATCATAGTGGGGAAGGACAGCTGACACTGTATCAGTGGTTCATCACAGTGGGGAAGGACAGCTGACATTGTGTCAGTGGTTCATCACAGTGGGGAAGAACAGCTGACATTGTGTCAGTGGTTCATCACCGTGGGGAAGAACAGCTGACATTGTGTCAGTGGTTCATCACAGTGGGGGAGCACAGCTGACACTGTGTCAGTGGTTCATCACAGTGGGGAAGAACAGCTGACACTGTGTCAGTGGTTCATCACAGTGGGGAAGGACAGCTAACACTGTCAGTAGTTCATCACAGTGGGAGAGGACAGCTGACACTGTCAGTGGCTCACATTATCAAGAGATAACACCTTCATCGTTAACGACATCTCTTATATCTTCCAACGATACAACTGTTATTGCACGATACTACTGTTATTGATGCTGTTGCACGATACTATGTTATTGATCGTGTTGCACGATACTACTGTGTATGATGCGTTGCACGTATATACTGTTATTGATGCGTTGCACATACTACTGTATTGAACAGTTGCACGATTACATGTTTTGTGCTGTGCACGTACTACTGTTAGGCTGTTGCACGAAACTACATGTTATTGTTGCTGTTGCACGTACTACTGTGTTGTATATTTAGGCACTATGCTGCGCGCTTGCTACTACTGTTGCCTTCACCTACTGTTGTTTCTACCAGTGCCATCTGCCCTCTTCACGTCCATCATATGCCCTCCAACAGTGCTTATATCCTCTACAGTGCCTATCATGTCCTCTTACCATGTGCCATCATTTTCATTAACAGTGCCATATGTCCTCTACCAGTGGCACTTCACTTCAGGTGCCAAATTCGTTTCACTATCTCGCAACACTGAGGGCAAATATGCTGTTGTTAAAATTTAATGACTATGCTGCACCATGTAACTATGTTGCTTGCCACAATGAACCATGGTGCCACATGAACTTGCTGCACAATGAACCATGCTTGCCACCATGAACTATGCTGCCACAATGAACCATGGTGCCTACATGAATATGTTGCCACATGAATCATGGTGCCACCATGTAACTATGCTGCACAATGAACCATGGTGCCACCATGACTATGTTGCCACAATGAACCATGTGCCACCATGAACTATGCTGCCACAATGAACCATGGTGCCACCATGAACTATGCTGCGCAATGAACCATGCTGCCACCATGAACTATGCTGCCACAATGAACCATGGTGCCACCATGAACTATGCTGCCACAATGAGCCATGGTGCCACCATGAACTATGCTGCCACAATGAACCATGCTGTCACCATGAACTATGCTGCCACAATGAACCATGGTGCCACCATGAACTATGCTGCCACAATGAACCATGCTGCCACCATGAACTATGCTGCCACAATGAACCATGGTGCCACCATGAACTATGCTGCCACAATGAACCATGCTGTCCCCATGAACTATGCTGCCGCAATGAACCATGGTGCCACCACGAACTATGCTGCCACAATGAACCATGGTGCCACCATGAACTATGCTGCCACAATGAACCATGGTGCCACCATGAAATATGCTGCCACAATGAACCATGGTGCCACCATGAACTATGCTGCCACAATGAACCATGGTGCCACCATGAACTATGCTGCCACAATGAACCATGGTGCCACCATGAACTATGTTGCCACAATGAACCATGGTGCCACCATGAACTATGCTGCCACAATGAACCATGGTGCCACCATGAACTATGCTGCCGCAATGAACCATGCTGCCACCATGAACTATGCTGCCACAATGAACCATGGTGCCACCATGAACTATGCTGCCACAATGAACCATGGTGCCACCATGAACTATGCTGCCACAATGAACCATGCTGCCCACCATGAACTATGCTGCCACAATGAACCATGGTGCCACCATGAACTATGCTGCCACAATGAACCATGCTGCCACCATGAACTATGCTGCCCAATGAACCATGTGCCACCATGAACTATGCTGCCACAATGAACCATGCTGTCCCCATGAACTATGCTGCCCAATGAACCATGGTGCCACCATGAACTATGCTGCCACAATGAACCATGGTGCACCATGAACTATGCTGCCACAATGAACCATGGTGCCACCATGAAATATGCTGCCACAATGAACCATGGTGCCACCATGAACTATGCTGCCACAATGAACCATGGTGCCACCATGAACTATGCTGCCACAATGAACCATGGTGCCACCATGAACTATGCTGCTACAATGACCCATGGTGCCACCATGAACTATGCTGCCACAATGAACCATGGTGCCACCATGAACTATGCTGCCACAATGAACCATGGTGCCACCATAAAACTATGTTGCCACAATGAACCATGGTGCCACCATGAACTATGCTGCCATAATGAACCATGGTGCCACCATGAACTATGCTGCTACAATGACCCATGGTGCCACCATGAACTATGCTGCCACAATGAACCATGGTGCCACCATGAACTATGCTGCCACAATGAACCATGGTGCCACCATGAACTATGTTTGCCACAATGAACCATGGTGCCACCATGAACTATGCTGCCACAATGAACCATGGTGCCACCATGAACTATGCTGCCACAATGAACCATGGTGCCACCATGAACTATGCTGCTACAATGACCCATGGTGCCACCATGAACTATGCTGCCACAATGAACCATGGTGCCACCATGAACTATGCTGCCACAATGAACCATGGTGCCACCATGAACTATGTTGCCACAATGAACCATGGTGCCACCATGAACTATGCTGCCACAATGAACCATGGTGCCACCATGAACTATGCTGCCACAGTTAACCATGCTGCCATAGTGAACCATGCTGCCTCAGTTGGCTATGCTAACACCTGTCATATGACGGGTGTTAGCATAGTAATGAGTGAAGACGATATAATGACTTATGTACTTTTTACAACACCTAGGAATCTTTACTGAAGAAACATTTCGCCCACCGTAAGCACGTCTTGATCTCGACTCACCCAAGTGGCGACGCGACTCACTCACATACGTACACACAAAGCTGTCTTATTCAACTATAACAATATATTAATACTTACCACAACATTACACATGATGACTAAGAGAGGGATCTGACACTAAGATAACCGGGGAAGAAACAAGATAAATGATCATAGGGGAACCGAACCAAACTAACTGTTTTATGGTACAATCCTTAGCAGATCACTCTACAAGGCCAGTCAGTCAGTCAGGTGACCATGGGACCAGATCCCATGACCCATCCTCCTCCCCCACAGAGCCTTTGCTCTGTCACCTACAGAATCTGGCCACCCGATCTCCACACACAGCCTCCAGCTCTACCCTCACTAAGCCTTCTCTTGAGACACGTTTACCCTGAGCTAACAGAGTCCTCTACACCCGCAATATCTCCTTGCCGCAGAGGCGAAATTGTGAACTATGTTGTTACAGTGTAGTTCTACTGGCTTAGCTTCCTGCTGATTTACAGTACCTGCCTTGTTATCCTGCGAATGATAGTTGCTAGTTTACAGTGCCTGCTGTGTTATCCTGCAAGTGATAGTTGCTAGTTTACAGTGCCTGCTGTGTTATCCTGCGAATGATAGTTGCTAGTTTACAGTGCTTGCTGTGTTATCCTGCGAGTGATAGCTGCTAGTTTACAGTGCTTGCTGTGTTATCCTACGAGTGATAGCTGCTAGTTTACAGTGCCTGCTGTGTTATCCTGCAAGTGATAGCTGCTAGTTTACAGTGCTTGCTGTGTTATCCTACGAGTGATAGCTGCTAGTTTACAGTGCCTGCTGTGTTATCCTGCGAGTGATAGCTGCTAGTTTACAGTGCCTGCTGTGTTATCCTGCAAGTGATAGCTGCTAGTTTACAGTGCCTGCTGTGTTATCCTGCGAGTGATAGCTGCTAGTTTACAGTGCCTGCTGTGTTATCCTGCAAGTGATAGCTGCTAGTTTACAGTGCTTGCTGTGTTATCCTACGAGTGATAGCTGCTAGTTTACAGTGCCTGCTGTGTTATCCTACGAGTGATAGCTGCTAGTTTACAGTGCCTGCTGTGTTATCCTGCAAGTGATAGCTGCTAGTTTACAGTGCCTGCTGTGTTATCCTGCAAGTGATAGCTGCTAGTTTACAGTGCCTGCTGTGTTATCCTGCAAGTGATAGCTGCTAGTTTACAGTGCCTGCTGTGTTATCCTACGAGTGATAGCTGCTAGTTTACAGTGCCTGCTGTGTTATCCTGCAAGTGATAGCTGCTAGTTTACAGTGCCTGCTGTGTTATCCTGCAAGTGATAGCTGCTAGTTTACAGTGCTTGCTGTGTTATCCTACGAGTGATAGCTGCTAGTTTACAGTGCCTGCTGTGTTATCCTGCAAGTGATAGCTGCTAGTTTACAGTGCCTGCTGTGTTATCCTGCAAGTGATAGCTGCTAGTTTACAGTGCCTGCTGTGTTATCCTGCAAGTGATAGCTGCTAGTTTACAGTGCCTGCTGTGTTATCCTGCAAGTGATAGCTGCTAGTTTTACAGTGCCTGCTGTGTTATCCTACGAGTGATAGCTGCTAGTTTACAGTGCCTGCTGTGTTATCCTACGAGTGATAGCTGCTAGTTTACAGTGCCTGCTGTGTTATCCTACGAGTGATAGTTGCTAGTTTACAGTGCCTGCTGTGTTATCCTACGAGTGATAGCTGCTAGTTTACAGTGCCTGCTGTGTTATCCTACAAGTGATAGCTGCTAGTTTACAGTGCCTGCTGTGTTATCCTACGAGTGATAGCTGCTAGTTTACAGTGCCTGCTGTGTTATCCTACGAGTGATAGTTGCTAGTTTACAGTGCCTGCTGTGTTATCCTACAAGTGATAGCTGCTAGTTTACAGTGCCTGCTGTGTTATCCTACAAGTGATAGCTGCTAGTTTACAGTGCCTGCTGTGTTATCCTATGAGTGATAGCTGCTAGTTTACAGTGCCTGCTGTGTTATCCTGCAAGTGATAGTTGCTAGTTTACAGTGCCTGCTGTGTTATCCTGCGAATGATAGTTGCTAGTTTACAGTGCTTGCTGTGTTATCCTGCGAGTGATAGCTGCTAGTTTACAGTGCCTGCTGTGTTATCCTGCAAGTGATAGCTGCTAGTTTACAGTGCTTGCTGTGTTATCCTACGAGTGATAGCTGCTAGTTTACAGTGCCTGCTGTGTTATCCTGCAAGTGATAGCTGCTAGTTTACAGTGCCTGCTGTGTTATCCTACGAGTGATAGCTGCTAGTTTACAGTGCCTGCTGTGTTATCCTGCAAGTGATAGCTGCTAGTTTACAGTGCCTGCTGTGTTTATCCTACGAGTGATAGCTGCTAGTTTGCAGTGCCTGCTGTGTTATCCTGCAAGTGATAGCTGCTAGTTTACAGTGCCTGCTGTGTTATCCTGCAAGTGATAGCTGCTAGTTTACAGTGCTTGCTGTGTTATCCTACGAGTGATAGCTGCTAGTTTACAGTGCCTGCTGTGTTATCCTGCAAGTGATAGCTGCTAGTTTACAGTGCCTGCTGTGTTATCCTACGAGTGATAGCTGCTAGTTTACAGTGCCTGCTGTGTTATCCTACGAGTGATAGTTGCTAGTTTACAGTGCCTGCTGTGTTATCCTACGAGTGATAGCTGCTAGTTTACAGTGCCTGCTGTGTTATCCTACGAGTGATAGCTGCTAGTTTACAGTGCCTGCTGTGTTATCCTACGAGTGATAGTTGCTAGTTTACAGTGCCTGCTGTGTTATCCTGCGAGTGATAGCTGCTAGTTTACAGTGCCTGCTGTGTTATCCTACGAGTGATAGCTGCTAGTTTACAGTGCCTGCTGTGTTATCCTACAAGTGATAGCTGCTAGTTTACAGTGCCTGCTGTGTTATCCTACAAGTGATAGCTGCTAGTTTACAGTGCCTGCTGTGTTATCCTATGAGTGATAGCTGCTAGTTTACAGTGCCTGCTGTGTTATCCTACAAGTGATAGCTGCTAGTTTACAGTGCTGCTGTGTTATCCTACAAGTGATAGCTGCTAGTTTACAGTGCCTGCTGTGTTATACTACAAGTGATAGCTGCTAGTTTACAGTGCCTGCTGTGTTATCCTACAAGTGATAGCTGCTAGTTTACAGTGCCTGCTGTGTTATCCTACAAGTGATAGCTGCTAGTTTACAGTGACTACTGTGTTATCCTGCCAGTTGCAGTGACTAAAGCGATGAACTGACATCACCCCCAGTGGGAAGACAGCCGTGACTTCAGCATTACAGAGGCAATACCTACACTAACAGTCACTACTGATTATTGTAACTGATGCAAAACGATGACGTTATCTCAAGATTACTGTTATCTTACGTCGCGACAATGATGCGCATGTATTGCATATTTACGACTGCTTTTTATTGCATATTTCAATCTTATTGTATATGTCGACGTTTTAGATTGCATATTTCGCCTTTTTCATTTCGACATGTTTGTTTAATATACCTAAGTTCTATTTGCATATCTCAGATTTTATTAATACATTTCGAGCGCTTAGTCTGTGGACCAAATCGACCAAAACTCGTCATATGTTTCAGTCTTTGTTGTGTTTCGTGTTGTTTCCATACGTAGTATTGTCTGCTTTTTTTATTCTACGTGATTTCGAGGTTTCTATTGCACATCTGACGTTTCGAAAGAGAGTCTCTTCACCAGTTACTTGTTTAATTAATTTAGCAATTAACTCAAATTAATACATTAGTGAGCTAAAATTAAAATTGTGTTAACTAGTATATTAGATTTAAGGGCAAGAATATAGTGATACAGGGTGAGGGACTAATTACCTCAAACCCTCCTCGTTATCCTCAGTTTCTGTTTGTTTGGACTGAAGAAGGCACGGCTGGCGAAACGTTTCCTCACAATATTTCCAAATGTTGGACAAGTATCTCATTATGCATTGTTCACCACACTCTATACTGGTACTGGTACTGTGTACTGGTTACTGCTTACAGTGTGAGTGTTCTAGTGGCAGAGAGGAAATCAGTGAACACAGAGTGAAGGAAGAGAGAGAGAGAGAGGGAGATAGAGGAAGAGGATGAGAGACTGAGAAGAGAAGTGAGGGAATGCAAGTGAAGATAAGTGTGGGAAGTGGACAGTGATGGTTCATTAGTGGTATTTCGTTAAGAGATGTTAGAGAATGAGGGGAAAGAGGATTTGCTAGTTTCTACACCTGGTTGCTGGTTGGTAGTTCCTGATTCTCTGAGTGTCCTGGTTTTTGCACTTCCAACTCTACTTCTGTGATTGGCTCTATTTTTTGCCTTTCTCTTATCCCAGATTTGCAGCTTTTCTTCCTGGGCGTATGTTCGATCTCTACGTAAACATTCCATTATACATTTCTCACTTCCCAAGAGCTGATTTTCTCTTTAGTACCTGATCTTTACTTGTTTCTGATTTAAAGGAACCTATCAGTGGACAACGTCTTTCTCTGTTGTATGATTCAGTTCTGAAAAAAATTATCTAATTTTTTGCCTCCTCTGGACCAATTAACAAGTCTTAACAAGTCTTCTATCACCATTTTTTGCTCACCTCCCTTTCGTCCACTTCTTAATCTCTCTTTGTTGCTCTGGTAGCCCAAAATTCATCAAAGAAGTCTCTCTTTCTGTTGTATATTCACTTTTCCTAGTAACAGCCTCCTTCACTGTCTCTTGTAATATTTCTGACACTGCCTCATTGTTTTTCATTATGCCTGAGGACGGTAGCGGAAGACCATATGGATATACAAATGCCCTAGGAACTATGCCCCGGAAAGGTTAACAGGAGTACGTCTGGTCACAGACCGGGCCGCGGGGGCGTTGACCCCCGAAACTCTCTCCAGGTAAACTCCAGGTAAACAATTGATTTGTCTGTTGCAAGCAGATTCGAGACATTTGCTTAATATCCCTGGTATCTTATTTTCATTAATAAGATACCTTAACATATCATATAGGTTATTATACTGTCTATCTCTATATTCCTCAATAAGAGGACAATAAGGCTGACTACAACCTAAGCCCGGCCACTACAACATCAGTCAGTTTATATTACAAGTTACTCTATAAACATACTTATCTAAGTTCGTGTTACAATACTAAGTAACACATCTACTTGGGCTTCTAACTGCTGTCCTATGATATTCAGTTTTATTTTTTCACTTGTCTCCTAATGTTATTCCTAATGCCAGACACAGCTATGTCAAAGTTGTATTCTACATTTTCCCTCAAAATACTTTTTTCTGGCAACATTATGAACTTTATCATGGCAGGTTACTCCAGTGTGTGATGGAATTCGTGAAAAATTGCACATTAATTCCTTTTTCCTGATTTGTTTTAATATCTACATCTGGTTTCTCCAGTGAGCATGTTGTTAGTGAGTCAAAAGTCTTAACTGATGACAAAATCAGTAGTAATCATAGAGTTAAGGTCAGTATCATAAGCTAACTTCGGCGCCATTAAGTTGGCAAACAATTTAATTTGAAGTGTAGACGCCCAGTTGTTAATTCTTATACCTAACTCAACATAGTTGGTATCGTTCTGAGGATTTCTGTTATTTATGCTTCTTGATATGAAGCCAAGAATTCTATTATCTTTACTACGAACATTTATCCACTTTTGTCTTGGCTTTATATTACTACGTACTTCTAGTGATTCTTGTGTAAAGCACCGTGATTATCGTGTACGACACTGTGATTGCTGCGTACGACACTGATTCTTGTTTACCCTGGTGTGAATACACATCTCAGATACTAGAGTATACAGGTGTATGGTAATACTCCCTTCTGTACACTCCTCCCGTGAAGAGAATACACCATACATTAGCATACAACAGAAGAGTGTCACAACAGTGTATCGTTTAGTTGCGATAATTAATTAATGAAGATCCTCAGTTAAGTGGTCCACGGCCTCCAACAATTGCGGTCACTTTTAATCAAAACCTCAGAGTAACTAAATGAGGTCAACATTATGATGTCGCTGATGAAGTGGTTAATTATCGTTGGTGGGACACACAAACACACATTTTCTTGGACTATAAGAAGACTTTTGACACAGTACCACACAAAAAGCTAGAGAAGACAGGAATAACAGGAAAAGCTCTTCAGTGGATCAGGGAATAGTTGACAGGAAGGAAATAACATGTGTTGATACTTGAACTGTCAGTGGGCGCATGTGTCAAGCGGGGTTCCACAAGCGTCAGCAGGAAAGCTAATAAGGGGAATTCAAGTGGACGAGGACCAGGTAAGCCTACAAGGGATTTCAACAAGTTGCAAGCCTGGTCCAGCAAATAGCTTCTGGAGTTTAATCTAAATAAGTGCAAAGTCATGAAGCTTGGAGAATTACAAAGAAGACCGTAGATGGAGTACATATTCGGTGGTCAAAGGCTGCAAACTTCAATCAAGGAAAATGATCTTGGGGTGAGCATTATGCCGAGCACATCTCCTGAGGCACACATCAACCAAAATAACACTGCTGTAGAACCTGGACGCCTGATAAACCTAAGTATAGCGTTTCGACATCTAAGTAAAGAGTCAATATACTATAAACCGTGTACGTCAGGCCTATATTGGATTATGCAATATAGAATCCACAATTGGTAAAGCATGTCAAGAAATTGGAGAAAGTGAAAAAGTTTGCAGAAAGATTAGTCCCGGGTTAAGGGAACTCGACCTGAAGAAACTGGAGGATAGGAGAGACATGATAACAACGTATAAATTACTGAGAGGAATTGACAAGAATGACAGGGCAGGATGTTCCAGAGATGGTACACAGCAACAAGGGGTCACAACTGGAAGTTGAAAACTCAGATGAGTCACAGGAATATTAGGAATTATTTCTTCAGCCTTAGAGTTGTCAGGAAGTGAAACAATCTGGAGAGTGAATGTATCACGCGAAGATTACGTTACATTTATTCGACGTATGTCACATATAAGCGTCCTCTCTCGACCAGCGAACCAGCTGTTAAGGGCATGACAGGGAAGCCCACCTGTTATGCAAAAAAACGGGGTTCCCCCACCAATGTGAGGAAGTCCCCACTTCGGCGATTATTTTTCAAGTTGGTCGCTCACGTTCTCACTGTGCATAGTGTTTTTAAATACATTATATTGCATGCTTTTTTATGAAGCAAAACTTTAAGTTTTTACTTTTGCTATTTTTTTTTTTTCCCTACCTTGGTTTCAGGTGAGGCAGCTCCCCCCAGGTGTACGGGCCAAAAGGTACTCTGTGTTCTTAATAGTGGGTTTGGAGGCAAAAATCCATACATGGTTTTAAGAAGAGGTACGAAAAAAAGCTCTGAGCGGGGAGAGAGTGGCCCCTAGTAGCGCCCGGGGGAAGGGGGGGAAACCAAGAGTGTGAATGACCCCTGCAACCAATGCAGTGGTACACCACCAAAAA
Source organism: Cherax quadricarinatus (assembly GCF_026875155.1). Taxonomy (NCBI): domain Eukaryota; kingdom Metazoa; phylum Arthropoda; class Malacostraca; order Decapoda; family Parastacidae; genus Cherax; species Cherax quadricarinatus. The sequence goes on along the minus strand of NC_069401.1, from coordinate 22,320,868 downwards.
CCCGCAACAAACATGGACACACCCCCCCCCAGCGCAACAACAAACAGCACAAACATGCCACACACCCACCACAAACCCCCACACAACACACACACACCATACACCACCACACAACAACACACCACACAACCACACACACCACACAACCACACACCACCCACACAACAAACACCCCCACACACACACACACACACACACACATATACAGGATTTTCCCCTTCGTAAAGTGACCCCTATAACCCTTCCTTCCCCCCATCTTTTCCCCCCTCTCTCTTTTCCCTCTCTCTTTTTTTTTTTTTTTTTTTTTTTTTTTTAAGGGGTTTTTGACAAGGTTAAGGATCCATAGCTTTATTGCGCTATTTACGGGTTTTAAGGATTCCTAACTTTTTGGAAGCTAAGAGCTGTTCCCTCATGCTCTTTGAAAGCATTTTTATTGTTATGAGACTCAAGTAGGAAAAGGATAAATTGGAGCATCTGTGGGCCGCATTTTCTTTTGATAAATGCTTTTCTCTTTGACATTTTATCCTGTACGAATGTGTTCCATCTCGATTTCATCCTGGGTATGTATGTTTTCCAGATGGAATGAAGTTCTGGAAAGGGTACAGCCCGAGTGAATTGCGCTTTCTGCCCCTCTTGTGGCATTAAAGCTTGTTTCACGCTGTCCCCGAAGTGGATCCAGTGTGTATTTTGACAAAATTGGCCTTTTACATAACAGTAAGGCCACCACATCCCCCTATGTTGAAGGCTCTGTGAAAGGAAAATTATCCAGGATGGGTCCGGCGAGAGATGAGACGTCTTGCTCTGTTCTCTACTCTGTCAAGCAGTCGCAGATGAGAGGGGGGGCCAGGCAAACCAAGAAAGGGGGAGCATACTCAAGGTGCGAGAGTACTTGTGCCTCGTACAGGATCTTGCAATTCTCTCTCTCTCTCTCTCTCTCTCTCTCCCTCTCTCTCTCTCTCTCTCTCTCTCTCTCTCTCTCTCTCTCTCTCTCTCTCCTCTCTCTCTCTCTCTTTCTCTCTCCCCTTTCATCCTCTCTCTCTTCCTCTCTCTCTTCCTCCCCACTCTTTCTCTCTTCCTCTCTCTCTCTTTCTCTCTCCCCCTTTCATCCTCTCTCTCTTCCTCTCTCCTCTTCTCTCACTCTTTCTCTTTTCCCCTCTCTCTCTCCCTCTCCCTCTCTCTCTTCCTCTCCCTCTCTCTCTTCCTCTTTTACTCTTTTCTCTTCCTCTTCTTTTATCTCTCTCTCTCTTCCCTTGTCACTCCCCCTCTCTCTTACCTTTACCCTCTCTCTCACTTTCTCCCCCTTTTTCCCTTCTTTTCCCCTCCTTCTAGGCTCCCCTTCTCTCTCTCCCTATCTCTCACTCTCTCCCCCCCTTTTTCTTTTTCTCTTTCTCTCTCTCTTTCACTAAAAAAAAAAATGGTTGGGACTCGCATGAATCAGGGATCAGATGACAATGGTACTGGTAGGGAGGAAGGGATGGAGGAAACAGGGGAAAAAGGGAAATAGAGCAAGAATGGGAGAGAAAATTAGGAGAGCTTTCTGTAAAAATGGAGAAAGAGCTCTCTGTGAAATGGGAAAAGAGGTTGGAGAAGGAGTCAAAGAATTGGGAGGCACAAGTCGAAACTGCAGTAGCCAGGGTAAAGGTCCTAGAATTTGAGGTAAACAGGCTAAAGCAAGTCTCAGGGGCAGTGACCAGAGAAGACACACCATACGAAGATGAGAGGCTAAAACAGGAAGGAAGGAGATATGAATTATGCTAAGGTCATATCAGCCTGCAAAGAAGGGCCAGGGAGTGGAAGGGAAGAGCAGAGGGGGTGCAGATGGAGAGGGAAAGATAGGTAGAATGCTGAGGCACAACCATGCTACCAAGAGCCACGGGAAAAAATCAAGGGAGAAAATGACCACATACAGACAGGAACCAGAGTCACAGAGGGAGAGGCAATGGGAAAAGGAAAGGGCAAAATCAGTGATTATCCATGGGCTTCGGGAGAGAGAGGAAAGGAAAACACTGAAAGACGGCAGGAAGAAAGAAAGGAGATTGAGGAATCATCACGGAAATAGGGGGAGAAGACATGGATGGGTTTGTAATTTTCCAGAGAATAGGGGGGTACTTGAAGGGGAGAAACCGACCGATCAAGCTGATTCTCAGGGACAGAAACAGTGTTGAACAGGATCCTCCAAGAGAAACCACGGTTGAAAAGCTCGAAAGAGTGCAAGGAAGGGTTTGTTCCCTAGACAGAGACAGAACCAAACAGAGAGACAGCAGCTGAGGGAGAGGACAAAAAAGCGAAAGGAGCTAGGAAAGGAGACAAGGATGGAACCAGCAGAGGTCAGTCAGGCAGAGAAACAGAGCAGAAAGGGGCAAGCACACACACAACTATCCTCAGAACCCCAAAAACCTATCACCCCATCCCAACACACAATACAATCCATACCCACAGCTTCCACCCAACCCCCAACCACAGAATCCCACAGTATGCTACCAGGTCTCCCACCCCCACAGGCCCCCAAACCATAGTGTTGGAAAGGAAACTGAAGGTATGGTACACAAACGCTGATGGAATAACAAACAAGTGGGAGGAGTGGCACGAAAGAGTCAAAGAGGCATCACCAGACATCATAGCGATCACAGAAACCAAGCTTACAGGTATGATAACAGATGCCATCTTTCCAGTGGGATACCAGATCCTGAGAAAAGACAGAAGGAACACGGGAGGTGGAGGAGTGGCATTGCTGATCAAACACCGATGGAATTTTGATGAGCTGGAGATCTCAGTAGTAGTAACCAGTTACCAGTAACCAGTGTACCAGTAGATGACTCACTACCAACCATCTCTGCCTGAGTCACTGTCTGTATTCATATTGTGCTGACCACAGCAGTATTCAAAGACCCCCTCACATATGGGTACTGTGGGTGGCCAGTCAGTCATACGAGAGTGAGCAAGGGAGGCAGGTTCGGCTGTGGCGCCCTTCCACATACTTCAGTTACAATATACGCCACCATTTATCATGTGGGGTTCGAATACGTGGATAGGGTAAAGTAATACTCACGTAGGCTGGTAGTACGTATAATTACGGATAATGTGGGGAGCGCCCAAACAGCTGTACCTATCTCCTTGCTCACTCTCGTATGACTGACTGGCCGCCCACAGTACCCATATGTGAGGGGGTCTTTGAATACTGCTGTGGTCAGCTCTCAGTAGTAGTAACCATTTACTAGTAACCAGTGTACCACTAGATGACTCACTACCAACCGTCTCTGCCTGAGTCACTGTCTGCATTCATATTGTGCTGACCACAGCAGTATTCAAAGACCCCCTCACATATGGGTACTGTGGGCAGCCAGTCAGTCATACGAGAGTGAGCAAGAGAGGCAGGTTCGGCTGTGGCACCCTTCCACATACTTCAGTTACAATATACGTACTACCAGCCTACGTGAGTATTACTTTACCCTATCCACGTATTCGAACCCCACATGATAGAGAGAGGAGACAGCGAAGAAGAAAGTGATTACATAACGGGAACGCTTCACTCTGGTGGTCCCAAGGTGATAATTGCAGTGATGTATAACCCACCACAGAACAGCAGGAGGCCAAGGCAAGAGTATGACGAGAGCAATAGAGCAATGGTTGACACACTGGCTGCAGTGGCGAGTAGAGCTCATGCATGCAGGGCAAAGTTCCTGATCATGGGCAACTTTAACCACAAGGAGATCGAATGGGAGAACTTGGAGCCACATGGGGGCCAAGATACATGGAGGCTAAGATGATGGGGGGTGGTACTGGAAAACTTCATGTACCAACACGTAAGGGACACTACAGAGAGAGAGAGGAGAGGATGAACCAGCAAGACTGGACTTAGTATTCACCTTGAGTAGTGCAGATATTGAGGACATCACATATGAAAGACTCCTTGGGGCCCCGATCATGTGGTTTTGAGCTTCGATACACAGTAGAGCTACAAATGGAGGGGGGAAGCAGGAAGGCCAGGACAAAATGAAACCAAACTACAGGAAAGGGGACAACACAGGAATGAGGAACTTCCTGAATGAGGTTCAGTGGGACAGAGAACTGGCAGGGAAACAGTTAATGAGATGATGGAATATGTAGCAACAATGTGCAAGGAGGCTGAGGAGAGGTTTGTACCCAAGGGTAACAGGAATACTGGAAAAGCCACGATGAGCCCATGGTTCACCCCAAAAATGCAAGGAGGCAAAAACCAAGTGTTTTAGGGAATGGAAGAAATATAGAAGGCAAAGGACCCAGGAGAATAAGGAGAGCAGTCGTAGAGCCAGAAACGAATATGCACAGATAAGAAGGGAGGCCCAACGTCAAAATGAAAAAAGACATAGCAGCAAAAGTCAAATTTTGAAACCCCAAGCTGTTATACAGCCACATCAGGAAGAAAACAACCGTCAAGGACCAGGTAATTTAGGCTAAGGAAGGAAGGAGGAGAGACAACAAGAAAGACCGTGAAGTATGTGGGAACTCAACAAGAGATTCAAAGAAGTGTTCACAGGGGAGACAGAAGGGGCTCCAGAAAGACGGAGAGGTGGGGTACACCACCATGTGCTGGACACAGTACACACAACCGAGGAAAAAGTGAAGAGGCTTCTGAGTGAGCTAGATACCTCAAAGGCAATGGGGCCAGATAACATCTCTCCATGGGTCCTGAGAGAAGGAGCAGAGGCGCTATGTTTACCCATAACAACAATATTCAATACATCTATCGAAACAGGGAGATTGCCTGAGGCATGGAAGACAGCAAATGTGGTCCCAATCTTTAAAAAAGGAGACAGACATGAAGCACTAAACTACAGACCAGTGTCACTGACATGTATAGCATGCAAAATCATGGAAAAGATTGTCAGGAGAAGAATGATGGAACATCTAGAAAGGAATGATCTCATCAACAGCAGCCAAAAATGGTTTCGAGAAAGGAAATCCTGTGTCACAAACCTACTGGAGTTCTATGGGCATGGTGACAGCAGTAAGACAAGAGAGAGAGGGGTGGGTGGATTGCATTTTATTGGACTGCAAGAAGGCGTTTGACACAGTACCACACAAGAGATTAGTGCAAAAACTGGAGGACCAAGCAGGCATAACAGGGAAGGCACTGCAATGGATCAGGGAAAAACTTGTCAGGAAGAACAGCAGCGAGTAATGGTACGTGGCGGGTGTCAGAGTGGGCACCTGTGACCAGTGGGGTCCCACAGGGGTCAGTCCTAGGACCAGTGCTGTTTCTGGTATTTGTGAACGACATGACGGAAGGAATAAACTCCCAGGGGTCCCTGTTTGCAGATGACGTGAAGTTGATGAGAAGAGTTCATTCGATCGAAGACCAGACAGAAATACAAAGGGATCTGGACAGGCTGCAGACCTGGGCCAGCAATGGCTCCTGGGTTTAATCCCACCAAGTGCAAAGTCATGAGGATTGGGGAAGGGCAAAGAAGACCGCAGACGGAGTACAGTCTAGGGGGCCAGAGACTACAAACATCACTCAAGGAAAAAGATCTTGGGGTGAGTATAACACCAGGCACATCTCCTGAAACGCACATAACCAAATAACTGCGCAGCATATGGGCGCCTGGCAAACCTCAGAACAGCATTCCGACTTTTAATAAGGAATCGTTCAGGACCCTGTACACCGTGTACGTTAGGCCCATATTGGAGTATGCGGCACCAGTTTGGAACCCCACACCTAGCCAAGCATGTAAAGGAACTAGAGAAAGTGCAAAGGTTTGCAACAAGACTAGTCCAGAGTTAAGAGGTATGTTTCCCATGAGAAGAGGTTAAGGGAAATCAACCTGACGACACTGGAGGACAGGAGAGATAGGGGGGACATGATAAACGACTTACAAAATACTGAGAGGAATTGACAAGGTGGACAAAGACAGGATGTTTCCAGAGACTAGAGACAGCAACACGGGGACACAGTTGGAAGCTGAAGACACAGATGAATCAAAGGGATGTTAGGAAGTATTTCTTCAGCCACAGAGTAGTCAGGAAGTGGAATAGTTTGGGAAGCGATGTAGTGGAGGCAGGATCCATACATAGCTTTAAGCAGAGGTACGATAAAGCTCATGGTTCAGGGAGAGTGACCTAGTAGCGACCAGTGAAGAGGCGGGGCCAGGAGCTTGGACTCGACCCTGCAACCTCAACTAGGTGAGTACAACTAGGTGAGTACACACACACACACACACACACACACACACACACACACACACACACACACACACACACACACACACACACATACACACACACATACACACACACACATACACACACACACACACACACACACACCACACACACACATACACACACACACACACACACAACACACACACACACACACACACACACACACATACACACACACACACACACACACACACACACACACACACACACACACACACACACACACCTGGAGCCACATGGGGGTCCCGAAACATGGAGAGCCAAGATGTTGGATGTGGTACTTGAAAACCTCATGCATCAACATGTCAGGGACACAACCAGAGAGAGAGGGGAGGATGAGCCAGCAAGACTGGATCTTGTGTTCACCCTGAGCAGTTCAGACATCGAGGACATCACTTACGAGAGGCCCCTTGGAGCTAGCGATCATGTGGTTCTGAGTTTTGACTATATAGTAGAGTTACAAGTGGAGAAGGTAACAGGAACTGAAGGGGACAGGCCAAACTATAAAAGGGGGGACTACACAGGTATGAGAAACTTCCTGCAGGAGGTTCAGTGGGACAGAGAAATGGTAGGAAAATCAGTAAACGAGATGATGGAATATGTGGCAACAAAGTTGCAAGGAGGCAGAGGAAAGTTTTGTTCCCAAGGGAAACAGAAATAATAGGAAGACCAAACGAGTCCTTGGTTTACCCGAAGGTGTAGGGAGGCAAAAACTAAGTGCAACAGAGAATGGAAAAGGTACAGGAGGCATAGGACCCAGGAAAACAAGGAGATTAGTAGAGAAGCCAGAAACGAGTATGCGCAGATAAGGAGGGAGGCCCAGCGACAGTATGAAAACGACATAGCATCGAAGTCAAATCTGACCCGAAAACTGCTGTATAGCCACATAGGAGGAAGACAACAGTCAAGGACCAGGTGATAAGGCTGAGGAAAGAAGGTGGAGAACTCACAAGAAACGATCAAGAGGTATGCGAGGAGCTCAACACGAGATTTAAGGAAGTATTTACAGTAGAGACAGGAAGGACTCTGGGGGGACAGACCAGATGGGGACACCAACAAGGAATACACCAACAAGTGTTGGACGACATACATACAGATGAGGAGGAGTGGAAGAAACTGCTAAGGGACATCGATACCTCAAAGGCAATGGAGCCGGACAACATCTCTCCATGGGTCCTTAGAGAGGGAGCAGATATGTTGTGCGTACCACTTACCACAATCTTCAACACATCCCTGGAAACTGGGCAACTACCTGAGGTATGGAAGACGGCAAATGTAGTTCCCATTTTCAAAAAAGGAGACAGAAAAGAGGCACTAAACTATAGACCTGTGTCATTGACGTGTATAGTATGCAAAATTATGGAGAAGATTATCAGGAGGAGAGTGGTGGAGCACCTGGAACGGAAACAGGAGTATAAATGCCAACCAGCACGGATTCACGGAAGGCAAATCCTGTGTCACAAACCTTCTGGAGTTTTATGATAAAATAACAGAAGTAAGACAAGAGAGAGAGGGGTGGGTTGATTGCATCTTCTTGGACTGCAAGAAGGCTTTTGACACAGTTCCTCACAAGAGATTAGTGCAGAAGCTAGAGCATCAGGCGCATATAACAGGAAGGGCACTGCAATGGATCAGAGAATACCTGACAGGGAGGCAACAACGAGTCATGGTACGTAATGATGTATCACAGTGGGCACTGTGACGAGCGGGGTCCCACAGGGGGCGGTCCTAGGACCAGTGCTATTTTTGGTATATGTGAACGAACATGACGGAAGGGTTAGACTCAGAAGTGTCCCTGTTTGCAGATGATGTGAAGTTAATGAGGAGAATTAAATCTGATGAGGACCAGGCAGGGCTTCAAGAGACCTGGACAGGACTGGACACCTGGTCCAGCAAATGGCTTCTCGAATTTAATCCTGCCAAATGCAAAGTCATGAAGATAGGGGAAGGCACAGAAGACCACAGACAGAGTATAGGTAGGTGGCCAAAGACTGCAAACCTCACTCAAGGAGAAAGATCTTGGGGTGAGTATAACACCGAGCATGTCTCGGAAGACACATCAATCAGATAACTGCTGCAGCATATGGGCGCCTGGCAAACCTGAGAACAGCATTCCGGAAAACCCTTTGTAAGGAATCATTCAAGACACTGTACACCGTGTATGTCAGGCCCATACTGGGAGTATGCAGCACCTGTTTGGAACCCGCACTTGATAAAGCACGTCAAGAAACTAGAGAAAGTACAAAGGTTTGCAACAAGGTTAGTTCCAGAGCTAAGGGGAATGTCTATGAAGAAAGATTAAGGGAAATCGGCCTGACGACACTGGAGGACAGGAGGGTCAGGGGAGACATGATAACGACATATAAATACTGCGTGGAATAGACAAGGTGGGCAAGGACAGGATGTTCCAGGGAGGGGACACAGAAACAAAGAGGCCACAATTGGAAGTTGAAGACACAAATGAGTCAGAGAGATAGTAGGAATATTTCTTCAGTCATAGAGTTGTAAGGCAGTGGAATACCCTAGAAAATGACGTAGTGGAGGCAGGAACCATACACAGTTTTAAGACGAGGTTTGATAAGCTCATGGAGCGGGGGAGAGAGAGGGTCTAGTAGAAACCCGGTGAAGAGGCGGGGCCGGGAGCTAGGACTCGACCCCTGCAACCACAAATAGGTGAGTACACACACACAAAACACACACACACACACACACACATACAACACCCCACACACACACAACACACACACACACACACACACACACACACACACACACACACACACACACACCTGCTCCTACACAACTTGTCATAAAAATCATCACTGCCCATTCAGATCTACCAGTTAATATGAGGGCCACATTGAGGGCCACACTGAAGGCCACACTGTGGGGGTCACACTATGAGGGCCACAATATGAGGGCCAGACAATGAGGGACAGACTATGAGGGCCAGACTATGAGGGCCAGACCATGAGGACCACACTGTGAGGACCACACTGTGAGGGCCACATTGTGAGGGACAGGGCCAGACTATGAGGACCACAATGTGAGGGACACACTGTGAAGACCAGAATATGATGGCCAGACCATGAGGGCTAAATTATGAGGACCACACTGTGAGGACCATACTGTAAGGGGGGCCACATTAAGGGTCATAGCATCAACAAAAGTTGAAGAATGCGCAGATGTTCAAGTTAACATTTGTCATTTTCACGAACACCTGTCTCATTTTGAAAGGACATATATGTACCAGGACCTCAACACCTGTCCCTCTCTGTATATTTACGGACCAGAGCCCTAACACCTGTCCCTCTCTGTATATTTATGTACCAGTGTCCTAACACCTCTTCCTCTTTGTACATGTACATACGAGAGCCCAAATACCTGTTTGTTTCTCATTCTCTTAACATCCACACACAAACACTGATGTTGTTAAACACAGTCATCACCCCACAAACACTAATGTTGGCCCACTTCACAAAACAGTGAGATCGATGCAGTGATATCGAGAAGTGATCAAGGTCCCAGGACCGAAACGTTTTCTAATAAATATGTCATAGTGTTTGCTTACGTGTCTTTCTAAACCATAAAATTTCAAACGAACTGATACATAAGAGGGACAACTTGTTGGTACTGTGTACCATGTTTAATATGATACTCGTCTGACACTGCAACACAATGGTATCTTGGTACAATTGTTAGTAACACTCCTGCTAACAGTTGAAGTCACAGTTGTTAACAGGAGTGTTAGTAACACTCCTGCTAACAACTGTGACCTCATCTCCAAGCTGCTATACCTCATCTTCTTCTAAGTGAGTCTCTGGCCACAAGCTTCAACTTCAGGGTAAGAAACTGATCATCTTGCATCAAGGTTGATAGACTGATAAAATCGAACTACCTCTCCATTTCGTCTAATTTGTCTTCTGTCAAAGCTGATGTTTCCAGAAGTGCAATTTATCTCTGCTTTGAATAATGAAGCCTGCCGCACAGGCGGAACGTTTCGTTAATAAAGAGTCACAGTTTTGCTTATATGTCGTACTTATCAAGTTGTTGAGGCTGCATACCATTTAAAATATAACATCATAATCAGTACTGTCGACACGGGAGGTGGTGTGTCGTCATTTTGAAAACTATAAACTACAGATATACTTGACGGCCATGATAACTACAAGCCTCTCGTGACTAGCCAAGTGGACACACTGACCAAGACTTTCCTACGCCACTCGCCACATCCTAAACACCTCGGAAATAGAAAAAAAATGTTTACCTGCCATTCCCAGTAACCCCAGACTCGTTAGGTACGACAACAGTTAGGTATCTTTATACCATCAGTATTTTATACCATTTTAATATTAACCCCAGACTAGCAGAATGTATGGTCTGCCGGAGACCCACAGACCAGAAGGTCCGCTGAGACTCACCCGCTCACTTCTTAAACATTCTGGTGACCTCCTCAACGTCACCAAAAACCTAGACCAGAAACAAGAAACTTTCCAGCCTAGATGTGACAGCCATATTCACTAAAGTACAAACAACACAAGCCATCAATCTCCTGCATTGGAAAATTTTTAACACCCTCGACCTCCCTGATCCAGTCAGCTACTTTGTTGCTCTCACTGAACTCTGCGCAGCTCTCAGTTGATTCTCCTTTGAAAATGCTATCTTTCTACAGACTTTGGGCATGCGTCTACGTTCCCTGTTAAATGCTGTGCTGACTAACCTATACATGGAACATCCTGAAGCCGAGGCATTTCCTCTCTTATTCCCTCCTCAGTCACTTGGTTTCGTTATGAAGATGACATACTAAGTATAACTCCCAGAAGATCCGACGTTCCTGCACTCAAGCACAAGCTGAACCAAGTCCAGTCCTTCATCTAATTTACACTCGAAGTGGAATTCAAGGACACTCTTCCTTTACTATAATTCTACTCTGCAAATCTAATTATGAGCTACGTTTCACAGTCCCAAAACCTGCTATTCATCACCATCTTCTCCATTACTACTCGCACCGCAACACTAAGACTAAACGAGGTGTCATTATCGGCTTCTTCCTACGCGCCCTTCGACAGCAGTGAATTCCTTGAAGAAGGATGCTCTTTTCTTCAACAAATCTTTTCTGATTTCATCAGATATTGCGGCTCAGTGTACACACCATCTTTAACTCACACACACACAGCTTCATCATTAACAAGGTTGCATGATCCTCATCACTCATCAGTATATAAAAGAATGACAACCAGGGGAAAAAAACTTCTGCAACATAGGTGATCATTTTCCCAGAAAGTTTCTACATTAGTTTCCCACACAGAAAAAGAAAGAAGCATGCAGTAGGCCTAATATATATATATATATATATATATATATATATATATATATATATATATATATATATATATATATATATATATATATATATATATATATATATATATATTATATATAATATCTACCCACTGGGGGTAGAAATCTTTAGCCCAAGTACTTTCAGACTTCTCACTGCATCATCAGGAGCTATACAATGTTGCAAGGCTGCAACTGAAGGAGTGAGGGGAAGTTTTGTCAGAATAGTGCAGTGCGGGTGTGTCACCTGCTCCTGGCTCTCTCAGCCTCTCTCAAGGCACGAACCCCTGTCGTGGGAGTGTCTCAGACCAATGTGTGCCATGGGAGGAGGTACAAGTACCCTCTCATCTTCTGGAACTAGCTGTCCCCAGGCTTAACAATATTCCCCGCCTCAATGGAGCTCGGAGGGAGTAGCTAGCCACCTTAGCCTGCCACAAACCCCACCCACACTGGGCTCCAAGGGTGTGGCAGCTGCATAGCAGCAGGCGATATCAGGAGGTGCAAAGGCAGCAAGCACTACAGGAATCCTTTTGGAGCCACACCCCAGCTTTGGGCATTAAGCACAAGCGCTGGAGAAGCTCAAGAATGCCTCTTGCTGCGTGTGTTGTTGATGCTACTCCTTCATTGTCCGTTGCACTCTGTGTCATAGTGATCCAGTAGCTGTGAGAAACAGGAGCAACCTGCTCTAAACCCATGCTGCCCCGGGTTGTGCAAATGTGTGCTATCTAAGTGGTTGGCGATCTTGCGTCTTAGAACCCTTTCAATGTGTTTTTTTTTTTTTTTAATGTTGGGGAGTTAGTGTTATCGGTGTTCAAGAAATTGACCCATGGGCTGGCCACGTTCAGCAGGAGAGCTAGCAGGGCTGGCCACGTTCAGCAGGAGAGCTAGCAGGGCTGGCCCACGTTCAGCAGGAGAGCTAGCAGGGCTGGCCACGTTCAGCAGGAGAGCTAGCAGGGCTGGCCACGTTCAGAGGAGAGCTAGCAGGGCTGGCCACGTTCAGCAGGAGAGCTAGCAGGGGTGGCCACGTTCAGCAGGAGAGCTAGCAGGGCTGGCCACGTTCAGCAGGAGAGCTAGCAGGGCTGGCCACGTTCAGCAGGAGAGCTAGCAGGGCTGGCCACGTTCAGCAGGAGAGCTAGCAGGGCTGGCCACGTTCAGCAGAGAGCTAGCAGGGCTGGCCACGTTCAGCAGGAGAGCTAGCGGGGCTGGCCACGTTCAGCAGGAGAGCTAGCAGGGCTGGCCACGTTCAGCAGGAGAGCTAGCAGGGCTGGCCACGTTCAGCAGGAGAGCTAGCAGGGCTGGCCAAGTACAGCAGGAGAGCTAGCAGGGCTGGCCAAGTACAGCAGGAGAGCTAGCAGGGCTGGCCAAGTACAGCAGGAGAGCTAGCAGGGCTGGCCAAGTACAGCAGGAGAGCTAGCAGGGCTGGCCAAGTACAGCAGGAGAGCTAGCAGGGCTGGCAAGTACAGCAAGGAGAGCTAGCAGGGCTGGCCAAGTACAGCAGGAGAGCTAGCAGGGCTGGCCAAGTACAGCAGGAGAGCTAGCAGGGCTGGCCAAGTACAGCAGGAGAGCTAGCAGGGCTGGCCAAGTACAGCAGGAGAGCTAGCAGGGCTGGCCAAGTACAGCAGGAGAGCTAGCAGGGCTCGCCAAGTAGAGAGGTCGGTGACTGCTCTTATAGAATCAGTAAAAACATATATAGTATCAGGAACACCTGAAAGTTCCCGGACTGTTCTTGCAGGAATCCCCTCAAGTGAGGTTCCTTGACGCTGGCGAGGGGCTCTTGATCTAGGGAATTGGATCTGTGCTCCAGTTCCCTGAATTGAGTCTAAATACCTTCCATCCCCCTCCTACATGCGCTGTATAATCTTACGGGTTTAGCGCTCCCCCATGATTACAATATTAATAATCTCACTGGAATGGAGAAGAGAGTGATGCCTGATAATGGAAGATGCCTGAGAGTCTGCTCTGCAGACTGCTGCTATAACTACTTACTGTAGTGAAACATGTGAGAGAAAGTGAAGAACAAAACCCAATGAAAAGTATTGGTGGCGTAAATACACCTGGAAAACACTGTCATCACGATAGATCTTCGTCGCAGGAGGACGAGCTCAGTGGTGTTGTTAACACTGGCTGGGACGAGGTAGCACACTACGGCTCACTTACTGGTGCTGCACTTAAGTAAGTTCATTCAGCTGAAGTATACACAAATACAGTTACGTAGATTATCATACATAGCAGCATATGTGTAGAGAACAGTGTTCTGTTCCCCTATTCTATATAACAGCTAAACAGTGAGCACAAAAACTAACTGGGCTGTCCTGTCATACTCTATCACGCAGGATAGGTTTCATACTTATTGTTGTAATTTGTGAGTTGGGAGACTTCATGCACTAGCCTTGTGACGACCAACCTGAAGATTACTAACAAACTCTTACAGGTATCAGCCAACACTGTCGTTGGACTCACAGCTGTCAGTGTTATGGCTGGAGTTACTACAGCTGTCATCTGTATCTAGAGGTCGTACAGTTCACACAATGCACGTAAAAGCAAACACCTGTACAGTGAACAATTGTCAGGTAATGCACCCCACAGCGGCGCCATTCACACTCGTCTCTCGCACATTCATTCACTCACAATTTATGGAAGGTTTCAAAGGCTTTTAGAAGAGTTCAGGCACAATACATTGATTGGTAAATATACGAACAAACTCCAGGTCCAACAATACTAACAAAGCCGGTGGTGTACTGGTGGTGTACTGGTGGTGTACTAGAGGGGCACTGGTAGTGTAATAGAGGTGCACTGGTGGTGTGCTAGAGGTGCACTGGTGGTGTACTAGAGGTGCACTGGTGGTGTACTAGAGTTGCACTGGTGGTGTGCTAGAGGTGCACTGGTGGTGTACTAGAGGTGCACTGGTGGTGTGCTAGAGGTGCACTGGTGGTGTACTGTTGGTGTACTGGTGGTGTACTAGAGGGGCACTGGTAGTGTAATAGAGGTGCACTGGTGGTGCACTAGAGGTGCACTGGTGGTGTACTAGAGGTGCACTGGTGGTGTGCTAGAGGTGCACTGGTGGTGTACTGGTGGTGTACTGGTAGTGTACTAGAGGGGCACTGGTAGTGTAATAGAGGTGCACTGGTGGTGTGCTAGAGGTGCACTGGTGGTGTACTAGAGGTGCACTGGTGGTGTGCTAGAGGTGCACTGGTGGTGTACTAGAGGTGCACTGGTGGTGTACTAGAGGTGCATTGGTGGTGTACTAGAGGTGCACTGGTGGCGTACTAGTTGTATACTGGTGGTGTACTAGAGGTGCACTGGTGGTGTACTAGAGGTGCACTGGTGGCGTGTTGCTGGTGTAGTGGTGTGTACTGGTGGTGCATTAATGGTGTACTGGTGATGTAATGGTGGTGTGCTAGTGGTTTACTGGCATACTGGTGATGAACTGGCAGAGTACTGGTAGTATTTGCCTAATTGTCGTTGTAGGGGTCGAGTGCCAGCTCCTGGCCCCGCTTGTCTGCTGGTCACTACTGCTTTTGATTCTGGCTGAGTAAGCCCTACGATACCTATTCTTAAAACTACCTATGGAACCTGCCTCCACCTGCAACCCCCTCCAGGTATACCACTTAACATATCGTTTTATTTCCTGACATCCTTGTGACTGTGCTTTTAGCTTCAAGCTGCGCCCTCGTGTACCTGAGCTCCGCCTCTCAGTGGACAGATTCGACCTGCCAACCCGGTCATTTCTTCTCAGTATTTTGTACTTTATAATCATGTCACCCTTGGTCCTTCTGCCCACTAGTGTCGTCAAGTTCAGGTCCTCTAGTCTCTCCTCACAGTTCATACCCTCCAGCTCTGGGGCTAGTCTTCTTGCAAACCTTTGCACTTTCACCAGTTTCTTTACATGCTCTATCAGATGAGGGTTCCGTACTGGCGCTGCGTACTCCACGATGGGCCTGACATATGCCGTGCATACGATCGTCAATTATCTCCATGTAAATGTCCCTTAGGTTTGCCAGCCTCGCGCTTGTTGCATTCGATATTAGGTTGATGTGCTCCTCAGACGAAATGTTCGGAACTATGCTCACCCCCGAGGCTCTTCTCTGTCAGGGAAGTTTGCAGCCTTTGCTCCACGAGCCTGAACTCTGTTTCCGGTTTTCTTTGACCTTCATCGATTTTCATAACTTGCCATTTACTGGCCTTAAATTGTAAGTCACTTGCACTAGTGTACTGGTAGTGGAGGGTGTACTGGTAGTGGAGGGTGTACAGATGGTGCACCAGTGGTGGAGGATGTACAGGTGGTGCATCTCTTGTTTTGAATGTTCTCATTATCCATCTTATCATTTTCTTTGCAGCTGTGATCGTGGCACTGTTGTGATCCTTCTAAGTGAGATCCTCAGACATTACCACTCCCAAGTCCCTCACATTATTTTCTCACTCTATTGTATGATCAGAGTTTGTAGTATACTCGGTTCTAGTTATTATCTCCTCCAGTTTTCCATAACGGAGTAGTATAACCCGTTTGTTTGGTAGAGCTGAAAGTGGGTAGTTGAATGATATACTTCTTCGGAGGCTTCTTACTTTATTGTTAAGTCGTGGTGGGTACACAGGCTTGTGTGTTGTGCCCATGGCCCGGGCAGGGCCATCCCACGAGAGAGAGCTAGGAGTAGGCCTTGTGTCTTCCTGCTAGGCCGCTGTGTGAGTGAGACAGAGGCAAGGGCAGGCAGGCTGGCATGCCCACCGAGAGGCCTGGCTACAGAGGGCAGCACCTTATTGCCGCGAAATATGAACTAAGCTGGCAGACAGCATGGGCTGTCTGTGCAGACGGTACAGGCTGTCTACACATGCTCGGCCACCTACCGCACGTCGTCCCGACGCGACAGTACTGGTGGTAATAGAAACTTGGTCTCTCTCTCATAGGAACAGGGCACAGAACACAAAATAAAAACATATATATACATATGGACATGGAAAAAAAACTTCCTACAGGGAGGGAAGAAAAAAAACATGTGGGGTGTGCTAAACATCGTGGTCAAAGGCAGTGAGCATCGAAGTGCATCACTGCACGCCTTCCTGCGTCTGGACAGATACTGCAACATGGGAGACATTGCTGCGGCTGAGCTGTGACGTAACAGGGTACGGTCTCCTCTGGAATGGTGAAGCAGACATCGTAGGAGTCGCTGCAGGTTTCACTCAACTTGGGGCACGACATGCTGGTGCCCTCGTGTGAGGCGTCGACAAAACTCGGCAACTGGGCAGGACTTCTGGCAAGCGACTCAGAAGAACACTTCTCAACTGGTACTGTCGCTGGGCTGTCACTGCCGGCGAACATGGAGCGAGTTGTGGAGCGAGTCGTGGCAGAGACGACTGGGCGAAACACCTGGGAGTCGTAACATCATACATCAGACTGTAGTGAGAGAGCTAGCAGTCAAAGTGACATCATCTTTGTGCAGGCTGCTCACTGAAGCTTATGACACGAGGCTGACACAGCACCTGCCGACAGGGCTAACTGCGGCTTGACGAGTGTCATTCACTCGGCAGTTGGAGTTATAGCAGAGGTTAGTCTAAGCATCCCCAGACTTGTTTCTCTACATATAACTGCATTATGAAGGTCTGGAGGTGAAGTGAAACAAATCTCGATGGGAATCGTAGCAGGTACGATTCTGCAGAACATCTATGAGCGACGAGCATAAGAGCTTTCTGTACAAGGGGGCTCGTACACTCAGGGCTGTCTGATAGCTGTCAAACACACTTGTCACACGGGTGACTTAACAGTGGTGCTACTCAGGTCTGGCTCAGACCTCACTGGACACACGGAAACTTTACACACCCACCGTACATGTGGTACAACATGGCTTAAACTAGCAAATGATGATTTTCTGTGCATAAAACTGACACTAAAACATATACTAAAATGTGAGAACACTGACTGAGAGGAATTAATTAACACACGACATGTATCTTCTCTCAATCTTCTCGACAATACTGAAATAATTACTAGAAACACTCGATGTGACATCATGTGATGTCGCGAGGTGACGTCAGCCGCACTGTGACGTCACCAGACATCTCGAGGTGACATCAGGCAGACATTGTGATGTCATGAAGTCGGGCAGCATCGTGGGTGACGTCAATGTGATGCGGGCAGCAGACCACAGCATGTGGCCTGGGACATCTGGCTCGGTAACTCATGTGGTTTGTAGATCCACGTGACATCGCCCACACCCAATGTGGCATCGTGATCCACGTGGTGTTGTGATCTATGTGGCATGCTGATCCACGTGGCATGCTGATCCACGTAGCTTCGAGTGGCCTCGGGCACTCGGATACACAGCACTGGCGACGAATTCACACGAAAAACAGCAGAAAACACAGCAGAAGGAGTGGGCAGTGGTGAGTGGTGTATGGTAGGCTGGTGAGGTGTGAGAGTACAGCAGGGCGAGGCAAGGAACGGCCACTTCCTCCTCCCCCCACAAACACGTGGAGAAACTCACACTGGACGCAGAAATCACCACAAAACTCACCTCTGGCTTGCTGAAACAGCTGTGCTGAGCTGAACAACAACAGCAACATACAAGTGACGCTGAACACGTGACTTGAGAAACAGCATGGGACGCTGTAGCATGGAGTCACTGGGACGCCACTTACAATTCTCGAAGAATTTCGGCAATTTTGGCTAGATCCTGCTTGTACCTGTGTCTGGATGCTCAAACGTGCAGACACGACATCAGGATAACTCGTTGAGAGATGGATGCTTGTTGTGTAGGGGGATGAAGTGAACAACTTCATTCCTTCCTTCCTCTCTCCGGGGAAACACACTGCTGCGACCACAGCTTCCCACCATTTATAACCCGTTGGTTTGGTAGAGCTGAAAGCGGGTAGGTGAATGATATACTTCTTCGGAGGCTTCTTACTTTATTGTTAAGTCGTGGTGGGTACACAGGCTTGTGTGTTGTACCCATGGCCCGGGCAGGGCTATCCCATGAGAGAGAGCTAGGAGTAGGCCTTGTGTCTTCCTGCTAGGCCGCTGTGTGAGTGAGACAGAGGCAAGGGCAGGCAGGCTGGCGTGCCCACCGAGAGGCCTGGCTACAGAGGGCAGCACCTTATTGCCGCGAAATATGAACTAAGCTGGCAGACAGCATGGGCTGTCTGTGCAGACATTACAGGCTGTCTACAGTAGTTGGAACTTGTCTTGAGAACATCTGCTGTACATTAGCTAGGCTGCCATGTTTCCCTGCCTCTCTTTGTTTACATTTTATAATCATGAAAATGTCCCTAGGTAGGAGTAATAAAATCATATTATTTTTGGCTAGGTTCTGCTAGGGAGATCAGAGAAGGTTGTTACACTATACTGATGACTGTAGAGTAGTTTTTTAATAAGAATTTTGGGTTTTAAAATGAGAGGTGTGTGTAAGTTTTGTCTGGAGGAAGACTAACATTGTTGTCTTTATTTTTGAGATGGTATCTGTTTTTTGGAAGAAAGAATCATATATTATCCGGGTTCTCTGACGCTCATTGTGTAGCATTAACCAATATTTAGATTGTAATAAGCCAAGGTTACTGAAGTATTTAAGTACATGTATATGTAATGTGGGCATCAACTTTTGGAATAAAAATATATATTTTTTTTTTACAAAAATATATATTAAAGATGCTAAAAATATTCTTGTTATTATATGAATGGTTAGAGAGCTAGTAATTATCTGCTTTAGTGCTGTTTAATTTTTTTTTGTGCTAGGTAGTGTGTGTGGGGGGTACAAGTGCTGGTCAGTTGTTGACGGTAGAGACAGTGTGACTTGAGACAGCAGGAGGGTAGTACATGCTGGTCTTTGCTGCAGGTTTGAACACCTCTTCTTAATATGAAATAACGGTATAAGTTCAGGCTTTGGAGATGTGTGAAGGTCAGGTAAATATCAGGCGAAGGGAAGGTAGATATATTACTGAAGTAGCAGGAATTGTCATTGTCTTATTAATCTTAAGTCTGCCCGAAATGCTCCACATATTAAGAGGATTTCTTCATGCACGCTTAAATGTCGTTCATCTTTGTACATACATTGTATCACACTGAAATATTATTATTATCATTAGATAAGTAAGGTAGGCTGGGCGGGAGTTATAATGTGTTACGAGTCTTCTATAAGTTATCAGCAGAACCTACAAGTGTGATTATTACAATGATTAATGTACCGGGATGATTCTATGTAAAGATGGATGATTATTACAATGATTGATGTACCGAGATGATTCTAGGTACAGGTGGATGATTATTACAATGATTAATGTACCGGGATGATTCTAGGTACAGGTGGATGATTATTACAATGATTAATGTACCGGGATGATTCTAGGTACAGGTGGATGATTATTACAATGATTAATGTACCGGGATGATTCTAGGTAAAGATGGATGATTTTCATGATAAATTACCGGACTGTTCTACGTAAAGGGATGTTATACATTCCAGAAATAGCATAAATTATTTTGCATTCATATAGGCTTATAATAGTCACTCTAGCTATTTACGGACGTTAAAAGTGTCTATGATAATTTTGATACTGTACAGCAAAATATACTTGCTATTTACACGGTTAAACTGTGTACGATAATTTGCACTTAAATGTACATTACAGAAATATACTTTTGTATTGAGTACTGGGGCTGGTGTTATTATATTTATTATTTTAGTTTGTTTATAATTCATCACATTTGTATTGCAATTATTTATTATTTGTCTTGAATTATTTATTATATGTCTTGTAACTTTTTAAATTTGTATAATTTACTTATTTCATCTGGTGGCAGCTATCATTAATTATTTATATTCACCGTTCCTGGTGTACGTCATAACACAGTAGTGCTGAGTGTACTGGTAGCTGGGTGTACTGGTAGTGCTGGGTGTACTGGTAGTGCTGGGTGTACTGGTAGTGCTGGGTGTACTGGTGCTGGGTGTACTGGTAGTGCTGGGTGTACTGGTAGTGCTGGGTGTACTGGTAGCTGGGTGTACTGGTAGCTGGGTGTACTGGTAGTGCTGGGTGGACTGGTAGTGCTGGGTGTACTGGTAGCTGGGTGTACTGGTAGTGCTGGGTGTACTGGTAGTGCTGGGTGTACTGGTAGCTGGGTGTACTGGTAGTGCTGGGTGTACTGGTAGTGCTGGGTGTACTGGTAGTGCTGGGTGTACTGGTAGTGCTGGGTGTACTGGTAGTGCTGGGTGTACTGGTGCTGGGTGTATTGGTAGTGCTGGGTGTACTGGTAGTGCTGGGTGTACTGGTGCTGGGTGTACTGGTAGTGCTGGGTGTACTGGTAGTGCTGGGTGTACTGGTAGTGCTGCGTGTACTGGTAGTGCTGGGTGTACTGGTAGTGCTGGGTGTACTGGTTAGTGCTGGGTGTACTGGTGCTGGTGTATTGGTAGGCTGGGTGTACTGGTAGTGCTGGGTGTACTGGTGCTGGGTGTACTGGTAGTGCTGGGTGTACTGGTAGTGCTGGGTGTACTGGTAGTGCTGGGTGTATTGGTAGTGCTGGGTGTACTGGTAGTGCTGGGTGTACTGGTAGTGCTGGGTGTACTGGTAGTGCTGGGTTGTACTGGTAGTGCTGGGTGTACTGGTGCTGGGTGTATGTAGTGCTGGGTGTACTGGTAGTGCTGGGTGTACTGGTAGCTGGGTGTTCTGGTAGTGCTGGGTGTACTGGTGCTGGGTGTACTGGTGCTGGTGTACTGGCAGCTGGGTGTACTGGTAGTGCTGGGTGTACTGGTAGTGCTGGGTGTACTGGTAGTGCTGGGTGTACTGGTAGTGCTGCGTGTACTGGTAGTGCTGGGTGTACTGGTAGCTGGGTGTTCTGGTAGTGCTGGGTGTACTGGTGCTGGGTGTACTGGTGCTGGGTGTACTGGCAGCTGGGTGTACTGGTAGTGCTGGGTGTACTGGTAGTGCTGGGTGTACTGGTAGTGCTGAGTGTACTGGTAGTGCTGGGATGTATCTGGTAGTGTTTGGGTGTGCTGGTAGTGCTGGGTGTACTGGTAGTGCTGGGTGTACTGGTATAGTGCTGGCGTATGGTAGTGCTGGGTGTACTGGTAGTGCTGGGTGTACTGGTGTGCTGGCGTAACTGGTAGTGCTAGGTTGTACTGGTAGTGCTGGGTGTACTGGTAGTGCTGGGTTGTACTGGTAGTGCTGGGCATAACTGGTAGTGCTGGGCGTACTGGTTAGTGCTGGGTGTACTGTAGTGTTGGGTGTACTGTTTAGTGCTGGGTGTACTGGTAGTGCTGGGTGTACTGTAGTGCTGGGTGTACTGTAGTGCTGGTGCGTACTGGTAGTGCTGGGTGTACTGGTAGTGCTGGGTGTATTGGTAGTGATGGGTGTACTGGTAGTGCTGGGTGTACTGGTGCTGGGATGTACTGGTGCTGGGTGTACGGTAGTGCTGGGTGTACTGGTAGTGCTGGGTGGTACTGGTGCTGGGTGTGACTGATAGTGCTGGGTGTACTGGTAGTGCTGGTGTTAGGTGGTGCTGGGTGTACTGGTAGTTCTGGGTGTACTGGTACTGCTGGGTTACTGGTGCTGGGTGTACTGGTAGTGCTGGGTGTACTGATAGTGCTGGGTGTTACTGGCTGGGTAACTGATAGTGCTGGGTTGTACTGGTAGTGCTGGGTGTACTGGTGGTGCTGGGTGTACTGGTAGTTCTGGGTGTACTGGTACTGCTGGGTGTACTGGTGCTGGGTGTACTGGTAGTGCTGGGTGTACTGATAGTGCTGGGTGTACTGGTGCTGGGTGTACTGGTAGTGTTGGTGTACTGGTGCTGGGTGTACTGGTAGTGCTGGGTGTACTGGTAGTGCTGGGTGTACTGGTAGTGCTGGGTGTGCTGGTAGTACTGGGTGTACTGGTAGTGCTGGGCGTACTGGTAGTGCTGGGTGTACTGGTAGTGCTGGGTGTACTGGTAGTGCTGGGTGTACTGGTGCTGGGTGTACTGGTAGTGCCTGGTGTACTGGTAGTGTGCGTGTACTGGTAGTGCTGGGTGTACTTGTAGTGCTGGGCGTACTGGTAGTGCTGGGTGTACTGGTAGTGTTGGGTGTACTGGTAGTGCTGGGCATACTGGTAGTGCTGGGCGTACTGGTAGTGCTTGTGCACTGGAAGAGCTGGGTGTACTGGTAGTGCTGGCGTACTGGTAGTGCTGGGTGTATTGGTAGTGCTGGGTGTACTGGTAGTGCTGGGTGTACTGGTGCTGGGTATACTGTAGTGCTGGGTGTACTAGTGCTGGGTGTACTGGT
The DNA here is from genome assembly GCF_026875155.1 of Cherax quadricarinatus. Lineage (NCBI taxonomy): Eukaryota > Metazoa > Arthropoda > Malacostraca > Decapoda > Parastacidae > Cherax > Cherax quadricarinatus. The sequence continues at coordinate 22,298,090 of NC_069401.1, read as the reverse complement.
TGCTGGTGTACTGGTAGTGCTGGGTGTACTGGTAGTGCTGGGTGTACTGGTAGTGCTGGGTGTACTGGTAGTGCAAGGTGTACTGGTGCTGGGTGTACTGGTAGTGCTGGGTGTACTGGTGCTGGGTGTACTGGAAGTGTTGTGTGTACTGGTGCTGGGTGTACTGGTGCTGGGTGTACTGGTAGTGCTGGGTGTACTGGTAGTGCTGGGTGTACTGGTAGTGCTGCGTGTACTGGTAGTGCTGGGTGTACTTGTAGTGCTGGGTGTACTGGTAGTGTTGGGTGTACTGGTAGTGCTGGGCATACTGGTTGTGCTGGGCGTACTGGTAGTGCTTGGTGCACTGGAAGAGCTGGGTGTACTGGTAGTGCTGGGCGTACTGGTAGTGCTGGGTGTATGGTAGTGCTGGGTGTACTGGTAGTGCTGGGTGTACTGGTGCTGGGTGTACTGGTAGTGCTGGGTGTACTGGTGCTGGGTGTACTGGTAGTGCTGGGTGTACTGGTAGTGCTGGGTGTACTGGTAGTGCTGGGTGTACTGGTGTGCTGGGTGTACTGGTAGTGCTGGGTGTACTGGTGCTGGGTGTGTACTGGTAGTGCTGGGTGTACTGGTGCTGGGTGTACTGGTAGTGCTGGGTGTACTGGTAGTGCTGGGTGTACTGGTGCTGGGCGTACTGGTAGTGCTGGGTGTACTGGTAGTGCTGAGTGTACTGGTGTTGGGTGTACTGGTAGTGCTGGGTGTACTGGTGCTGGGTGTACTGGTAGTGCTGGGTGTACTGGTAGTGCTGGGTGTACTGGTGCTGGGTGTACTGGTGCTGGGTGTACTGGTAGTGCTGGGTGTACTGGTAGGCTGGGTGTTATGGTATAGTGCGAGTGTACTGGTAGTGCTGGGTGTACTGGTAAGTGCAAGGTGTACTGGTGCTGGGTGTACTGGTAGTGCTGGGTGTCTTGGTGCTGGGTGTACTAGGCAGTGTTGGGTGTACTGGTGCTGGGTGTACTGGTGCTGGGTTTGTACTGGTAGTGCTGGGTAGTACTGGTAGTGCTGGGTGTACTGGTAGTGCTGGGTGTACTGGTACTGGGTGTACTGGTAGGCTGGGTGTATGGTGCTGGGTGTACTGGTAGTGCTGGGTGTACTGGTAGTGCTGCGTGTACTGGTAGTGCTGGGTGTACTGGTAGTGCTGGGCGTACTGGTAGTGCTGGGTGTACTGGTAGTGTTGGGTGTACTGGTAGTGCTGGGCATACTGGTAGTGCTGGGCGTACTGGTAGTGCTTGGTGCACTGGAAGTGCTGGGTGTACTGGTAGTGCTGGGCGTACTGGTAGTGCTGGGTGTATTGGTAGTGCTGGGTGTACTGGTAGTGCTGGGTGTACTGGTGCTGGGTATACTGGTAGTGCTGGGTGTACTGGTGCTGGGTGTACTGGTAATGCTGGGTGTACTGGTGCTGGGTGTACTGGTAGTGCTGGGTGTACTGGTAGTGCTGGGTGTACTGGTGGTGCTGGGTGTACTGGTAGTGCTGGGTGTACTGGTAGTGCTGGGTGTACTGGTAGTGCTGGGTGTACTGGTGCTGGGTGTACTGGTAGTGCTGGGTGTACTGGTGGTTGCTGGGTTTGACTGGTGTCTGGATTTTTGTACTGGTAGTGCTGGGTGTTACGGTGTGCTGGGTTGTACTGTGCTGGGCGTACTGGTAGTGCTGGGTTGTACTGGTAGTGCTGAGTGTACTGGTGTTGGGTGTACTGGTAGTGCTGGGGGTACTGGTGCTGGGTGTACTGGTAGTGCTGGGTGTACTGGTAGTGCTGGGCGTACTGGTGCTGGGTGTACTGGTGCTGGGTGTACTGGTAGTGCTGGGTGTACTGGTAGTGCTGGGTGTACTGGTAGTGCTGGGTGTACTTTTAGGGGAGGTGTGCTATTGGTACATTCAGTCTTGAGGAGATCACGTGTGGGCAGTCTTAAAGTGGTGACGTGCAGTAAGCATTGAAAGGGTCACGTGCAGGAAGCATTTAAGTGGTCACGTGCAGGCAGTCTTAAAGTGGTCACGCCCAAGCAGCCACTTAGTATTGTTGTTCATTTGTTCCTGCCACTTTACGTGCAGGCAACAAATCGAATTGTAATTTAATAACACCCAAGTCACGAGCCCAGAACACGCTATGTTGCCTGAGAACACTTTACGTTGTGTGAGAACATTTCACGTTGTGTGAGAACACTTTACGTTGCGTGAGAACACTTTACGTTGTGTGAGTACACTTTACGTTGTTTGAAAACAGTTTACGTTGTCTAAGAACACTTTACATTGTGTGAGACCACTTCACGTTGTTCTGAGAACAATTGGTGAGAACACTTTACGTTGTCTGAGAACACTTTACGTTGTGTGAGAGCACTTTACGTCTTGTGAGTACACTTTACGTTGTATGAGAACACTCTACGATGTCTGAACATAAGAGTGCAGTAGGTTCCTCTCGGCCCAAAACCATCGGGTCCAAGTACACCCACTTGGGGAGAAGCAGCATAAAAGACCCATGGCCTAAGCCAGTTAGGTCCAATCGCACCCCCTCAGTACTGTACAAAAGTTTTTTTAAATTACACAGGTTTTGGCTTCAGTGACGTTATCGGAAATTTGTTCCACTTTCCACAAAACCCTTTATTAAAGCGCGCTTTCCTGTGTGAAACGTACTCTGTGTGGTTGCTAGTGTGAAGAAAGTACTTGGTGGCTTCCTGTGTGAAGACGGGGACTTCTTGTGAAACCTTAACCAACGATGTCCTGTGAGTAACTTTTCCGCAGTAAAGGGGATGGGGAGGCCAGGGTGAGTACGGCGATTTGACGGGCAAAACAAGAGGATTCGTGGAATCTTTCCTTTTTGAATCCTCGGGTCAAAAAAGGAACCTGGGCGTGGCGGGCAAAAACGGAACGAAGCTGAGGATCAAGAGGGGGGATGGTAGGTAAAACAAAGAAAAACGAAATACTGAAAAAAAAAACCGAATCATTCTTCCACCCCTGATAAATGTGAATCGACTACTGGAAATATTGATTTAGGCTTCGATATCATGAATCTTAACAATAAGTCAATAGATAACATAGGGTAATGATAACAGAAATTATGGAAAAGTTCAGCTGAAAAAAGTTCAGAAGAAAAACATATTAATGTATTTTGTTATTGAAAAATGTTATAAAATATCAAGGGGACGGGATCCACTAGTTGTAGGGGACGGGATCCACTAGTTGTAGGGGACGGGATCCACTAGTTGTAGGGGACGGGATCCACTAGTTGTAGGGGACGGGATCCACTAGTTGAAGGGGACGGGATCCACTAGTTGTAGGGGACGGGATCCACTAGTTGTAGGGGACGGGATCCACTAGTTGTAGGGGACGGGATCCACTAGTTGTAGGGGACGGGATCCACTAGTTGTAGTGGACGGGATCCACTAGTTGTAGTGGACGGGATCCACTAGTTGTAGTGGACGGGATCCACTAGTTGTAGGGGACGGGATCCACTAGTTGTAGGGGACGGGATCCACTAGTTGTAGGGGACGGGATCCACTAGTTGTAGGGGACGGGATCCACTAGTTGTAGGGGACGGGATCCACTAGTAGGGGACGGGATCCACTAGTTGTAGGGGACGGGATCCACTAGTTGTAGGGGACGGGATCCACTAGTTGTAGGGGACGGGATCCACTAGTTGTAGGGGACGGGATCCACTAGTTGTAGGGGACGGGATCCACTAGTTGTAGTGGACGGGATCCACTAGTTGTAGTGGACGGGATCCACTAGTTGTAGGGGACGGGATCCACTAGTTGTAGGGGACGGGATCCACTAGTTGTAGGGGACGGGATCCACTAGTTGTAGGGGACGGGATCCACTAGTTGTAGGGACGGATCCACTAGTTGTAGGGGACGGGATCCACTAGTTGTAGAGGACGGGATCCACTAGTTGTAGGGGACGGGATCCACTAGTTGTAGGGGACGGGATAAACTAGTTGTAGAGGACGGGATCCACTAGTTGTAGGGGACGGGATCCACTAGTTGTAGGGGACGGGATCCACTAGTTGTAGAGGACGGGATCCACTAGTTGTAGGGGACGGGATCCACTAGTTGTAGGGGACGGGATCCACTAGTTGTAGGGGACGGGATTCACTAGTTGTAGGGGACGGGATCCACTAGTTGTAGGGGACGGGATCCACTAGTTGTATAGGACGGGATCCACTAGTTGTAGGGGACGGGATCCACTATTGTAGGGACGGGATCCACTAGTTGTAGGGGACGGGATCCACTAGTTGTAGAGGACGGGATCCACTAGTTGTAGAGGACGGGATCCACTAGTTGTAGGAGACGGGATCCACTAGTTGTAGGGGACAGGATCCACTAGTTGTAGGGGACGGGATCCACTAGATGTAGGGGACGGGATCCACTAGTTGTAGGGGACGGGATCCACTAGTTGTAGGGGACGGGATCCACTAGTTGTAGGGGACGGGATCCACTAGTTGTAGTGGAACGGGATCCACTAGTTGTAGAGGACGGGATCCACTAGTTGTAGGGACGGGATCCACTAGTTGTAGGGGACGGGATCCACTAGTTGTAGGTGACGGGATCCACTAGTTGTAGGGGACGGGATCCACTAGTTGTAGGGGACGGGATCCACTAGTTGTAGGGGACGGGATCCACTAGTTGTAGGGGACGGGATCCACTAGTTGTAGAGGACGGGATCCACTAGTTGTAGGGGACGGGATCCACTAGTTGTAGGGGACGGGATAAACTAGTTGTAGAGGACGGATCCACTAGTTGTAGGGACGGGATCCACTAGTTGTAGGGACGGGATCCACTAGTTGTAGAGGACGGATCCACTAGTTGTAGGGACGGGATCCACTAGTTGTAGGGGACGGGATCCACTAGTTGTAGGGGACGGGATTCACTAGTTGTAGGGGACGGGATCCACTAGTTGTAGGGGACGGGATCCACTAGTTGTATAGGACGGGGATCCACTAGTTGTAGGGACGGGATCCACTAGTTGTAGGGGACGGGATCCACTAGTTGTAGGGGACGGGATCCACTAGTTGTAGAGGACGGATCCACTAGTTGTAGAGGACGGGATCCACAGTTGTAGGAGACGGGATCCACTAGTTGTAGGGGACAGGATCCACTAGTTGTAGAGGACGGGATCCACTAGATGTAGGGGACGGGATCCACTAGTTGTAGGGGACGGGATCCACTAGTTGTAGGGGACGGGATCCACTAGTTGTAGAGGACGGGATCCACTAGTTGTAGGGGACGGGATCCACCAGTTGTAGGGGACGGGATCCACTAGTTGTAGGGGACGGGATCCACTAGTGTAGGGGACGGGATCCACTAGTTGTAGAGGACGGGATCCACTAGTTGTAGAGGACGGGATCCACTAGTTGTAGGGGACGGGATCCACTAGTTGTAGGTGACGGGATCCACTAGTTGTAGGGGACGGGATCCACGGGTTGTGGGGGACGGGATCCACTAGTTGTAGAGGACGGGATCCACTAGTTGTAGAGGACGGGATCCACTAGTTGTAGGGGACGGGATCCACTAGTTGTAGGGGACGGGATCCACTAGTTGTAGGGGACGAGATCCACTAGTTGTAGAGGACGGGATCCACTAGTTGTAGAGGACGGGATCCACTAGTTGTAGGGGACGGGATCCACTAGTTGTAGAGGACGGGATCCACTAGTTGTAGAGGACGGGATCCACTAGTTGTAGGGGACGGGATCCACTAGTTGTAGAGGACGGGATCCACTAGTTGTAGGGGACGGGATCCACTAGTTGTAGAGGACGGGATCCACTAGTTGTAGAGGACGGGATCCACTAGTAGGGGACGGGATCCACTAGTTGTAGAGGACGGGATCCACTAGTTGTAGGGGACGGGATCCACTATTGTAGGGGACGGGATCCACTAGTTGTAGGGACGGGATCCACTAGTTGTAAGGGACGGATCCACTAGTTGTAGAGGAGGGGATCCACTAGTTGTAGGGGACGGGATCCACTAGTTGTAGGGGACGGGATCCACTAGTTGTAGGAGACGGGATCCACTAGTTGTAGGGGACGGGATCCACTAGTTGTAGGGGACGGGATCCACTAGTTGTAGAGGACGGGATCCACTAGTTGTAGGGACGGGATCCACTAGTTGTAGGGGACGGGATCCACTAGTTGTAGGGGACGGGATCCACTAGTTGTAGGGGACGGGATCCACTAGTTGTAGAGGACGGGATCCACTAGTTGTAGAGGACGGGATCCACTAGTTGTAGAGACGGGATCCACTAGTTTGTAGGGGACAGGATCCACTAGTTGTAAGAGGACGGGATCCACTAGTTGTAGGGGACGGGATCCACTAGTTGTAGGGACGGGATCCACTAGTTGTAGGGGACGGGATCCACTAGTTGAGAGGACGGGATCCACTAGTTGTAGGGACGGGATCCACTAGTGTAGGGGACGGGATCCACTAGTTGTAGGGACGGGATCCACTAGTTGTAGGGACGGGAGTCCACTAGTTGTAGAGGACGGATCCACTAGTTGTAGAGGACGGGATCCACTAGTTGTAGGGACGGGATCCACTAGTTGTAGGTGACGGGATCCACTAGTTGTAGGGGACGGGATCCACGGTTGTGGGGGACGGGATCCACTAGTTGTAGAGGACGGGATCCACTAGTTGTAGAGGACGGGATCCACTAGTTGTAGGGGACGGGATCCCCTAGTTGTAGGGGACGGGATCCACTAGTTGTAGGGGACGGGATCCACTAGTTGTAGAGGACGGGATCCACTAGTTGTAGAGGACGGGATCCACTAGTTGTAGGGGACGGGATCCACTAGTTGTAGAGGACGGGATCCACTAGTTGTAGAGGACGGGATCCACTAGTTGTAGGGGACGGGATCCACTAGTTGTAGAGGACGGGATCCACTAGTTGTAGGGGACGGATCCACTAGTTGTAGAGGACGGGATCCACTAGTTGTAGAGGACGGGATCCACTAGTTGTAGGGGACGGGATCCACTAGTTGTAGAGGACGGATCCACTAGTTGTAGAGGACGGGATCCACTAGTTGTAGGGGACGGGATCCACTAGTTGTAGGTGACGGGATCCACTAGTTGTAGGGGACGGGATCCACGGGTTGTGGGGGACGGGATCCACTAGTTGTAGAGGACGGGATCCACTAAGTTGTAGAGACGGGATCCACTAGTTGTAGGGGACGGGATCCCCTAGTTGTAGGGACGGGATCCACTAGTTGTAGGGGACGGGATCCACTAGTTGTAGAGGACGGGATCCACTAGTTGTAGAGGACGGGATCCACTAGTTGTAGGGACGGGATCCACTAGTTGTAGAGGACGGGATCCACTAGTTGTAGAGGACGGGATCCACTAGTAGGGGACGGGATCCACTAGTTGTAGAGGACGGGATCCACTAGTTGTAGGGGACGGGATCCACTAGTTGTAGAGGACGGGATCCACTAGTTGTAGAGGACGGGATCCACTAGTTGTAGGGGACGGGATCCACTAGTTGTAGAGGACGCGATCCACTAGTTGTAGGGGACGGGATCCACTAGTTGTAGGGGACGGGATCCACTAGTTGTAGGGGACGGGATCCACTAGTTGTAGGGGACGGGATCCACTAGTTGTAGAGGACGGGATCCACTAGTTGTAGGGGACGGGATCCACTAGTTGTAGGGGACGGGATCCACTAGTTGTAGGGGACGGGATCCACTAGTTGTAGGGGACGGGATCCACTAGTTGTAGAGGACGGGATCCACTAGTTGTAGAGGACGGATTCCACTAGTTGTAGAGGACGGGATCCACTAGTTGTAGGGGATGGGATCCACTAGTTGTAGAGGACGGGATCCACTAGTTGTAGGGGACGGGATGCCACTAGTTGTAGAGGACGGGATCCACTAGTTGTAGGGGACGGATCCACTAGTTGTAGAGGACGGGATCCACTAGTTGTAGGGACGGATCCACTAGTTGTAGGGACGGGATCCACTAGTTGTAGGGGACGGGATCCACTAGTTGTAGGGGACGGGATCCACTAGTTGTAGAGGACGGGATCCACTAGTTGTAGAGGACGGGATCCACTAGTTGTAGGGACGGGATCCACTAGTTGTAGAGGACGGGATCCACTAGTTGTAGGGACGGGATCCACTAGTTGTAGGGGACGGGATCCACTAGTTGTAGAGGACGGGATCCACTAGTTGTAGGGGACGGGATCCACTAGTTGTAAAGGACGGGATCCACTAGTTGTAGAGGACGGGATCCACTAGTTGTAGGGACGGGATCCACTAGTTGTAGAGGACGGGATCCACTAGTTGTAGAGGACGGGATCCACTAGCTGTAGGGGACGGGATCCACTAGTTGCAGGGGACGGGATCCACAAGTTGTAGAGGACGGGATCCACTAGTTGTAGAGGACGGGATCCACTAGTTGTAGAGGACGGGATCCACTAGTTGTAGGGGATGGGATCCACTAGTTGTAGAGGACGGGATCCACTAGTTGTAGGGGACGGGATCCACTAGTTGTAGAGGACGGGATCCACTAGTTGTAGGGGACGGGATCCACTAGTTGTAGAGGACGGGATCCACTAGTTGTAGGGGACGGGATCCACTAGTTGTAGGGGACGGGATCCACTAGTTTTAGGGGACGGATCCACTAGTTGTGGGACGGGATCCACTAGTGTGTAGGGGACGGGATCCACTAGTTGTAGAGGACGGATCCACTAGTTGTAGAGGACGGGATCCACTAGTTGTAGGGGACGGGATCCACTAGTTGTAGAGGACGGGATCCACTAGTTGTAGGGGACGGGATCCACTAGTTGTAGGGGACGGGATCCACTAGTTGTAGAGGACGGGATCCACTGGTTGTAGGGGACGGGATCCACTAGTTGTAAAGGACGGGATCCACTAGTTGTAGAGGACGGGATCCACTAGTTGTAGGACGGGATCCACTAGTTGTAGAGGACGGGATCCACTAGTTGTAGAGGACGGGATCCACTAGCTGTAGGGGACGGGATCCACTAGTTGCAGGGGACGGGATCCACTAGTTGTAGAGGACGGGATCCACTAGTTGTAGAGACGGGATCCACTAGTTGTAGAGGACGGGATCCACTAGTTGTAGGGGACGGGATCCACTAGTTGTAGAGGACGGATCCACTAGTGTAGAGGACGGGATCCACTAGTTGTAGAGGACGGGATCCACTAGTTGTAGAGGACGGGATCCACTAGTTGTAGGGGACGGGATCCACTAGTTGTAGAGGACGGGATCCACTAGTTGTAGAGGACGGGATCCACTAGTAGGGGACGGGATCCACTAGTTGTAGGGGACGGGATCCACTAGTTGTAGGAGACGGGATCCACTAGTTGTAGGGGACGGGATCTACTTGTTGTAGGGGACGGGATCCACTAGTTGTAGGGGACGGGATCCACTAGTTGTAGGGGACGGGATGTACCACTTGATCCCGTCTTTGAGATCTTCCACCTCACCTTCGATAGTATTTAAGACTCTGTTCTCATGCTTTATCTTCATATCCTTCCAGACCATGGAGCTGAACTCTTCTCCAGGCTGAGGGACTCACCACCTCAAGCTATTTTCCAAGGCTGGACTAATTTCATCGTCTTTATTTAATTTCTACCGTTCCTTTGTATTTGACTGAAGAAGCCTACTGTGTAGGCGAAACGTTTTAATGGAGATACCCAACTGTTGCACATGTCTTAAACTTCACTGTGTTTTATATTAATAATCGAAGTGCAGAGAATAAAATTATTACGTTTGAGAGCATGTGTGGGAACCTTCGATATTATTGCAATAACAGAAACATGGTACAATTTAACGAATAGGGACATGATTGTCAAATTCAAGGATTTAAGTTGTTCCATATTGATGATATTTTGGTCCTTATACCCAAAAATCTAGATGTACGTGACATCTCAAACATCAATTATATTTACACTAGAGGAGGTGACAACCAATTACCATTTCTCGTCGTTCGTCTCTTCACAGGTAAAAACAGACTTTCTTTTAAGGTTTATCGTAAACCTGCCTACAAGAACGATCTTTGTAGATGAATGGTTCAGAGAACCGACGTCTACAAACCTGTCAGACACTGCAACTTCTTGGGATCTTAATACTTGGGAATTCTTCGCTTGCCTAACTCTTGGGCACGACCTACTTCCACATTGAACAAATGTGACACCACCTATGACTGCTGCACCTCTCCTGCCTACGGTTTATAAGCTCCTTCTCCGCACGTATGCTGTATTCTATTCAAGATTGATGGACTGACCACATCGACTCAAGGTTGAGGGACTGATTACCTCATTCTCCTCCTGTTCTTCAAGATTCTCCTTTGTATGGACTGATGAAGCCTCTGTGTGGCGAAACGTTTCCTCAATAAAGATACCCAAGAGTTGCACATGTGTCTAATTTATCAAGAACGATCTTGTACATTTCTTCTGTCACCATGACACCAGAACTACAAGAGGGGTAGTTATAGGCCTCTTTCCGGGAGTTTACAGAATTTTCAGTTGTACATGAATGCTGTGATAAATGATTTTGAAAACCGACAAGTTGAAGAATTGAGACACTTGTGCAACATATGGGAATCTTTACTGAAGAAACGTTTCGCCACACAGTGGCTTCATCAGTACAATACAAACCAGGAGGGTGTAAGGAGCGGAGGAGTTTGAGGTAATCAGTCCCTCAACCTGGAATCGATGTGTTCAGTCCATACAAGAGTGATGGAGTGAACACGTGGATTCCAGGCTGAGGGACTGATTACCTCAAACTTCTCCGCTTCTTACACCTTCCTGGTTTGTACTGGACTGAAACAGTTTCTTCAATAAAGATTCCCATATGTTGCATGAGTGTCTAATTGTCATCAGAATTTCCAGTCCGACAGTTTCTCGAGGAAGAATGTACATACATCACACATTCTGTTAGTTCACTACACTTCCCCTACACTTCACACTTGACTGCAGGACGCGTGACTGCAGGACACTTGACTGAACGACACTTGACTGCAGGACACGTGACTGCAGGACACGTTACTGCAGGACACGTTACTGCAGGACACTTGACTGCAGGACACGTGAGACATCCTCAAGACCAACACCAATCAAGTTGAAGAAAAACCTCCAAGTTAAGTCGGTTTACCGGTCGGCGACTCTGCAGTAACGTTTCTAAAATTTCTGACAGAAAATAGCTAAAATATCCACCAGCTCTTCAACTACTATTGGAAACTTAGTGCAAAAAAAAAAAAAAAACTCTGGCACGAGTGCAGGAGTTTACACTGTACCATGTGGGGTGTGTGACAAAATATACCGGGAGTCTACCTGGAGGGTATACTGGGGATCAACGCCCCTGCGGCCCGGTCCACGACCAGGCCTCCCGGTGGATCAGGGCCTGATCAACCAGGCTGTTACTGCATGTAGTCCAACGTACGAACCACAGCCCGGCTAATCCGGTACCGACTTTAAGTATCTGTCTAGCTCCCTCCTGCAGGCAGCCAGGGATGGAAATAAATGGTATAAAATACCGATATAATGGAACAAACAAACATAACAGTATAATCTGATCCTTTATTGACAACGTTTCGCCCACACAGTGGACTATATCAAGTTACAAACAGATCTACCTGGGTGGAAGGTACATGAGTATTTTAAGGATGGAATGCTGTGTACAACACCGTAATTCACACAACCATTTAATCAACTACAGAAACTCAAGACTTATCGCCACAGAAGACAACACTCAATACTGAAGAATCCTGGAATCATCGCTTATCTGTATATCCAACAACTTCAACCAGAACAATGGCTTCTGTAACATAGCTGAACCACTTGCCAAGAAACTTCTTCAACGTTGTATTAATGGTAGAATTATCGAACAATATGTTAGGTAAAAGGACACAAGTACAACTAATGTGACATTACATTGTTCCAGACTATGGAATAATATTCTCCAGGCAGAGGGACTGACCACCTCAAAACTACGTCTTCAAGGGTGATGAACTGGAGTACACCTGGAGAGAGTTGCAGGCCTCATGGTGATCAGGGCCTGATCAACCAGGCTGTTACTGCTGGCCGCATGTAATCCAAAGTACGAACCACAGCCCGGTTGGTCAGGTACCGACTTCAGGTGCCTGTCCAGTGCCTGCTTGAAGACAGCCAGGGGTCTATTGGTAATCCCCTTATGTATGCTGGGAGGCAGTTAAACAGTCTCGGGCCCCTGATACTGTGTTGTCTCTTATCGTGCTAGTGGCACCCCTGCTTTTCATTGGGGGGATGTTGCATCGTCTGCCGAGTCTTTTGCTTTCGTAGGGAGTGATTTTTGTGTGCAAGTTTGGTACTAGTCCCTCTAGGATTTTCCAGGTGTATATAATCATGTATCTCTCCCGCCTGCGTTCCAGGGAGTACAGGTTTAGGAACTTCAAGTGTTCCCAATAATTGAGGTGGTTTATCGCAGTTTTGTGTGCCGTGAGGGTTCTCTGTACATTTTCTAGGTCAGCAATTTCACCTACCTTGAAAGGTGCTGTTAGTGTGCAGCAATATTCCAGCCTAGATAGAACAAGCGACCTGAAGAGTGTCATCATGGGCTTGGCCTCCCTAGTTTTGAAGGTTCTCATTATCCATCCTGTCATTTTTCTAGCAGATTCGATTGATACAATGTTATGGTCCTTGAAGGTGAGATCCTCTGACATGATCACTCCCAGGGCTTTGACATTAGTTTTCTGCTCTATTGTGTGGTTGGAATTTGTTTTATACTCCGATGAAGTTTTAATTTCCTCACGTTTTCCATATCGGAGTAATTGAAATTTCTCATCATTGAACTTCATATTGTTTTCAGCAGCCCATTTACAGATTTGGTTGATGTCCGCCTGGAGTCTTGTAGTGTCTTCAATGGAGACACTGTCATGCAAATTCGGGTGTCATCTGCAAAGGAAGACACGGTGCTGTGGCTTATATCCCTGTCTATGTCCGATATGAGGATGAGGAACAAGATGGGGGCGAGCACTGAGCTTTTCACCGTAGTCGCCTCAGACTTTACTCTGTTGATTACTACTCTATGTGTTCTGTTTGTTAGGCAATTATAGATCCATCTACCGACTTTTCCTGTTATTCCTTTATCACGCATTTTGTGCGCTATTATACCATGGTCACACTTTTCAAAGGCTTTTTGCAAAGTCTGTATATGATTATCAAATGGTATACAATACCGACAGGTTGGTAGATAAGACACATAGGCAACATTTAGGCAACTTTATTCCGAAACGTTTCGCCTACACAGTAGGCTTCTTCAGTCGAGTACAGAAAGTCTCCCGCCTACTTTCTGTACTCGACTGAAGTACATCTCTACTGCTCCCGCCTACTTTCTGTACTCGACTGAAGAAGCCTACTGTGTAGGCGAAACGTTTCGGAATAAAGCTGCCTAAATGTTGCCTATGTGTCTTATCTACCAAAGTCTGTATATATTACATCTACATTCTGTTTGTCTTCTAGAGCATCCAGGACCTTGTCATAGTGGTCCAGTAGTTGAGACAGACAGGAGCGACCTGCTCTAAACCCATGTTGCCCTGGGTTGTGTAACTGATGGGTATCTAGATGGGTGGTGATCTTGCTTCTTAGAACCCTTTCAAAAAATTTTATAATATGGGATGTTAGCACTATCGGTCTGTAGTTCTTTGCTATTGCTTCACTGCCCTCTTTGTGGAGTGAGGCTATGTCTGTTGTTTTTAATAACTGTGGGACGACCCGTGTCCATGCTTCCCCTCCACAGGATGTTAAAAGCACGTGATAGGGGCTTCTTACAGTTCTTGATGAACACAGAGTTCCATGAGTCTGGGCCTGGGGCAGAGTGCATGGGCATGTCATTAATCGTCATTACATCGTTTTTACATCTCTTCTGCTTCTACCAACTTTTTTGTACTCGACTGAAGAAGCCTACTGTGTAGGCGAAACCTTTCGAAATAAAGATACCTAACCGTTACCTAACAGCCTATCGGTATTTTATACCATTTTAATTTCCAAATCTTGTCGGTATCACCATACCATTTCTCTGTATTGAAGCTGCCGAATTGCTATCAGTAACACACTGTCCATCAGAAGTCCAAATGTTACGCTATTTCTAAACTACTGATCAACAGGATATTAACCATTGTGGAGACCGCTGTAACATGATGTGAACAAGCCTTCTCAAGCCCAACCCGTCCCACCACAATTACAACTACTACCACAACTACCCACACGATACTCCACCTGACTCCTGCCACTATACATACGCGTTTTCTTAGTTTTCTCTGTATTAGGACTCAAAACGCCACACTTGGCAAAGCGTTTCTTTTAATAAATGTCCTAAAGTGTACACAAGTGTTTTTTTTCCACATATCTCTTCTCATTTTACGTTTCTAAGAGAATGAAGATTCAAGGCTTTAAGTATATATCTTCATATAGGAGATTCTTTATATCAACTTTGTCATCCTTGTCTGTATGTTTTCCAGTGGATTTATATCCACTTTGTAATAAGGAGACCAAAACTGAGCGGCATAATCTAAACGAGGCCTCACCAGTGATGAATAGTCCCGTCTGTGAAGACTAGTGTCTGAGAACATTAATGTTACTGTGGTCCCTGGACCACGGTGTGGTCCCTGAACCACGGTGTGGTCCCTGGACCACGGTGTGGTCCCTAAACCACGGTGTGGTCCCTGGACCACGGTGTGGTCCCAGGGCATATTATATTTTTTAGTTTATTCAGACTTTCAGTGCTTTAGATACTGACTTAACCATTGTCAACACTTCCTCAGTACAGAGGTTAAACCTGAGACAATGTTGGTACAAGTACATATTAGTAACTATGTAAGTACATATTAGGAACTATGTAAGTACATATTAGGAACTATATAAGTACATAAGTAAAACTTATGATTTTGGCTTAAATAGCAACACACTTCTTGCCGACCCGTCAAGGGAGGTTCCTTGATGCTCGTGAGGGGCTCTTGATCTAGGGAATTGGATCTGTACTTCAGTTCCCTGAATTGAACCTGAGTATCTTCCATTCCCCCCCCCACATGCGCTGTATAATTCTACGGGTTTAGCGCTCCCTAATGATTATCACAACTTCTTGCCGAATAAAGCAAGCGAAAATTTGTGTATATAATAATTTCGCAAAAATCATTCTGAATGTAACGAAAAAAAAATATATTGCATTTTATTTGTTTATTATTAAATTATTGTGAACTAATATAAAATATATTTAGTTCGATTAGGCCAAATTAAATTTGGCTTGTTATAATAAGGTTAGGTAAGTTTTCTAAGGTGCTTTTGGTACAAAATCATTAATTTTTATATTAACATAAAGGAAAGAAATATATTTTTAAATGTATAAGAGAAAATTTTAGAAAGGACTTAATTTTAAATGAGTTCTTGCTAAATGACCAGTTTGGCAATATATATTATATATATATATAATATATATATAATATATAATATATATATAATATATATATATATATATATATATATATATATATATAACACTGGACTAGCCGAGGATTCGAACCCGTTTTGTTTTAGCCCGCCTCATGGTGAGTAAAAATTCCACGACGCTCTGACCCACTGGATCATACAATCCTACAAGAATCACGCACCCAGCAGAGCTAAGTGTTGTACAGTCATCCAAGAACGTACGATGGTGTGGGTGCTTCAGAGGTAATTTCATCCTCTTCCCTATTTGGTGTACTAGCCTCCACCAGCAGTATATATAGTATTACAACCAAGAACGAGTGGTATTTCATCGAATCCTCTGCTAGTCGTAGTGTTGTTACTGATTAAAAACTACTTGTTCGTGGTTTTATATACTGCTGGTGGAGGCTAGTACACCACGTGATCCACACCATCGTACGTCCTCCGATCACTGTACAACACCTAGCTCTGCTGGGTGCGTGATTCTTGTAGGATTGTATGATCCAGTGGGTCAGAGCGTCGTGGAATTTTAGCTTACCATGAGGCGGGCTAAAACAACACGGGTTCGAATCCTCAGCTAGTCGCAGTGTTGTTATTGATTAAATATCACTTGTTCGTGGTTACAATAATATATATATATATATATATATATATATATATATATATTATATATATATATATATATTATATATATTATATATTATATATATTATATATTATATATATATATATATATATATATATATATAATCTTTTTTCTAAAACGGTTAGTAGTTTTAATAGAAATAAATTATATATATATATATATATATATATATATATATATATATATATATATATATATATATATATATATATAAATAATGTTATTTATATTTTTTTTGCCACGACGCCTACCACAGTGTCACAATATATAAATTGTGAATTTGGATTTGCAGATTATAGTTTTAGAAGTTTTATGGTAGTGTCGTCCTTGAGACACCAGGATCAAGACACAAGATGCTTTAGGCCAAAATAAAATGTGGAAGATCAGCAAAGATAAAAGTTCAATAGTAAAAGAAACACAAGTGAGTGTGTACAAGTTTAGATGTAGTAAGAAGCCTTAGAGGAACGTATGTTAAGAAGAGGCGCAGTGGAGGAGTGTGGAGGCGCAGTGGCAGGTGGCGTTAGTTAACAGAGCGCCGACAGGTGGTACGAACCGTAGAGAGCGTCCTCACCTGCCGTTGGCCCTCTTGGCTTGGCTCCCAGGTAAGCCAGGTTGACGTTGGCTTTGCGTCCGTCGATGACTGGATTGGGCTCCTTGATGGCCCTCTCTGCCCCTGTCTTATCAGCCATCGTTACCTGTCCAGGTAGACAACACTTGTTAACATACATCGTCAGCTCTACAGGTAGATAACACTAGCCCCCCCCCCCCCCACACACACGGCAAGTTTCTCCTAGTGATGTGTAGCATAAGATAACTTGGTACAAATGTCTGAATTAGCATATATATTCTAAAGGTGCGGAAAATAGGTCTAAATTCATAAGTCTGGCCCACACAACGTTAAAACATTAAGTCAGCTTCCCCATGCTCAGTGAGACACCTTGATAAGTACCAACAGACAGCGCCTCTCTCTCTCTCTCTCTCTCTCTCTCTCTCTCTCTCTCTCTCTCTCTCTCTCTCTCTCTCTCTCTCTCCCTCTTTCGTTTAGGTGACTGAGTATCGAGCCGGAATTTATCTTTTTTTTATTGGCACATTTGCTACCAATAATGCTGCTGCTGTTGTTGCCACTGCTGCTGCTGTTGTTGCCACTGCTGCTGTTGTTGTTACCACTGCTGCTGTTGTTGCCACTGCTGCTGTTGTTGTTGCCACTGCTGCTGTTGTTGTTGCCACTGCTGCTGCTGTTGTTTTCCACGTGCTGTTGTTGTTACCACTGCTGCTGTTGTTGTTACCACTGCTGCTGTTGTTGTTGCCACTGCTGCTGTTGTTGTTGCCACTGCTGCTGTTGTTGTTGCCACTGCTGCTGCTGTTGTTGTCACTGCTGCTGTTGTTGTTACCACTGCTGCTGCTGTTGTTGCCACTGCTGCTGTTGTTGTTACCACTGCTGCTGCTGTTGTTGCCACTGCTGCTGTTGTTGTTACCACTGCTGCTGTTGTTGTTGCCACTGCTGCTGTGTTGTTGCCACTGCTGCTGTTGTTGTTGCCACTGCTGCTGCTGTTGTTGCCACTGCTGCTGTTGTTGTTGCCACTGCTGCTGTTGTTGTTGCCACTGCTGCTGTTGTTGTTGCCACTGCTGCTGCTGTTGTTGCCACTGCTGCTGTTGTTGTTACCACTGCTGCTGTTGTTGTTGCCACTGCTGCTGTTGTTGTTGCCACTGCTGCTGTTGTTGTTGCCACTGCTGCTGCTGTTGTTGTCGCCACTGCTGCTGTTGTTGTTGTCACTGCTGCTGTTGTTGTTGCTGCCACTGATGCTGCTGTTGTTGTTGCCACTGCTGCTGTTGTTGTTGTTGCCACTGCTGCTGTTGTTGTTGTTACTGCTGCTGTTGTTGTCACTGCTGCTGTTGTTGTTGCCACTGCTGCTGTTGTTGTTGCCACTGCTGCTGTGCTTTTTGTTGCCACTGCTGCTGTTGTTGTTGTTGCCACTGCTGCTGCTGTTGTTGTTGCCACTGCTGCTGTTGTGTTGTCACTGCTGCTGTTGTTGTTGCCACTGCTGCTGCTGTTGTTGTTGCCACTGCTGCTGTTGTTGTTGTCACTGCTGCTGTTGTTGTCACTGCTGCTGTTGTTGTCACTGCTGCTGTTGTTGTTGTCACTGCTGCTGTTGTTGTTGTCACTGCTGCTGTTGTTGTCACTGCTGCTGTTGTTGTTGCCACTTTCTGGTGTTGTTGCCACTGCTGCGTGTTGTTGTCACTGCTGTTGGTCACTGCTGCTTTTTGTTGTCACTGCTGCTGTTGTTGTTGCCACTGCTGCTGTTGTTGTCACTGCTGCTGTTGTTGTCACTGCTGCTGTTGTTGTTGTCACTGCTGCTGTTGTTGTTGTCACTGCTGCTGTTGTTGTCACTGCTGCTGTTGTTGTTGTCCACTGCTGCTGTTTGTTGTCCCCTGCTGCTGTTTGGGTTTTCACTGCTGCTGTTGTTGCCACTGCTGCTGTTGTTGTTCACCACTGCTGCTGTTGTTGTCACTGCTGCTGTTGTTGTCACTGCTGCTGTTGTTGTCACTGCTGCTGTTGTTGTCACTGCTGATGTTGTTGTTGTCACTGCTTCTGTTGTTGACACTGCTGCTGTTGTTGCTGTCACTGCTGCTGTTGTTGTTGCCACTGCTGCTGTTGTTGTTGTCACTGCTGCTGTTGTTGTCACTGCTGCTGTTGTTGTCACTGCTGCTGTTGTTGTTGTCACTGCTGCTGTTGTTGCCACTGCTGCTGTTGTTGTTGTTGCCACTGCTGCTGTTGTTGTTGTCACTGCTGCTGTTGTTGTCACTGCTGCTGTTGTTGTCACTGCTGCTGTTGTTGTCACTGCTTTTGTTGTTGACACTGCTGCTGTTGTTGCTGTCACTGCTGCTGTTGTTGTTGCCACTGCTGCTGCTGTTGTTGTCACTGCTGCTGTTGTTGTTGTCACTGCTGCTCTTGTTGTCACTGCTGCTCTTGTTGTCACTGCTGCTGTTGTTGCCACTGCTGCTGTTGTTGTTGCCACTGCTGCTGCTGTTGTTGCCACTGCTGCTGTTGTTGCCACTGCTGCTGTTGTTGGTGTTGTCACTGCTGCTGCTGTTGTTGCCACTGCTGCTGCTGTTGTTGTCACTGCTGCTGTTGTTGCCACTGCTGCTGTTGTTGTCACTGCTGCTGTTGTTGTTGTCACTGCTGCTGTTGTTGTCACTGCTGCTGTTGTTGTCACTGCTGCTGTTGTTGTCACTGCTGTTGTTGCCACTGCGGCTGTTGTTGTCACTGCTGCTGTTGTTATTACCACTGCTGCTGTTGTTGTCACTGCTGCTGTTGTTGTCACTGCTGCTGCTGTTGTTGTCACTGCTGCTGTTGTTGTCACTGCTGCTGCTGTTGTTGTCACTGCTGTTGTTGTTGTCACTGCTGCTGTTGTTGTCACTGCTGCTGTTGTTGTCACTGCTGCTGCTGCTGTTGTCACTGCTGCTGTTGTTGTTGTCACTGCTGCTGCTGTTGTTGTCACTGCTGCTGTTGTTGTTGTCACTGCTGCTGCTGTTGTTGTTGTCACTGCTGCTGTTGTTGCCAATGCTGCTGCTGTTGTTGCCACTGCTGCTGTTGTTGTTGCCACTGCTGCGTGTCACTGCTGCTGTGTTGTACTGTGCTGTTGTTCACTGCTGCTGCTGTTGTTGTCACTGCTGCTGTTGTTGCCAATGCTGCTGCTGTTGTTGCCACTGCTGCTGTTGTTGTTGCCACTGCTGCTGTTGTTGTCACTGCTGCTGTTGTTGTCACTGCTGCTGTTGTTGTTGTCACTGCTGCTGTTGTTGTCACTGCTGCGTCTGCTATATCAAAACCGAATGACCCTACGAACTCAGCACTTTCCATACCTTTGAAGAGTTTCGAGAGTTTATCTACTCTCTGAGCCTGGCCATGGGCCAGGCTCGTCTGGTGCTTGCCTGGTCAACCAGGCTGTTGCTGCTGGAGGCCCGCTGCCCCACATGTCCATCACAGCCTGGTTGATCTGGCACCTGGTGAAGATACTTGTCCAGTTTCCTCTTGAAGGCTTCAACACTTGTTCCAGCAGTGTTTCTGATATCTTCTGGTAAGATGTTGAAAAGTCTGGCACCCCGGATGTTGATACAGTGTTCCCTTATTGTCCCCACCGCACTCCTGCTCCTCACTGGGTTTATTTTACACTTCCTCCCATATCTCTCACTCCAGTATGTTGTTATGGCAGTGTGCAGATTTGGGACCAAGCCCTCGAGTACCTTCCAGGTATATATTATCATGTATCTCTCCTCTGCTCCAATGAGTACATGTTCAAGACTTGCAGGCGTTCCCAGTAGTTTAGGTGCTTTACAGGCTCAATGTGAGCCGTAAATGATCTCTGTATTTGTTCCAGCTCAGATATTTCTCCTGCCTTGAACGGGGCCGTCAGCACTGAGCAACATTCTAAGTGAGGGAGCTGTTGCTGTTGTTGTTGCTGCTATGGTTGCTAGTACAGCTGTTACTGCTACTATGGCTTCAGGTACAGCTACAGCAGCTGCTAGAGATTCTACTACTTCTACTTGAGCTGCAGCAGCTGCTGCTACCATGGGTCCTGGAGTTTTCCTGAAGAGAGCTCCGGGGGTCAACGCCCCCGCGGCCCGGTCTGTGACCAGGCCTCCTGGTGGACCAGGGACTGATCAACCAAGCTGTTACTGCTGGCTGCACGCAATCAAACATACGAGCCACAGCCCGGCTGGTCAGGTACCTACTTTAGGTGCTTGTCCAGTGCCAGCTTGAAGACTGCCAGGGGTCTGTTGGTAATCCCCCTTATGTATGCTGGGAGGCAGCTGAACAGTCTCGGGCCCCTGACACTTATTGTATGGTCTCTTAACGTGCTAGTGACACCCCTGCTTTTCATTTGGGGGGGATGTTGCATCGTCTGCCGAGTCTTTTGCTTTCGTTGTGAGTGATTTTCGTGTGCAAGTTCGGTACTAGTCCCTCTAGGATTTTCCAAGTGTATATAATCATGTATCTCTCCCGCCTGCGTTCCAGGGAGTACAGGTTCAGGAACTTCAAGCGCTCCCAGTAACTGAGGTGTTTTATCTCCGTTATGCGCGCCGTGAAGATTCTCTGTACATTTTCTAGGTCAGCAATTTCACCTGCCTTGGAAGGTGCTGTTAGTGTGCAGCAATATTCCAGCCTAGATACAACAAGCGACCTGAAGAGTGTCATCATGTGCTTGGCATCCCTAGTTTTGAAGGTTCTCATTATCCATCCTGTCATTTTTCTAGCAGATGCGATTGATACAATGTTATGGTCCTTGAAGGTGAGATCCTCCGACATAATCACTCTCAGGTCTTTGACGTTGGTGTTTCGCTCTATTTTGTGGCCGGAATTTTTGTACTCTTATGAAGTTTTAATTTCCTCATGTTTACCATATCGGAGTAATTGAAATTTCTCCTCATTGAACTTCATATTGTTTTCTGCAGCCCACTGAAAGATTTGGTTGATGTCCGCCTGGAGCCTTGCAGTGTCTGCAATGGAAGACACTGTCATGCAGACTCGGTTGTCATCTTCAAAGGAAGACACGGTGCTGTGGCTGACATCCTTGTCTATGTCAGATATGAAGATGAGAAACAAGATTGGAGCGAGTACTGTGCCTTGTGGAACAGAGCTTTTCACCATAGCCGCCTCAGACTTTACTCTGTTGACTACTACTCTCTGTGTTCTGTTTGCGAGGAAATTGTAGATCTATCTACCAACTTTTCCTGTTATTCCTTTAGCACGCATTTTGTGCGCTATTACGCCATGGTCACACTTGTCGAAGGCTTTTGCAAAGTCTGTATATATTACATCTGCATTCTTTTTGCCTTCTAGTGCATCTAGGACCTTGTCGTAGTTATCCAGTAGCTGAGACAGACAGGAGCGACCTGCTCTAAACCCATGTTGGTCTGGGTTGTGTAATTGATGGGTATCTAGTGACCAGTGACTCCCTACGCATTTCAGATATATTGGCCTCTTTTAGCCGCTCTGTTATTGTTTTCCCTCGCCTGTAAAGGGAGCACCTGTCTCTTTCTATTTTACATCTACTCCTCCTTTTTCTTAAAGGAATAAGCCTTGAGCATACATCGAGTGCCACCGAGTTAATCTGTTCTAGGCATAAGTTGGGGTCTGTGTTGCTTAGTATATCTTCCCAGCTTATATCGTGTAGGACTTGATTTACTTGGTCCCACTTTATGTCCTTGTTATTGAAGTTGAATATGGTGAAGGCTCCCTCGTGACTAATCTCATTTTGTCGGTCTGGGGCTCCGCGCATACATGTCTGAACCTCGATTATGTTGTGATCTGAGTATATTGTTTTTGATATGGTGACATTTCGTATCAGATCATCATTGTTAGTGAAGATGAGGTCTAGTGTATTCTCTAGTCTAGTAGGCTCTATTATTTGCTGGTTTAAGTTGAATTTTGTGCAGAGATTTAAAAGCTCGCGTGTGTGCGAGTTCTCGTCAGAGCTGCCTCCTGGTGTTATTACTGCAACAACATTATTTGCTATATTCCTCCATTTTAGGTGTCTCAAGTTGAAATCCCCCAGCAGCAAGATGTTGGGGGCAGGAGCTGGCAAATTTTCCAGACAGTGGTCAATTTTTGACAGCTGTTCCTGGAATTGCTGGACGTTGCATCCGGAGGCTTGTAGATTACCACAATGACTAGGTTTTGGTTCTCGATCTTTACTGCTAAAACTTCCACTACATCATTTGAGGCATTAAGCAGTTCTGTGCAAACAAGTGACTCTGCAATATACAGGCCAACCCCCCCTTTTGCCTGTTCACTCTGTCACATCTGTATAGGTTGTAACCTGGGATCCATATTTCGTTGTCCAAGTGATCCTTTATGTGGGTCTCTGTGAAAGCCGCGAACATTGTATTTGCCTCTGCAAGCAGTCCACGGATGAAAGGTATTTTGTTGTTCATTGCTGGCTTTAGACCCTGTATATTTGCAAAGAAGAATGTCATTGGACTGGTGGTACTGGGGGACTCTTTTTTTTCCGGCACTAGTGTCTGTATCTGTTGGTTTGGAGTGGAGGCCATCG
Organism: Cherax quadricarinatus; assembly: GCF_026875155.1. NCBI lineage: Eukaryota > Metazoa > Arthropoda > Malacostraca > Decapoda > Parastacidae > Cherax > Cherax quadricarinatus. The sequence goes on along the minus strand of NC_069401.1, from coordinate 22,274,957 downwards.
ACTGTGGTTCCACTCCAGGAATGACTGGATTTTGCGTACGATTTCCGCCATTTCCTGCCAGTTTTTTTTTCCTTCCTGGCACTAAAAAACCTCATCCTCTTGAGTGGCTGTGGCTACCCAGGTTTTCCCATGGCCTGGATGTTTTGTATGTTTTTGTCCTCTTCAGATGGTGTGCCTGGCAGTTTAAGTTATAGTACTGAAGAGGGACACATTTCAGGGTGAAAAAGCTTACAGGAA
>NC_069401.1:22247220-22267220 GCF_026875155.1 Cherax quadricarinatus | reverse complement strand
GGTACCTCAGTAAGGAATCGTTCAAGACTCTGTACACTGTGTACGTCAGGCCCATACTGGAATACGCAGCCCCAGTTTGGAACCCACACCTGGTCATGCACGTAATGAAATTAGAGAAAGTGCAAAGGTTTGCAACAAGGCTAGTTCCAGAGCTAAGGGGAATGTCCTACGAAGAAAGGTTAAGGGAAATCGGTCTGACGACATTGGAGGACAGGAGGATTAGGGGTGACATGATAACGACATACAAAATGCTGCCTGGAATACATAAAGTGGAGAGAGACAAGATGTTCCCGAGATGGGACACGGAAGCAAGGGGCCACAATTGGAAGTTGAAGACTCAGATGAGTCAAAGGGATGTTGTCAGGAAGCGGAATAGTCTGGCAAGTGATGTAGTGGAGGCAGGAACTATACATAGTTTTAAGACGAAGTATGATAAAGCTAGTGGAGCAGGGAGAGGGAGGGACCCAGTAGTGGTCAGTGAAGAGGCGGGGCCAGGAGCTCGGACTCGACCCCCGCAACCTCAACTAGGTGAGTACATACACACACACATACACACACACACACACACACACACACACACATACACACACGCACACACACACACACACACACACACACACACACACACACACACACACACACACAGTACAGGACCCTGTACACCGTGTACTTTAGGCCCATATTGGAGTATGCGGCACCAGTTTGGAACCCACACCTAGCCAAGCACGTAAAGAAACTAGAGAAAGTGCAGAGGTTTGCAACAAAACTAGTCCCAGAGCTAAGAGGTAGGTCCTACGAGGAGAGGTTAAGGGAAATCAACCTGACGACACTGGAGGACAGGAGAGATAGGGGGGGCATGATAACTACATACAAAATACTGATAGGAATTGACAAGGTGGACAAAGACAGGATGTTCCAGAGATGGGACACAGCAACAAGGGGACACAGTTGGAAGTTGAAGACACAGATGAATCACGGGGATGTTAGGAAGTATTTCTTCAGCCACAGAGTAGTCAGGAAGTGGAATAGTTTAGGAAGCGATGTAGTGGAGGCAGGATCCATACATAGCTTTAAGCAGAGGTATGATAAAGCTCACGGTTCAGGAAGAGTGACCTAGTAGCGACCAGTGAAGAGGCGGGGCCAGGAGCTTGGACTCGACCCCTGCAACCTCAGCTAGGTGAGTACACACACACACACACACACACACACACACACACACACACACACACACACACACACACACAAATACACCGTGTACGTCAGTCCCATATTGGAGTATTGCGGCACCAGTTTGGAACCCACACCTAGCCAAACATATAAGGAAATTAAAGGTGCAAAGGTTTGTAACGAGACTAGTCCCGCAGCTAAGGGGTATGTCCTATGAGGAGATGTTAAGGAAAATTGTCCTGACGACACTGGAGGACAGGAGAGATAGGGGGAATATGATAATGACATATAAAAACTGAAAGGAATCGACAAGGTGGAGAGAGACAGGATGTTCCAGAGATGGGACACAGCAACAAGGGGTCACAATTGGAAGTTGAAGACTCAGATAAATCACAGGGATGTTAGGAAGTATTTCTTCAGTTACTGAGTTGTCAGGAAGTGGAATAGTCTGGAAAGTGATGTAGTGGAGGCAGGATCCATACATAGCTTTAATTAAGAAGAGGCATGATAACGCTCATGGAGGAGGGAGAGTGACCTAGTAGCCACCAATGAAGAGGCGGCGGCCAGGAGCTGTGACTTGACCCCTGCAACCACAACTAGGTGAGTACACACACACACACACACACACACACACACACACACACACACACACACACACACACACACACACACACACACACACACACACACGAGCGCCTATCACTGCTGGAAACAGTGACTAAGAGTTCCAGGGGGCAGCAACTTGAACTGCCTGGGTTTAGCGAGTAACCGTAACAGTCAGGAGTCAACTTACGCAGGATTTAAGTAAAGTGAGGCAGGGATGTGTTGTTGGGATTGTGGGAGTGAGGTCAGGCTCTGCATCAAGTGATCTTAACACTTGGCTGCCTTCTTGTGACACATACACGGCCATATTGTGGCCAGTGACGCATATTACCTACCTGAAGTCTACCTGGAGAGTATTCCGGGAATCAACGCACCCGCGGCCCGGTCCACGACCAGGCCTCCCGGTGAATTAGGGCCTGATCAACCAGGTTGTTACTTCTGGCCGCACGTCCACTGTGCGATATTGTGACCAGTGACGCATACTCTGATGCTGTAACCAGGGATACACATTCCGATGTTGTGGCCAGTGATGTTGTGACCAGTGACACATACTCTGATGATGTGGCTAGTGACACATACTCTGATGATGTGGCTAGTGACACATACTCGATGATGTGGCTAGTGACACATACTCTGATGATGTGGCTAGTGACACATACTCTGATGATGTGGCTAGTGACACATACTCTGATGATGTGGCTAGTGACACATACTCTGATGATGTGGCTAGTGACACATACTCTGATGATGTGCTAGTGACACATACTCTGATGATGTGGCAGTGACACATACTCTGATGATGTGGCTAGTGACACATACTCTGATGATGTGGCTAGTGACACATACTCTGATGATGTGGCTAGTGACACATACTTTGCGAAGCTGTGATCAGTGACACATGTTCTGATGTAGCCAGTGACACATATTCTGTAATATTCTGACCAGTGACACACACTGCCATGCTGTGGCCAGTAACACATACACTGCCATGTTGTGACCAGTGACACATACATTGCGATGTTGTGACCAGTGACACATACATTGCGATGTTGTGACCAGTAACACATACACTGCCATGTTGTGACCAGTAACACATACACTGCCATGTTGTGGCCAGTAACACATACACTGCCATGTTGTGACCAGTGACACATACATTGCGATGTTGTGACCAGTGACACATAGCAGAAGTTATGTCCTGGTGCGTCACATATGACCCGGTATAAGGAGACTAGTGTGGCTGAATGTATTCATAGTCCCCTTCTCCCTCCTTACCCTGTTCTTTACACCCTGGCATTCACCCTGGCGGTTCCTGGTGTGTGGCTTGGTCCCCCCCCCCCCGGAAGGAGAGAGTGTGGGGTGCCACGGGTGGGCAGCAGAGCGGATAATGCCACCAGTGTAGCTGACACCGGTAGTGTGGCTGACACCACCAGGGTGGCTGACACCTGACACCTCATCACGACCATCCTGCTCTCCTGTATACTCACTGACTCCTGATCACCTGAGACATCTCTGACCCTCCACTGTATACCTGTTGACTGCCTGGCAGGACAGCATCAGGCTAGGCTTCCTGTTGACCCTGCCAGGCCGGCATCAGGCTAGGCTTCCTGTTGACTGCCTGGAGGACAGCATCAGGCTAGGCTTCCTGTTGACTGCCTGCCAGGGCGGCATCAGGCTAGGCTTCCTGTTGACTGCCTGGCAGGACAGCATCAGGCTAGGCTTCCTGTTGACTGCCTGGCAGGACAGCATCAGGCTAGGCTTCCTGTTGACTGCCTGGCAGGACGGCATCAGGCTAGGCTTCCTGTTGACTGCCTGGCAGGGCGGCATCAGGCCAGGCTTCCTGTTGACTGCCTGGCAGGGCGGCATCAGGCTAGGCTTCCTGTTGACTGCCTGGCAGGACGTCATCAGGCTAGGCTTCCTGTTGACTGCCTGGTAGGACGGCATCAGGCTAGGCTTCCTGTTGACTGCCTGGCAGGACGGCATCAGGCTAGGCTTCCTGTTGACTGCCTGGCAGGACAGGCATCAGGTAGGCTTCCTGTTGACTGCCTGGCAGGACAGCATCAGGCTAGGCTTCCTGTTGACTGCCTGGCAGGACGGCATCAGGCTAGGCTTCCTGTTGACTGCCTGCCAGGGCGGCATCAGGCTAGGCTTCCTGTTGACTGCCTGGCAGGACAGCATCAGGCTAGGCTTCCTGTTGACTGCCTGGCAGGACAGCATCAGGCTAGGCTTCCTGTTGACTGCCTGGCAGGACGGCATCAGGCTAGGCTTCCTGTTGACTGCCTGGCAGGACTCATCAGGCTAGGCTTCCTGTTGACTGCCTGGAGGGCGGCATCAGGCTAGGTCTTCCTGTTGACTGCCTGGCAGGACGGCATCAGGCTAGGTCTTCCTGTTGACTGCCTGGCAGGACAGCATCAGGCTAGGCTTCCTGTTGACTGCCTGGCAGGACGGCATCAGGCTAGGCTTCCTGTTGACTGCCTGGCAGGACAGCATCAGGCTAGGCTTCCTGTTGACTGCCTGGCAGGACGGCATCAGGCTAGGCTTCCTGTTGACTGCCTGGCAGGACAGCATCAGGCTAGGCTTCCTGTTGACTGCCTGGCAGGACGGCATCAGGCTAGGCTTCCTGTTGACTGCCTGGCAGGACAGCATCAGGCTAGGCTTCCTGTTGACTGCCTGGCAGGGACGGGCATCAGGCTAGGTCTTCCTGTTGACTGCCTGGCAGACACATCAGGCTAGCTTCTGTTGAATGCCTGGCAGGACGGCATCAGGCTAGGCTTCTTGTTGACAGCCTGTCAACCTGGCAGTACTGTTGTTTAAAACACGCAAAATAAAACTAGCTTCCAAGTGTTATTATTATTATTATTATTATTATTATTATTATTATTATTATTATTATTATTATTAATACTACCACCACTATTACTTCTACTACTGTGATAACTAATATTATTACTGCGACACTATGATGCTAGCAGCGACGTGCATCACTAAGATAGTAGCAGTGACGTGCATCACTAAGATAGTAGCATGACGTGCATCACTAAGATATAGCAGGACGTGCATCACTAAGATAGTAGCAGTGACGTGCATCACTAAGATAGTAGCAGTGACGTGCATCACTAAGATACTAGCAGCGACGTGCATCACTAAGATAGTACAGTTGGACGTGCATCACTAAGATAGTAGCAGTGACGTGCATCACTAAGATACTAGCAGCGACGTGCATCACTAAGATAGTAGCAGTGACGTGCAACTCAACTAAGAGATACTAGCAGCGACGTGCATCACTAAGATAGTAGCAGTGACGTGCATCACTAAGATACTAGCAGCGACGTGCATCACTACGATACTAGCAGTGACGTGCATCACTAAGATACTAGCAGTGACGTGCATCACTAAGATACTAGCAGTGACTTGTTATCACTGAGATACTAGTAGTGACGTGTTATCACTGAGATACTAGTAGTGACGTGTTATCACTGAGATACTACTAGTGACGTGTTATCACTGACATACTAGTAGTGACGTGTTATCACTGAGATACTAGCAGTGACTTGCATCACTAAGATGCTAGCCTCTATCCTGCTCCTCATCCTCATATCATACACAGAGATGTAAACCGTAGCACCGTGTCGTCCTTCGCAGACGATGCTAGGATCTACATTAGTGTGTCATCCACTGAGGACACAGCAAACCTCCAAGAAGATATAAACAAAGTTTTCCAGTGGGCAACGGTGAAGAATATGATGTTCAATTTATGTCCAATTCCAGTAACTGCTCTATGGAAAACTGGAGGAAATAATAACTAGAACTGAGTATACTACAAACTCTAGTCACACAATAGAGCGGAAAAGTAATGTGAAGGACCTGGGAGTAGTAATGTCTGAGGATCTCACCTTCAAGGATCATAACAGTGCTACTATCACATCTGTGAGGAAAATGATAGGATGGATAATGAGAACATTTAAGACAAGAGATGCCAAGCCAATGATGATCCTTTTTAAATCACTTGTTCTCTCTAGGCTGGAATATTGCTGTACATTAACATCTCCGTTCAAAGCAGGTGAAATTGCAGATCTAGAGAGTGTCCAGAGAACCTTTACTGTACTCACTGGAACGCAGGCGAGAAAGATACAAAATAATCAACACCTGGAACATCTTAGAGGGACTGGTCCTTAATCACTCCATACGAAAGTAAAAGACTTGGCAGGCGATGCAACATACCCCCAGTGAAATGTAGGGAAGCCATTAGCACCATAAGAGAAAACACAATAAGTGTTCGGGGCCCAAAACTGTTCAACAGCCTCCCACCAGCCATAAGCGGAATACCAATAACCTGGCTGCTCAAGAGGGATTGGACAATACCTAAAGTCATAACCGATCAAGCCGGCTACGTGCTGCCAGCAGTAATAGCTGTTGAACAGGCCTGTTCACCTGGAGGCTTGACCATGACGAGCCGCGGGGCGTTATCCGAATACCTCCAGGTAGAGCTATCTTGAAGTATCAAGAGGCAGCAGTGACAGCATACACTAAGATGCTACATTGACGGATCACAAGATGCTAGCAGTGACGTGCACACTAAGATGCTAACGTGACGTGCTCACTAATGCCAGCATGACATCATCTTAAGATGCTAGCAGTGACGTGCTCACTAAGATGCTGCATGACGTGATCACAGATGCCTAGCAGGGACGTGATCACTAAGTGCAGCATGACTGCTCACAGATGCAGCAGTGAGTGCATCATTAGATCTAGCATGAGTGCATCACTAAGATGCTAGCAGTGACGTGCATCATTAAGATGCTAGCAGTGACGTGCATCACTAAGATGCTAGCAGTGACGTGCATCACTAAGATGCTAGCAGTGACGTGCATCATTAAGATGCTAGCAGTGACGTGCATCATAAGATGCTAGCAGTGACATGCATCACTAAGATGCTAGCAGTGACTTATTATCATCAAGATGTTAGCAGTGACGTGCATCACTAAGATGCCAGCAGTGCATGCATTACTAAGATGCTAGCAGTGACGTATTATCATCAAAATGCTAGCAGTGACGTGCATCACTAAGATGCTAGCAGTGACGTGCATCACTAAGATGCCAGCAGTGACGTGCATCACTAAGATGCCAGTAGTGACATGCATTACTAAGATGCTAGCAGTGACGTGCATCACTAAGATGCTAGCAGTGACTTATTATCATCAAGATGCTAGCAGTGACGTGCATCACTAAGATGCCAGCAGTGCATGCATTACTAAGATGCTAGCATGACGTATTATCATCAAAATGCTAGCAGTGACGTGCATCACTAAGATGATAGCAGTGACGTGCATCACTAAGATGCCAGCAGTGACATGCATCACTAAGATGCTAGCAGTGACGTGCATCACTAAGATGCCAGTAGTGACATGCATTACTAAGATGCTAGCAGTGACGTGCATCACTAAGATGCTAGCAGTGACATGCATCACTGCTAGCATCTTAGTAGTGACATGCATCACTAAGATGCTAGCAGTGACGTATTATCATCAAAATGCTAGTAGTGACATGCATTACTAAGATGCTAGCAGTGACATGAGTCCAGTTTTCCTAATACATGGAGTATACTTAGAGAGGGTTTCGGAGGTCAACGCCCCTGCTTCTCGGTCTGAGATCAGGCCTCGTGGTGGATCGGGGTCTGATCAACCAGGCTGTTACTGCTGGCCGCACGCAAACTGACGTACGAACCACAGCTCGGTTGGTCAGGTACTGACTTCAGGTGCCTGTCCAGAACCTTTTTAAGACAGCCAGGGGTCTATTGGTAATCCCCCTTATGTATGCTGGGAGGCAGTTGAACAGTCTAGGGCCCCGGACACTTATTGTGTTGTCTCTCAGTGTACTAGTGGCGCCCCTGCTTTTCATTGGGGAAATGTTGCATCTCCTGCCGAGTGATTTTCGTGTACAAGTTTGGTACTAATCCCTCTAGGATTTTCCAAGTGTATATTATCATTTAACTCTCTCGCCTGCATTCCAGGGAATACAAATCAAGGGACTTCAACCGTTCCCGGTACTTTAAGTGCCTTATCGTAGTTATGTGTGCCATGAAAGTTCTTTGTACACTCTCCAAGTCAGCAGTTTCGCCAACATCTCTTATCTCAAAAGAGAAACGTCGCAGCATCTTTACAGAAAACCAAAATTTTCCGAAATTTTACTGACCTGTTTTGCTCGCAAGTCAAGATGGATTCCACTGAACTGTGTTGAACATCGTATGTTCAATAACTGTGTTGAACATCATGACTCACATAATCTTAATAATACGACTGGAATCAGACCACGGTACCAGAGAGGTTTGAACTCATGGCGGGTGAGCGGCAAAACTCCAGGGCAGTGCGTCAACCACTGGGCCATGTGGCTACAATAAGATTCATCCAACTACCTATATTTATACACTATAGGGAGGTTAGTATGGGCCACCATGTGACCACAAATGAAATTTTTTATAGTGGTGGCCCATACCAATCTTCCTATGGTGTATAAATATATATAGTTGGGTGAATCGTATTGTAGCCAACTGGCCCAGTGGTTGACGCACTGGGCCCGAGTTTTACGACTTATTCCCCATGGGTTTAAATCCCAACCTTTCCATGGTTTGTGTTTAACATCGTTTAAGCTACACACACACACACACACACACACACACACACAACACACCACACACACACACACCACACACACACACACACACACACACACACACACACACACACACACACACACAGGAAAACGCAACACTGGTGTGTACTTACAGAGGTAAGCAAGATACTTGTTTTGCGACAGGAAGTGATGCAGAATAATATATTAATTTAGATATGTAGAAGAAAGACGTTGAGAGACAGTCTATTGTAACCCACGTCCAGTATCCACTGTCTTGTAACCCACGTCCTTACCTACCTACAACACCCGTATCCCCTGTCTTGAACCCACGTCTTTCCTGCCTACAACACCAGTACCCACTGTCTTGTAACCCACGTCCTTACCTGCCTACAACACCAGTACCCACTGTCTTGTAACCCACGTCCTTACCTACCTACAACACCAGTACCCACTGTCTTGTAACCCACGTCCTTACCTACCTACAACACCAGTATCCACTGTCTTGTAACCCACGTCCTTACCTACCTACAACACCAGTATCCACTGTCTTGTAACCCACGTCCTTACCTGCCTACAACACCAGTACCCACTGTCTTGTAACCACGTCCTTACCTGCCCACAACACCAGTATCCACTGTCTTGTAACCCACGTCCTTACCTACCTACAACACCAGTATCCACTGTCTTGTAACCCACGTCCTTACCTGCCTACAACACCAGTATCCACTGTCTTGTAACCCACGTCCTTACCTACCTACAACACCAGTATCCACTGTCTTGTAACCCACGTCCTTACCTACCTACAACACCAGTCCCCCTGTCTTTCCCCGCCCTTTACCTCCCTAAACCCAACCCACCTTTCCCCCTTCCTCCACAACACCAACCCCACTTTTTTAACCCCTCCTTAAAAAAAACCCAAAACCATCCCCTTTTTTTCCCCACTCCTTTCCCCAAACCACCCCCCCCCCCTTTTTTCCCCCCCCGTCCCTTTTTAACCCACCCTTACCACCTACAAACCATCCCTTTTAACCCACCCTTTACCACACAACCAAAACCCCCTTTTTAAACCCTTCCTTTCCCCCCCAAACCAAAAAATTCTTTTCCCCCCCCTTCCAAACAAAACCATCCCAACCCCTCCTACCCCACAACCAGTCCCCCCCCACTCCTTAAAAACCCCAAAACCCCTTTACCCTTTTTCCCCACCCCCCAAAACCCCCAGTTTTAACCCCCCCTTACCCCCAAAACCGCCCACCCCTTTTAACCCACCCTTTACCACCCTACCATTTTTAAAACCCCCTTCCTCCCAAAAAACCCTTTCCCTGCCTTTCCCATTCCCCCCTTTAAAAAACCTCCCCCTTTTTTAACCCAGTCCCCCTCTTAAACCAGTCCCACCTTTAAAAGTCCTTACCCCCCAAACCCATCCTTCCTTTAACCCAGCCCCTTTTAAACCCAAATCCCACCCGTCTGTAACCCCCCCCCTTCCCATACAAAACCATCCATTTTTAACCCACTTTTTCCCCCCTTTTAAAACCCAAACCACCCTTTAACCCACCCCCTTACCCCCTTAAACACCTAAACCCGTAAACCCCCCCTTACCAAAAAACACCTACCCCTTTTTGAAACCCACGCCCCTTACCCCTCCCTTTTCCCTTTTAACCCAGTCCACCTTTTTTAAAAACCCACTTTTTTTAAACCAAAACCCCCCAAAAAACCCCGTACCCACTTTTTTTTAAACCCCGCCAAACCCCAAAAACCCCCTACCCACGTCTTTCCCCCCCCTTTTTTTAAACCCCCCTTTAAACCCAAACCCCCAAAAAATCTTAACCCCCCCCAACCCCCCCCTTTTTTCCCCCCTCCTTACCTCCCCAAACACCATCCCCCCTTTTTTTTAAACCCACCCCTTTACCTCCAAAAACCCCGTAACCCAGTCTTTAACCCACCCCCTTTACCCCCAAAAACCCCCCCCAAAACCCCACCCTTACCTTTTTTAAAACCAGCCACATTTTTTAAACCCCACGTCCTTATTAAAACACCTTACCCCCTTTTTTAACCCAGTCCCCCTGCCTAAAACCCAGTCCCCACTTCTTTAACCCCAGCCCCCTTTTAAACACCTCCCCCTTTTAAACCCTTCCTCCCCAAACACCATACCCCTTTCCCCAACCCCTCTTCCCCTCCTAAACCCCTCCCCAACTTTTTGTAACCCACGTCCCCCCCAAAACCAACCCAGTTTTTCCCCGCCCTTTCCCAAAACCCTACCCCTTTTTTCCCCCCGTCCACCTTAAACCCTCCCCTTCCTAACCAATCCTTATCCAAAACCCTTTCCCTTTTTTAAACCCACTCCTTACCCCCCCCCCAAAAAACCCCCCCCTTTTAAAACCCACTCCAAACACCTACAAAAATCCCCATTTTTTTCCCCCTTCCCTACCTACAACCCCGTACCCACTTCTTAACCACCCCCCCTACAAAACCCCCCAAAAAACCCCCCTTTTTTAAACCCCCCACCATCAAAACCCCCTTTGTTTTTAACCCCCCACCCCACCCCCCGCCCCCCCTTTTTGGTAACCCCCTTACCTCCTAAACCCATCCCTTTTTTTAACCCACCCCACCTCCTTTTAAACCCATACCCATTTTTAACCCACGTCCAAAACCCCCCCCCCCCATTTCCCCCCCGTCCCCCTGCCTAAACCCCTACCCCACCCCTTTTTAACCCACCCTTCCCCCCAACACCAGACCCACTGTCTTGTAACCCACGTCTTACCCCTCAACCCTACCCCCTTTTTGTCCCTTTACCGCCCACCAACCCGGAAACCCACGTTTTAACCCCCAAACCCTACCCCCTTTTTTAAAACCACCCACTTTTTACCCTTACCCCAAACCCAGTCCTTTTAAAACCCATCCTTCCCCTAAACCCCCAGCCCCACGCTTGAAACCCACGTTTTCCCCTACCAAAAACCCACCCCTTTCCCCCCCCCCAAACCCCCCCCCACCCCTAAAACCCCCCCTTCAAAACCCCTTTTCCAACCTACCACCGAAACCCCTTCCTTACCACCCAACCCCCAACCCCCGAACCCCGCCCCTTACCCCCCTCAAAACCTCCCCCGGTAACCCCCTTTACCCCCCTTTACCCCCACAACCCCCCCCCCTTTTAAAACCCCGTCTTTAACCCAGCCCACTCCTAAACCCATTTTTCCCCCCCCCTTTTTTAAAAAAAAAAAAAATAAAAAAAAACCCCCCCTTTCCCCCCCCCCCTGTACACCCAACCCCACCCCAACCCCCCTTCCCTTAAAAACCCCTACCCCACTTCTTTAACCCCGTCCTTACCTCCTACAAAAAAACCCCTTCTTGTAACCCACGTTTCCCCCCAAAATACCACTGTCTTGTAACCCCCACCATACCACCGTACCCCTTTTAAACCCCCCCACCTACCCAAAAACCCTTTACCCACTTCTTAAACCCCCCCCCCCACCCTTTTAAACCCCTTTTTAAACCCCACCCTTACCCCTCCTAAACCCCCCTCTTTAACCCAGTCCTTCCTAACCCCCAAACCAACCCACCAAACCCACGCCCTTACCCCCACCCAAACCCCGTTTTTTAACCCACTCCTTCCCCTTAAAAACCCACCAACCACCCCCCAAAACCCAGTTTCCCTTAAAACCACCCTTCCTTTAAAACCCATTACTCCACAACCCAAAAAAAAAAAAAACCCCCTTTTTTCCCCACCCTTACCCCCCCCCCCACCTTTCCACCCCTACCCCCAAAACCCAGTTTACCCCCCCCCCAAAACCCACTTCTTCCCCCCTTTACCTCACAAAACCAAACCCCTTTCCAACCCCCCCCAACCCCTCCCCACCCAGACCCTAAAACCAGTCCCCTTTTTTAACCCCCCCTTTTTTTAAACCCAGTCCCCTTTAACCCATTTTCCCCACTCCCCTTAACCTTTAACCCCCCCCCCCCAAAAAAAACCCATTTTTTTAACCCCCCTTTCCTTACCAAACCCCAATCCCAATTTTTTAAAAAACCCCCCTTTTTTAACCCAGTCCAACCCCTAAACCCAGCCCCTTTTTTAACCCAACCCACCCTTTTAAAACCCCATTTTCCCCTGTTTTTAACCCCCTCCCCTTAAACCCAAAATCCACTTTCCCCACCCCTTCTCCCAAACCCAGTCCCTCCCCAACCCATCCCCCCTCCTAAACCCATCCCCTTTTTGAACCCACGTTTCCCCCTCCCAAACCCCCCACCTTTAACCCACTTTTAACCACCCCTACCCCACCCCCCCCCCACGTCCTTTACCCCCAAACACCTACCGTACCCACGTTTTAAACCCCCTCCAAACCTCCCACCCGAAACCCACCCTTACCCCTACCAAACCGTACCCCACTGTCTTGAAACCCCAATCCTTACCTACCTCAACACCAGTAAAACCCCCACGCCAAACCCCAAAAACCCCTACCTTTCTTAAACCCCAAACCCCTTTCAAAACCCCCGCCCCTTTTAAACCCAGCCCTTTCCCCTTTAAACCCCTCCAAACCTCCCCACCGAAACCCACGCCCCTTTTAAAACCACCTCCCCCTGTTTTAAAACCCAGCCCCCTCCTAAACCCCCTCCCCCTGTTTTAAAACCCACCCCCCAAAACCCATCCCCCTTCCTTTTAACCCAGCCCCCCCAAAACCCAGTCCACTTCTTTAACCCAGTCCTTTCCTTAAAACCCCTCCCCCTGTTTTTAAACCCATCCCCCTCCTAAACACGTCCCACTTTTTTAAAACCCAGTCCCCCCTCCTAAACCCATCCCCCCTTTCCTTTAACCCACCCATACCCAACCCTTACCCCCTGTCTTGAAACCCAGTCCTTCCTCCCACAACCCCCCCCACTGTTTTTAACCCCCGTCCCCCTCCTAAACCCAGTTCCACTTTTTTTTCCCCACTCCAAAACCCCCCTAAACCAGCCCCTTTTAACCCAGTCCCCCTTACAACCCAACCTGTCCCCAGTCCCACCTCCTAAACCCACCATCCCCCTGTTTTAACCCAGTTACCCCACCCCGTACCAGTCTTTCCCCCGCCTCCTTAAAACCCAGCCCCCCCCTGTCTTGTAACCCCGTCCACTCCTACAAACCCCCCCCACTGTCTTGTAACCCCCCTTACCTCCCCACAACCCAGTACCCACTGTCTTGAAACCCCGTCCTTACCTCCTACAACACCGTAACCACTGTCTTGTAACCCACGTTTTACCTCCTACAACACCGTCCCCATGCTTGTAACCACGTCCTTCCTCCTCAACACCAGTACCCCTGTCTTGAAACCCCGCCTTACCCCTACAACCCAGTACCCACTGTCTTGTAACCCACGCCCTTTACCTACCTACAACCCCAGTACCACTGTCTTGTACCCCGCCTTCCCTCCTACAACCCCAGTACCCGTCTTGAAAAACCCATCCTTACCTCCTACAACACCAGTACCCACTGCTTGAAACCCACGCCTTACCTCCTACAAACCATACCCACTGTCTTGTAACCCCGTCCTTACCTCCACAACACCTACCCCCTTTCTTGAAACCCCAGCCCTTACCTACCCAACCCCAGTTCCCACTGTCTTGAAACCCCAGCCTTACCTACCAAACAACACCAGACCCCGTCTTTGTAACCCACGTCCTTACCTCCCTACAACCCAGCCCCCACTGTCTTGTAACCCCCGTCCTTAAAAACCCCAAAAACCCAGACCCACTGTCTTGTAACCCACGCCTTTCCTCCTACAACACCGTACCCAGTCTTGAACCACGCCTTACCTCCTACAACACCATACCCCCTGTTTTGTAACCCCTCCTTACCTCCTAAAACCCACCCCCATGTCTTGTAACCCAGTTTTACCTTCCTAAAACACCTTACCCACGTCTTGAACCCACTCCTTACCTCCTACAACCCAGTACCCCCGTTTGAACCCCGTCCTTACCCCTACAACACCAGTCCCCACTGCTTGTACCCACGTCCCTTCCCTGCCTACAACCCGTACCCACGTCTTGTAACCCACGCCTTACCTACCTACAACACCAGTACCCACTGTCTTTTAACCCACGTCCTTACCTACCTACAACCCCAGTATCCACGTCTTTAACCACGCCCTTACCTATAAACACCAGTACCACTGTCTTGTAACCCACGTCCTTATCCTACACACCAGTACCCACTGTCTTGTATCCCACGCCCTTACCTCCTACAACACCAGTACCCACTGTTTGTAACCCAGTCCTTACCTCCCCTACAACACCAGTACCACTGTTTGTAACCCAGCCTTACCTCCTACAACCCCCATACCACGTCTTGAAACCCACGTCCTTACCCCCCTAAAAACACCAGTACCCCTGTCTTGAACCCACGTCCTTACCTCCTACAACACCAGTACCCACTGTCTTGAAACCCGTCCTTCCACCTACAACCCTACCCACTGTCTTGAAACCCCAGCCCTTACCTCCTACAACACCATACCACTGTTTTGTAACCCAGTCCTTACCTACCTACAACCCGTACCCCCTGTCTTGTAACCCACCCCTTACCTCCACACACCGTACCCACTGTCTTGTAACCCAGTCCTTACCTCCCTAAAAATCCATACCCACTGTCTTGAAACCCACGCCCTTCCCCCCCCTACAACCAGTACCCACTCTTTTAACCCACGTCCTTACCTACCTCAACACCAGTACCCACTTCTTGAACCCCACGCCTTCCCTCCTAAAAACACCAGACCCACGTCTTGTAACCCACGTCCTTACCTCCTACAACACCAGTCCCACTGCTTGTAACCCCGTCCTTACCTCCTACAAAACCAGTACCACGCTTGAAACCCCACGCCCTTACCTCCCTACAACACCAGACCCCCGCTTTAACCCACGCCCTTTCCCTCCTAAAAACACCATACCCACTGTCTTTACCCACGTCCTTCCCCTTACAACACCATACCCACTGTTTGTAACCCACGTCCTTACCTCCTCAAACCAGTACCCACTGTCTTGTAACCCAGCCTTACCTCCTCAACACCATCCCCCACTGTTTTGTAACCCACGTCCTTTACTCCCTACAACACCATACCACTGTCTTGTAACCCACGCCCTTCCCTCCTACAACCCCGTCCCATGTCTTGTAACCCACGCCCTTTCCCTCCCTACAAACCAGTACCACTGTCTTGAAAACCCACGCCCTTTACCTCCTACAACCCCAGTCCCCTGTCTTGAAACCAACGCCCTTACCTCCTAAAAAAACCATACCCACTGTCTTGTAACCCACGTCCTTACCCCCTACAACACCGTAACCCACGTTTTTGTAACCCACCCCTTACCTCCACAACACCAGTACCACTTCTTGAAACCCACGTCCTTACCTACCTACAACCCAGTACCACTGTCTTGTAACCCACGCCTTACCTACCTACAAACCAGTACCCAGTCTTGTAACCCCGTCCTCCCCTCCTACAACACCAGTCCCCCCTGTCTTGAAACCCCCTCCTTACCTCCTACAACACCATACCACTGTCTTGTAACCCACGTCCTTACCTCCTAAACACCAGTACCCACGTCTTGAACCCAGTCCTTACCTACCACAAAACCCAGTTTTTTCCCCAGTTTTTCCACGCCCCCTTTTTAACCCACGCCTTACCTCCCTACAAAAATTTACCCACTGTCTTGTAACCCAACCCCCCACCTAAAACCGCCAAAACCCCACCCCCTTTCCCCTCCCCAGTCCCCTTTTGTAACCCAGTCCTTCCCTCCTACAACACCAGTACCCACTGTCTTTAACCCACGTCCTTCCTCCTACAACACCAGTACCCACTGTCTTGAAACCCACCCCTTTTTTTTTTTTTTTTTTTTTTTTTCCAGTTTTTTTTTTTTTTTTTAAAAATTTTTTTAAAACCCTTTTTTTTGTTTTTTTTTTTTTAAAAAAATTTTTTCCCCCTTTTTATTTAAAAATTTTTTTTTTTTTTTTCCCCTTTTTTTTTTTTTTTTTTTTTTTTTTTTTTTTTTTTTTAAAATTTTTTTTGGGTTGTTTTTTTTTTTTTTTTTTTTTTTTTTTTTTTTTTTTTTTTTTTTTTTTTAAATTTTTTTTTTTTTTTTTTTTTTTTTTTTTTTTTTTTTTTTTTTTTTTTTTTTTTTTTTTTTTTTTTTTTTTTTTTTTTTTTATTAAAACCTTTTTTTTTTTTTTTTTTTTTTTTTTTTTTTTTTAACCCCTTGCCAAACACCGTACCCCATTTCTTGAAACCCCACGCCCTTACCTCCACAACCCAGTACCCACTGTCTTGAAACCCCACGTCCTTACCTCCTAAAAACACCTACCCACGCCCCTTTGTAACCCACCTTCCCTCCCTAAAAACCCCGACCATGTCTTGTCCCCCGTCCTTACCTCCACAACACCGTACCCACGCTTTCCCCCACGTCCTTACCTACCTACAACACCAGTACCCCTGTCTGAAAAACCCCGTCCTTACCTCCTACAACCCCAGTACCCACGCTGTAAAACCCCCCACGCCCTTTCCTCCTAAAACACATACCATGTCTTGAAACCCCACGCCTTACCTCCAAACCCATACCCCTGTCTTGTAACCCAGCCTACCTACCACAAAACCATTTCCCACTTTCTTTAACCCACGTCCTTACCTACCTACAACACCATATCCACTGTCTTGAAACCCACTTCCTTTCTCCTACAAAAATACCCACTGTTTTGAAACCCACGCCTTACCTCCTCAACACCATACCCACTGTCTTGTAACCCACGTCCTTACCACCTACAACACCAGTACCCTGTTTGTAACCCAGCCCCCTTACCTCCTACACACCATACCACGCTTGTAACCCTGTCCTTCTTCCCTACAAAAAAGTACCCACTGTTTGAAACCCCGTCCAAAACCTCCTACAACCCGTACCCACGTTTTGTAACCCCGTTTTTTCCTCCCTACAACCCCGTCCCCATGCTTGTAACCCACGTCCTTACCTCCACAAACCGTACCCACTGTCTTGAACCCACGTCCTTACCTCCCTAAAACCCCCGTCCCACGTCTTGAACCCACGTCCTTACCTCCACAACACCAGTACCCCACGTCTTGTAACCCACGTCCTTACCTCCTACAACACCAGTACCCACTGTCGTAACCCCGCCCTTTACCTACCTAAAACCCATATCCACGTCTTGAAACCCCCACGTCCTTACCTCCTACAACACCAGCCACTGTCTTGAAACCCCACGCCTTACCTACCTAAACACCAGTACCCACTGTCTTGTAACCCCGTCCTTCCCTCCTACAACACCAGTCCCCCACTGTCTTGTAACCCACCCTTCCCTCCTACAACCCGTACCACTGTCTTGTAACCCACGTCCTTACCTACCTACAACACCAAATCCCTGTTTGAAACCCCACGTCCTTACCTATTTACAACACCGTACCCCCTGTCTTTTAAACCCCACCCTTACCTACCTACAACACCAGTCCCCCCACTTTTTAAAACCCCGTCCTTACCTACCTACAACACCATTCCCATTTTCTTGTAACCAGGGGTCCTTACCTCCTAAAAACACCAACCCACTGTCTTGAAAACCCACGTCCTTACCCCTACAACCCCGTACCCAGTTTGTAACCCCGCCCTTACCTCCTACAACACCAGCCCATGTTGAAAACCCCTCCTTACCTCCTACAACCCAGTACCCATGTTTTGAACCCCACGTCCTTACCTCCCTACAACACCAGTACCCACTGTCTTGAACCCACGTCCTTACCTCCTACAACACCGTACCCACTGTCTTGTAACCCATTCCTTACCTCCCAACACCAGTCCCCATGTCTTGTAACCCCCGTCCTTACCTCCACAACCCCATACCACTGTCTTGAACCCACGCCCTTTTCCCTACCTCAACACCAGCCCCCACTGTCTTGAACCCCACGCCCCTTCCCACCACAAAACCAGAAAACCCTTCTTGTAACCCAGCCCTTTACCTACCTAAACACCTACCCACTGTCTTGTAAACCCACGCCTTACCTCCCTACAACCCCAGTCCCCCACTGTCTTGAACCCCTCCTTACCCCTCAAAACAGTACCACTGTCTTGTAACCCCGTCCTTACCTACCAAACCCCAGTATCCACGTCTTGAAACCCCACGTCCTTACCTACCTACAACCCCAGTACCCACGCTTGTAACCCACGTCCTTACCTACCTAAAACCCCATTACCCCGTTTTGTAACCCGCCCTTTACCTCCCTAAAACCCATTTCCATGTCTTGAAACCCCACGTCCTTACCACCTACAAAAACCAGTACCCACTGTCTTGAACCCACGTCCAAACCTCCTAAAACACCATACCCACTTCTTGTAACCCCGTCCTTACCTCCTACAACACCAGTACCCACTGCTTGTAACCCCCGTCCTTACCTCCTACAACCCCGTCCCCACTGCCCTTTAACCCACGCCCTTCCCTACCTACAACACCGTCCCCATGTCTTGTAACCCACTTCCTTCCACCTACAAACCATACCCCTGTTTTAACCCCCGCCTTACCTACCTACAACACCAGTACCCACGTCTTGTAACCCACGTCCTTCCTACCTAAAAACACCAGTATCCACTGTTTGAAACCCACGTCCTTACCTCCTACAACACCTTCCACTGTCTTGAACCCACGCCCTTTACCTCCTACAAACCGTACCCACGTCTGTAACCCACGTCCTTACCTTATACAACACCATACCCACTTTTGTAACCCAGCCCTTACCTCCTACAAACCATACCCATGTCTTGTAACCCCGTCCTTACCCCCCCACAACACCATCCCCATTTTTTGTAACCCACGCCTTCCTCCTACAACACCAGACCCACTTTTTGAAACCCCACGCCCTTACCTCCCTCAAAAACCAGTACCCACTGTCTGTAACCCACTTCCTTTTACCTACCTACAACCCCAACCACTGTCTTGAAAACCCACTCCTTACCCCTACAACCCAGTACCCACTGTTTGTAAAACGCCTTACCGCCTACAACCCCAGTCCCCACTGTCTTGTAACCCACGCCTTACCTACTTCAAACCAAGTCCCCACGTCTGAAACCCACGTCCTTACCTACTAAAAACACCATACCCCACTGTCTTGAAACCCCCACGCCCTTACCTACCTAAAAAAACCCCGTACCCCGCTTGAAACCCCACGTCCTTACCTCCAAAACCCCCCATACCCACTGTCTTGAAACCCCACGTCCTTCCCTCCCTAAACACCATACCCACGTTTTGAACCCCGCCCTTACCTGCCCACAACACCATTCCACTGTTTTGTAACCCACGCCTTACCCCCTACAACACCAGTACCCACTGTTTGTAACCCACGTCCTTACCTCCTCAAACACCAGTACCACGTCTTGTAACCCACGTCCTTACCTCCTACAACAACCCCCACTGCTTGTAACCAACGTCCTTACCCCTACAACACCAGTACCCCACTGTTTTTAACCCAGTCCTTACCTCCTCAAACCAGTCCCCACTGTTTGAACCCCCCCTTACCTCCTACCCCCCCCGTACCCCACTGTCTTTACCCACGTCCTTACCTCCTACAACACCAAACCCCACTGTCTTGAACCCCCTC
>NC_069401.1:22189536-22246720 GCF_026875155.1 Cherax quadricarinatus | reverse complement strand
TTACCTACCTACAACACCAGTACCCACTGTCTTGTAACCCACGTCCTTACCTACCTACAACACCAGTATCCACTGTCTTGTAACCCACGTCCTTACCTGCCTACAACACCAGTACCCACTGTCTTGTAACCCACGTCCTTACCTGCCTACAACACCAGTACCCACTGTCTTGTAACCCACGTTCTTTCCTGCCTACAACACCAGTACCCACTGTCTTGTAACCCACGTCCTTACCTGCCTACAACACCAGTACCCACTGTCTTGTAACCCACGTCCTTACCTGCCTACAACACCAGTACCCACTGTCTTGTAACCCACGTCTTTCCTGCTACAACACCAGTACCCACTGTCTTGTAACCCATGTCCTTACCTGCTTACAACACCAGTACCCACTGTCTTGTAACCCACGTCTTACCTGCTTACAACACCAGTAACCTGTAACCCACGTCTTACCTGCCTACGACATGCACACTCTTTCAGTAAGTTACTGACGTCCTCACCAAGTGTTTCAAGTACACTTAACATATGAAGAGTACTGAAACAGTGGAACGTACACTTTATAACGCTTACAGGATTTTGTACAGTATAGGGAAATTCCGAGGTAGGTTAGTGCTGACAGTCAGGAAGTAGCCGCATCGTAGACACAGCCAGGGTAGGTGGTGATGCAATGTCTGTATCTCGTAACCCAGCCTGGGGCCAGACTTTTTCCAGTAAGTTCTTCAGCGTTTAAATTGTGTGCTGTTACACTATTTGTCTTGGTGGTGTAGGAGGTGTGAGGCCAGCATGGAGGATCCGTCTCTAAACCTGTGTTCCGCTGGCTTGTTTCACTGCTATAGTTCTATGTATTTACTAGTGGAGAACTAGACACGAAGTCAGTATAATGTGATCCTTTATTGATAACGCTTAGCTCACACAGTGGACTTTATCAAGTCACGGACAGATCTACCTGAGCAGAGAATACATGAATATATATATATATATTATATATATATATATATATATAATATATATATATATATATATATATATAATATATATGATGTGCAATAAGATCACAGTAAACAGGTGATATCACAATATGCAGAACAACTACTGTGAAAAAATAGTGAAATTCCAAGCGATTTCGTGACTTCTCACATTATCGAAGAACTATAAAAAAAAATTAACAGGAAGGCATATAAGAAGGAGACTACACCTCACTGTCTTCCCCCCCCCCCAACAATATCTGGATTTTTATGATGATGTACCCCTCAAGGGGGGTTCCTTGACGCTGGCGAGGGGCTCTTGATCTAGGGAATTGGATCTGTGCTCCAGTTCCCTGAATTGAGCCTGAATACCTTCCATCCCCCCTACATGCGCTGTATAATCCTACGGGTTTAGCGCTCCCCCATGATTATAATAATAATAATAATAATAATAATAATATAATGATGCAGGTAGGTAGTCAGTGATCCGTGAAACACAGCTTATATTCTGCCCAAAAATTTGTCTAATGTACCTTAAATTATTCCCAAATTTTATTAATTATAAATGAATCCAATTTATATAAATCAAAAGAAATATTCATATTATTTTCAAAACTGCTTTTTATGAAACAAGATTCAATTATATTCCTGTCGACCATGGACTTGCTTGATGCAACTTTCTCAACTTTTTGGAAATCAATTGGATGGTTAAAATCTCTCACATGAATAAACAGAGCATTGGAATCTTGTCCAGTTCTAATGCTATATTTATGTTGTTTTAATCTTAGTTCGAGACTTTTACCAGTTTGACCGTAATAAACTTTATCGCAAAGTTTAAAAGGAATCTTATAGACACATCCGTCAGCATTTTGGGGGGAATTCTTTATCAAAAGTTTTTTTTTACTGTATCAAGATTTTTAAATACAACTTTGATATTAAAAGTCTTAAGAAGAGAAGGCATATCAACCAAGTTTTCATGGTAAGGGAGAACCAACATATTTTTAGTTGAATAAGGCTGGTTGTCCCTTTTTGGATTGTGATAAGTATTACTGGCAGTTTTAAAGGATTTATCAATTACGTTTCTTGGATATTTCAGATCATTAGCTATTTCATAAATTTTGGATATTTCTATGAACTCTGGACAACAAATACGGAAAGTTCTCAAAAACATTGATGAGAAAACCGACAGTTTAACTCTATCTTGATGTGAAGAATAACAGTGTACACAGGAACAGTTATTTGTAGGTTTTCTGTAAATCTTAAATTTAAAATCATTGTTTCCCTTAATAATTAAAACGTCTAGGAAAGACAATGAGTTATTTTCTTCGAGTTCAACAGTAAATAAGCTAAACCATTTAATTTAACATGGAAATGGTGTATATCTACATTCTTAAGCATAAGACACAAAATATCATCAACATATCTAAACCACTTAGCTCTATTAGGGAGGATTGTATTAAGCAATCTTGTCTCAAAAAATTCCATGTATAAATTACTAAGAACATGTGAAAGATTATTTCCCATTGCCATACCAAACTTCTGAGTGTAAAACTCATCATTAAATACATTATGTACTACAATTAAACTTATTAAACTTTATGTTGATGATGCAAAATTTGTATTTAATGATAAGTTTTACACTTATAAGTTTGGTATGGGAATGGGAAATCCTCTTTCACCTGTTCTTAGTAATTCTCCAATTAAAATTAAAGAATGTCTCCTGGTCACAAATTAGTCAATGTTTGACTTTATTTAGTAACCCTGTGTTAAATTAACATAATCAGTTTAATGTTGCATGAAAGTCACAGCTAGACCAGTTACACTTCCTGCTGTTGTTGTTGCTACGATTCATCTGCCACTGCTGCTGTTGTTGTTGCTACGATTCATCTGCCACTGCTGCTGTTGTTGTTGCTACGATTCATCTGCCACTGCTGCTGTTGTTGTTGCTACGATTCATCTGCCACTGCTGCTGTTGTTGTTGCTACGATTCAGCTGCATGTAACAGCTATGTGCCTTCAAGATCAGTGTTGAAAAGTTGCATATTACGAGCATTAAGCTTACATAACACTAGCTGTACTTACTTTAAAAGTGGTCAGTCCTACATGGAGAGGTTGAGATTCATTTTAGCCTGTGTACGATAAATTTTGCTTTCTCTGGAAACTGGAAAAACTGAAATACTGCTTTTCATTCTATAAATTCAGAGCGTCGCATTTGATCGCTGTCGCTCCTAAGCTGATAGCCTA
Organism: Cherax quadricarinatus; assembly: GCF_026875155.1. Classification (NCBI taxonomy): domain Eukaryota; kingdom Metazoa; phylum Arthropoda; class Malacostraca; order Decapoda; family Parastacidae; genus Cherax; species Cherax quadricarinatus. The sequence continues at coordinate 22,243,512 of NC_069401.1, read as the reverse complement.
ATAATGCAGCTTCTGAGCGGCTTCAAGCTTAACGTGCTTGTGAATTTTGGTCTCTTTGTGAGGGCCGAATTAGATTTGGGATGTGTAAGTTCCTAATTTGCCGTATTTTTATTGAAGAAATTTGAATATTAGTTTGTTTAAGATGACTGTGAACGCCTCTTCCGATTCTCTCCAAATCTTCAACCCAAGTATTAAACTGTATCATCAACTTTTGCAGTATTTTGCACAAGTTCAGTCGCTTACACTGAAGCATTGGAGACTTGGGTTACGGGATATAGGGATGCCTTCGTCGGATCACATAGCAGCAACCGAAATACCAATTTGTGTTATGGTACATAACCGACTCTTGAAGAGTTGGTTGTATCACTGGAAGCTACAACTGGTAGGAACACATGTAAACTTTATCATCTAAGGATATTTAAGTTCTGTGGTGTATATTTGTCATTATCTACAAACATGAGGCTCCATGAGTTAGAAATATGAGCAGAGTGCATGAACATGCTGTACTAGCTAGCCAAGAGTCCAGTGCATGAACATGCTGTACTAGCTAGCCAAGAGTCCAGTGCATGAACATGCTGTACTAGCTAGCCAAGAGTCCAGTGCATGAACATGCTGTACTAGCTAGCCAAGAGTCCAGTGCATGAACATGCTGTACTAGCTAGCCAAGAGTCCAGTGCATGAACATGCTGTACTAGCTATCCGAGAGTCCAGTGCATGAACATGCTGTACTAGCTATCCGAGAGTCCAGTGCACGAGTATGCTTATACTGTACTAGCTACCTCAGTTCAGCGCATGCGTATGCTGTACTAGTTACCCGATAGTCCAGTGCATGAACATGCTGTACTAGCTGCCTCATTTCAGCGCATTAGTATGCTGTACTAGCTTCCTCAGTCCAGTGCATGAGTATGCTGCACTAGCTACCACAGTCCTGTGCATGAGTATGCTGTACTAGCTTCCTCAGTCCTGTACATGAGTATGCTGTACTAGCTACCACAGTCCTGTGCATGAGTATGCTGTACTAGCTACCACAGTCCTGTGCATGAGTATGCTGTACTAGCTACCACAGTCCTGTGCATGAGTATGCTGTACTAGCTACCACAGTCCTGTGCATGAGTATGCTGTACTAGCTACCACAGTCCTGTGCATGAGTATGCTGTACTAGCTACCACAATCCTATGCATGAGTATGCTGTACTAGCTACCACAATCCTATGCATGAGTATGCTGTACTAGGTTCCTCAGTCCAGTGCATGAGTATGCTGTACTAGCTACCACAATCCTATGCATGAGTATGCTGTACTAGGTTCCTCAGTCCAGTGCATGAGTATGCTGTACTAGCTACCACAATTCTATGCATGAGTATGCTGTACTAGGTTCCTCAGTCCAGTGCATGAGTATGCTGTACTAGGTTCCTCAGTCCAGTGCATGAGTATGCTGTACTAGGTTCCTCAGTCCAGTGCATGAGTATGCTGTACTAGGTTCCTCAGTCCAGTGCATGAGTATGCTGTACTAGGTTCCTCAGTCCAGTACATGAGTATGCTGTACTAGGTTCCTCAGTCCAGTGCATGACATAATACACTAGCTCCCTCAGAATCTACTGACCTTAACATTATATCAAGAATGTTAATACTCACATTCATAAAACGAAGAATGTCGGTTGTTAATGTTAAGAACTTACTGAATTATGTATTGTCAATTTTGCTCATTACTGAGTTATAATTAAGGAAGCTTCACGTTCCTGCAGGATGGACGAACTTCCCGTCGTATGTGATTTGGAGTTTTCAAATGAGAAAAGCATTCTGGTTTTCACCTCTGCTGATAGTTTCAAGTTCACTCAGTGAACCTGAAACCATGTCTTCGTTTCCTCTGGAGTAGAGAACACGAGAAAGGACTAACAGCGCAGGAGGCCTATTGGCCCATAAAGGAAAAACTACTATTTCTTCTTGCAATTTTTTTTTCACAATAGCCTATAGTATAGGAATGTATCCGGTGCCACATTTCCCATTTTCTTCCGTCATGGGTTTGTTTACCTTACCCTTCCTAATACTTGAGCGTATTACTGTAAAGTCGGGATTTATGTTCTCGCATAATACATTAGTTTTTTTAAAAGGAATTCGTTAAATATGTGTCAGTAATACTGTGTTCGCCTCAGGTCTGGTATGTATGAAAGTGTTGATTTGGACTGTATTGTGAGATGTATTCCACCCCCAGGTAGACTACGGGTAGATGAACGAAGTTTTTTTTTATATTTTGGGGAAGTGGATACATCTGCAGTGTGCTGCTACAGTGTTATATGATAGTTACAGTGTGCAGGAAAGCTGCTGTGGTTCTCTGTCATATTTCATCACTGAGGATAGTGCTCATACAGTTGTGTCAGCCATGAGTTGGAAGGCTTCAGTAGTGTCAGCCATGAGCTAGAAGGCTTCAGTAGTGTCAGACATGTTTGGAATTCGTAGTGTCACATAGCAGAAGCTTCAGTAGTGTCAGACATGTGCTGGGAGACTTCAGTGGTGTCAGCCATGTGCTGGGAGACTTCAGTAGTGTCAGTCATGAGCGGGGAGACTTCAGTAGTATCAACCATGAGGAGCTGGGAGACTTCAATAGTGTCAGCCATGTGCTGGGAGACTTCAGTAGGACAATAAGGATATCGTCAAGTATTCCAGCAAGGGTTCAGCATAATGCTAGAACAGCTTCAAGAGTATCCTTCAAGCAGAGCTGCAGTTACTGTCACTTGGTAATTATCGTCTCTCAGTACAGTCTGTCATACACAGCAGAGTTGCAGTTACTGTCACTTGGGAATTATCATCTCTCGGTACAGTCTGTCACATACACAGCAGAGCTGCAGTTACTGTCACTTGGTAATTATCATCTCTCAGTACAGTCTGTCACATACACAGCAGAGCTGCAGTTACTGTCACTTGGTAATTATCATCTCTCAGTACAGTCTGTCACATACACAGCAGAGCTGCAGTTACTGTCACTTGGTAATTATCATCTCTCAGTACAGTGTTTCCTGACGCGGGTCTTAGTCATATGATGACTCCACAGCTGAGCATTGTAGTCATCTGACCGAGGAATTCCATTGTGTACTTTACCCCCAAGCCATTTAAAAATCATCAGTAATTGTCACCCTCAATATTATGTACTGTGTATAAACCTGTACGGTCGTGTTCAATAGATAGTGAGCTGTGCTGGGAAGAGTCGCCTGACCACGCTCAACAGCAACGAACTAGCTGGTTCTGTCAAAGTGTACTAAGCACAGAGTTAACTCTCACTCTGACCTGATTGTCTTCCTCAGTCAGCGATCAGCAATAACACAGTTAGCACCGTCACTGGCAGATAACTTTGCAAGTTGGTAATACTACTCTAATGTTTACATGATTCACTTTTTAATATACAGTAAGTCCACATCACGTAACGTGTCGATTAAGTCTTGGAAACTGCAGCTTCAAGTGAAACGACATATACACGAAACCACCCTACGCTGTCATCATCAAACCTTTTTAAACTTCTAATTTTTTTTTTTTTTTTAAAAGCACAGACATCAGGTGCACAGTCACCTTTATTCACTCTTCAACAGGGTTAAATCAAGGATAATATTGCAATTGGAAAATTGTGAGAAGGCGTCCATACACCAGCGAGCTCAGTTATGCACTGGAATACATTTATAGCTGCCATCGCAGAGCGCTTGTCGTACTGCACGTATTATATGTCTCTGCATCTTTCATATTAACGTATTACTGTACGGAATTTATTATTTACAATACATTGTATTCATTTTCACAGCTAGACTGCAGTTTACGTCACTTGGTAATACAAACCTCTAACGTACATCTTATATTCGAGACAGCTGTAGCTGCAGTTACTGTCGCTGGTAATAGATCTCCAGTACGTCTGTCACATACACTAAGGCTGTATAATGGTCACTTGGTAATTATCATCTCTCGTTACGAGTCTTCACATACACAGCAAGAGCTGCAGTTACTGTCACTTGGTAATTAATCAAACTCTCAGAACAGTCTGTCACATACACAGCAGAGCTGCAGTTACTGTCACACTTGGTAATTGTCATCTCTCAGTACAGTCTGTCACATACACAGCAGAGGTGCAGTTACTGTCACTTGGTAATTATCATCTCCATACAGTATGTCACAATACACAGCAGAGCTGCAGTTACTGTCACTTGGGAATTATTCATCCCCTCAGTACAGTCTGTCACATCACAGCAGAGCTTGCAGTTACTGTCACTTGGGTAATATATCATCTCTCAGTACTAGTCTTAACTACACAGCAGAGCTGCAGTTACGTCACTTGGTAATTATCATCTCTCATAACAGTCTGTCACATACACAGCAAGCTGCAGTTACTGTCACTTGGTAATATCTCTCTCAGTACAGTCTGTCACATACACTAGCAGAGCTGCAGTTACTGTCACTTGTAATTATCATCTCTCAGTACAGGTTTCCTGACGCAGGGCTTAGGTCATATGAAGATCCAAGCTGGAAATTTGATCATCGACGAGAACTTCCATTGGCTTACCCTCCACCCATTTAAAATATCATAATTGTACTTTCAATATGTACTGATGTATGAAACTGGTCGGTCGTGTTCCAATATGATAGTGAGCTAGTGGTGGGAGAGGTCGCCGACCACGGCTCCAACAGCAAAGAACTAGCTGGGTACTGTCAAGGTCTATGCACAAGTAAACTTCTCACTTCTGACCTGTGTGTCTTCCTCACAGTCGCAGGAATCAGTCAATATAACAGTTAGCAACGGCATCGGCAGATAACTTTGCAAGTTGGTATCTACTCTAATGTTTCATGAGTTACTTTTTAATATACAGTAAGTCCCCACTTAACGTCGTCGATAAGTTCTTGGAAACTGCAGCTTTAAGTGAAACGACATATAACGAAACCACACCTCGCTGTCCATCAGTCAAACCTTTTTAAAATTTCTAAGTTTTTTTTTTTTTAAGCACAGACATCAAGGGTGCACAGTGCACCTTTAGCACTCATTGCAACAGGGTTAAATCAAGGAATAAATATTTGCAAGGCGAAAATTGTGAGGAGGACCTCCTACCACCACACTCAGTTCAACAACAAACAATATGGCAGCCTCGCTGAGCGCTTTCGTACTGCATCGTTTATTGTCTTGCATTTGTATGATTAACGTATACTTACGATTTTTTATTTTACAATAATTTGTATTCATTTTATTCGTTAGACTTTTTCCTCATCATCATAACGAAACGACGTTGAACGAAACAACTTTATTCGAGGACCTGTTGTATTGAGTTACTTTGATGTCTCCGTAACAAGGAATGTGCCCCGGGTACTGTTAATAAACTCTTATTAATTGGCTAGTTAATTGGGTTTAATGCCTATCGACTACATGAGGGCCATTAGAGCTACATATCACTTATTCACTACCAATCAAGAATACTTTGATGCCTAAAATAGGGATTAAAGTAAACTCAGCGCGCCGATACTGGAGTATGCAGCACCAGTATGGAAACCACACCTGGTCAAACACGTCAAAAAATTAGAGAAAGTGCAAAGGTTTGCAACGAGACTAGTCCCAGGGCTAAGAGGTATGTCCTACGAGGAGAAGTTAAAGCACCTCAACCTGATAACACTGGAGGACAGGAGATACATGATAACGGAATATAAAATACTGAAAGTAAGTGACAAGGTGGAATGTTCCAGAGATGGGACAGAAATAAGAGGCCGCAACTGGAGGTTGAAAACTCGGATGAGCCATAGGGATGTTACGAAGTATTTCTTCAGCCTTAGAATTGTCAAGAAGCGAAACAATTTGGAGAATGAAGTAGTGGAGGCAGGATCCATACATAGCTTTAAGAAGAGGTACGATAAAGCTCCTGGAGCACACACACACACACACACACACACATAGACACACACATACACACACACATACACACACACAAGTATTTCTTCAGTCGTAACTGTCAGGCAGTGGAATAGCCTAGAAAGTGACGTAGTGGAGGCAGGAACCATACATAGTTTTAAGACGAGGTATGATAAAGCTCATGGAGCAGGGAGAGAGAGGACCTAGTAGCAACCAGTGAAGAGGCGGGGCCAGGAGCTCGGACTCGACCCCTGCAACCTCAACTAGGTGAGTACACACATACACACACTCAGCAAGCAGGTAATATCACAATATTCAAAATAACCACAATGAAAAAAAATGAAATTTCAAGCAGTTTAGTGATTTCTCTCATTATCATCACGGTTATACTAAAAATAATATATCAACAGCAGACTCCTGAGGATAAAATATGACTTCACATATGGCCTCACATATGACTTCACATATGGCCTCATATATGGCCTCGCATATGACTTCACATATGATCCTACTCACTGAACATGGCAGTGTAGTGCAGATTTAGTCAGGTCATATATAAATAAGAGTGTTATCTCAGAAATTATTTAAAATACTCACAAATTTTATTTATTAGAAATTAATCTAATTTGTAGAGCCCAGGACTTATACTAGTAATGCAACCAGTAATGTATTGTATGAATATTGATTACAATTATATTTCGGTCAACCAAGATCTTGCTTGATGCAACTCGACTTTCTCAAAATCAATTAGGTGGTCAGAATCTCTGAAATTATATAAACAAAGCATTATACTCTTGTCCAGTTCTAATGTTTTATTTACCTTCTTGTATTCTTACTTCAAGTTTGACACTAATAAAGTTTATTATATTTTTATTTTTTACCTCCTGAGAGTGTATCTTCACTCTACCTCCTGAGTGTATCTTCACTCTACCTCCTGGAGTGTATCTTCACTCTACCTCCTGAGTGTATCTTCACTCTACCTCCTGAGATTGTATCTTCACTCTACCTCCTGGGATGTATCTTTCCCCTCTACCTCCTGAGTGTATCTTCACTCTACCTCCTGAGGGGTATCTTCACTCTACCTCCTGAGTGTATCTTCACTCTACCCTCCTGGGTGGGATCTTCACTCTACCTCCTGAGAGTGTACTTCACTCTACTCCTGAGTTATCTTCACTCTACCTCCTGAGATGTATTTCACTTACCTCCGAGAGTGTATCTTCACTCTACCTCTGAGAGTGTAAACTTCACTCTAAACCCCTGAGTGTATCTTCACTCTACCTCCTGAGATTGTATCTTCACTCTACCTCCTGAAAAGGGGTATCTTCACTCTACCCCCTGAGTGTATCTTCACTCTACCTCCTGAGTTTTATCTCACTCTACCTCCCGAGAGTGTATCTTCACTCTACCTCCTGAGAGTGTATCTTCACTCTACCTCCTGAGAGTGTATCTTCACTCTACCTCCTGAGAGTGTATCTTCACTCTACCTCCTGAGAGTGTATCTTCACTCTACCTCCTGGAGTGTACCTTCACTCTACCTCCTGAGAGTGTATCTTCACTCTACCTCCTGAGAGTGTACCTTCACTCTACCTCCTGAGAGTGTATCTTCACTCTACCTCCTGAGTGTATCTTCACTCTACCTCCTGAGAGTGTATCTTCCCCAAACTACCTCCTGAGAGTGTATCTTCACTCTACCTCCTGAGTGTATCTTCACTCTACCTCCTGAGTGTATCTTCACTCTACCTCCTGAGAGTGTATCTTCACTCTACCTCCTGAGAGTGTATCTTCACTCTACCTCCTGAGAGTGTATCTTCACTCTACCTCCTGAGAGTGTATCTTCACTCTACCTCCTGAGTGTATCTTCACTCTACCTCCTGAGTGTATCTTCACTCTACCTCCTGAGAGTGTATCTTCACTCTACCTCCTGAGTGTATCTTCACTCTACCTCCTGAGAGTGTATCTTCACTCTACCTCCTGGAGTGTATCTTCACTCTACCTCCTGAGAGTGTATCTTCACTCTACCTCCTGAGAGTGTATCTTCACTCTACTCATGAAGTGTATCTTCACTCTACCTCCTGAGAGTGTATCTTCACTCTACCTCCTGAGAGTGTATCTTCACTCTACCTCCTGAGTGTATCTTCACTCTACCTCCTGAGAGTGTATCTTCACTCTACCTCCTGAGAGTGTATCTTCACTCTACCTCCTGGAGTGTATCTTCACTCTACCTCCTGAGAGTGTATCTTCACTCTACCTCCTGAGAGTGTATCTTCACTCTACCTCCTGAGAGTGTATCTTCACTCTACCTCCTGGGAGTGTATCTTCACTCTACCTCCTGGGAGTGTATCTTCACTCTACCTCCTGAGAGTGTATCTTCACTCTACTCCTGAGAGTGTATCTTCCCCTCTACCTCCTGAGAGTGTATCTTCACTCTACCTCCTGAGAGTGTATCTTCACTCTACCTCCTGAGAGTGTATCTTCACTCTACCTCCTGAGAGTGTATCTTCACTCTACCTCCTGAGTGTATCTTCACTCTACCTCCTGACACACTGCTCATAATTTACATGCGGAGGTTTGTATACAAGAACAGTGAACGAATTTTCATTTTCGATTTTCACTGTCAGAACTGTTACTACACTGTCAGCACTGTTACTACACTGTCAGCACTGTGACTACACTGTCAGAACTGTTCTACACTGTCAGCCACTGGGACTCACTGTCAGCACTGTTACTACACTGTCAGAACTGTTACTACATGCAGCACTGTTACTACACTGTCAGCACTGTTACTACACTGTCTAGCACTTGACTCACTGTCAGCATGTTACTACACTGTCAGAACTGTTACTACACTGTCAGCACTGTTACTACACTGTCAGCACTGTTACTACACTGTCAGAACTGTTACTACACTGTCAGCACTGTTACTACACTGTCAGAACTGTTACTACACTGTCAGCACTGTTACTACACTGTCAGCACTGTTACTACACTGTCAGCACTGTGACTACACTGTCAGAACTGTTACTACACTGTCAGCACTGTGACTACACTGTCAGCACTGTTACTACACTGTCAGCACTGTGACTGCACTGTCAGCACTGTGACTACACTGTCAGCACTGTGACTACACTGTCAGCACTGTGACTACACTGTCAGAACTGTTACTACACTGTCAGAACTGTTACTACACTGTCAGCACTGTGACTACACTGTCAGAACTGTTACTACACTGTCAGCACTGTTACTACACTGTCAGCACTGTTACTACACTGTCAGAACTGTTACTACACTGTCAGCACTGTTACTACACTGTCAGCACTGTTACTACACTGTCAGAACTGTTACTACACTGTCAGCACTGTTACTACCACTGTCAGCACTGTGTACTACACTGTCAGCACTGTGACTACACTGTCAGAACTTTTTACTACACTGTCAGCACTGTGACTACACTGTCAGAACTGTTACTACACTGTCAGAACTGTTACTACACTGTCAGCACTGTGACTACACTGTCAGAACTGTTACTACACTGTCAGCACTGTTACTACACTGTCAGCACTGTTACTACACTGTCAGCACTGTGACTACACTGTCAGAACTGTTACTACACTGTCAGCACTGTGACTACACTGTCAGAACTGTTACTACACTGTCAGAACTGTTACTACACTGTCAGCACTGTTACTACACTGTCAGCACTGTGACTACACTGTCAGAACTGTTACTACACTGTCAGACATGTTACTACACTGTCAGCACTGTGACTGCACTGTCAGCACTGTGACTACACTGTCAGCACTGTGACTACACTGTCACACTGTGACTACACTGTCAGCACTGTGACTACACTGTCAGCACTGTTGACTACAAATGTCAGCACTGTGACTACACTGTCAGCACTGTGACTACACTGTCAGCACTGTGACTACACTGTCAGCACTGTGACTACACTGTCAGCACTGTGACTACACTGTCAGCACTGTGACTACACTGTCAGCACTGTGACTACACTGTCAGCACTGTGACTACTCTCAGCACTGTGACTACACTGTCAGCACTGTGACTACACTGTCACCACTGTGACTGCACTGTCAGCACTGTGACTACACTCTCAGCACTGTGACTACACTCTCAGCACTGTGACTACACTCTCAGCACTGTGACTACACTCTCAGCACTGTGACTGCACTGTCAGCACTGTGACTACACTGTCAGCACTGTGACTACACTGTCAGCACTGTGACTACACTGTCAGCACTGTGACTACACTGTCAGCACTGTGACTAACTGTCAGCACTGTGACTAAAACTCAGCACTGTGACTACACTCTCAGCCCCTGTGACTACACTGTCAGCACTGTGGATACACTGTCAGCACTGTGACTACACTCTCAGCACTGTGACTACACTGTCAGCATGTGACTACACTGTCGCACTGTGACTAACTCTCAGCACTGTGACTACACTCTCAGCACTGTGGACTACACTGTCAGCACTGTGACTACACTGTCAGCACTGTGACTACACTGTCAGCACTGTGACTACACTGTCAGCACTGTGACTACACTGTCAGCACTGTGACTACACTGTCAGCACTGTGACTACACTGTCAGCACTGTGACTACACTGCACACTGGACTCACTCTCAGCACTGTGACTACACTCTCAGCACTGTGACTACACTCTCAGCACTGTGACTACACTCTCAGCACTGTGACTGCACTGTCAGCACTGTGACTACACTCTCAGCACTGTGACTACACTGTCAGCACTGTGACTACACTCTCAGCACTGTGACTACACTCAAGCCACTGTGACTGCATTCTCAGCACTGTGGCTACACTGTCAGCACTGTGAAATACACTGTCAGCACTGTGACTACACTCTCAGCATTGTGACTACACTGTCAGCACTGTGACTACACTGTCAGCACTGTGACTACACTCTCAGCACTGTGATGCAGTTAGCACTGTACTACACTGTCAGCACTGTGACTACACTGTCAGCACTGTGACTACACTCTCAGCACTGTGACTACACTGTCAGCACTGTGACTACACTGTCAGCACTGTGACTACACTCTCAGCACTGTGACTGCATTCTCAGCACTGTGGCTACACTGTCAGCACTGTGACTACCCCTCTCAGCACTGTGACTGCACTGTCAGCACTGTGACTTTCACTCTCAGCACTGTGACTACACTCTCAGCACTGTGACTACACTGTCAGCACTGTGACTACACTGTCAGCACTGTGACTTTCACTCTCAGCACTGTGACTACACTCTCAGCACTGTGATACACTGTCAGCACTGTGATACACTGTCAGCACTGTGACTACACTCTCAGCACTGTGACTACACTGTCAGCACTGTGACTACACTCTCAGCACTGTGACTACACTCTCAGCACTGTGACTACACTGTCAGCACTGTGACTACACTCTCAGCACTGTGACTGCATTCTCAGCACTGTGGCTACACTGTCAGCACTGTGACTACACTCTCAGCACTGTGACTGCACTGTCAGCACTGTGACTACACTCTCAGCACTGTGACTACACTCTCAGCACTGTGACTACACTGTCAGCACTGTGACTACACTGTCAGCACTGTGACTACACTCTCAGCACTGTGACTACACTCTCAGCACTGTGACTACACTGTCAGCACTGTGACTACACTGTCAGCACTGTGACTACACTCTCAGCACTGTGACTACACTGTCAGCACTGTGACTACACTCTCAGCACTGTGACTACACTCTCAGCACTGTGACTACACTGTCAGCACTTGACTAACTGTCACACTGTGCTACACTCTCAGCACTGTGACTACACTGTCAGCACTGTGACTACACTGTCAGCACTGTGACTACACTCTCAGCACTGTGCCTACACTGTCAGCACTGTGACTGCATTGTCAGCACTGTGACTACACTGTCAGCACTGTGACTACACTGTCAGCACTGTGGACTACACTTCAGCACTGTGACTGCATTCCAGCACTGTGGCTACACTGTCAGCACTGTGACTACACTCTCAGCACTGTGACTACACTGTCAGCACTGTGACTACACTGTCAGCACTGTGACTACACTCTCAGCACTGTGACTGCATTCTCAGCACTGTGGCTACACTGTCAGCACTGTGACTACACTGTCAGCTCTGTGACTACACTCTCAGCACTGTGACTACACTGTCAGCACTGTGGCTACACTGTCAGCACTGTGACTACACTGTCAGCACTGTGACTACACTGTCAGCACTGTGACTACACTCTCAGCACTGTGACTGCACTGTCAGCACTGTGACTACACTCTCAGCACTGGGCTGCACTGTCAGCACTGTGACTACACTGTCAGCACTGTGACTACACTGTCAGCACTGTGACTACACTTCCCGCACTGTGGACTACACTGTCAGCACTGTGACTACACTCTCAGCACTGTGACTGCACTGTCAGCACTGTGACTGAACTGTCAGCACTGTGACTGCACTGTCAGCACTGTGACTACACTGTCAGCACTGTGACTACACTGTCAGCACTGTGACTACACTGTCAGCACTGTGACTACACTGTCAGCACTGTGACTACACTCTCAGCACTGTGACTGCACTCTCAGCACTGTGACTACACTGTCAGCACTGTGACTACACTGTCAGCACTGTGACTACACTGTCAGCACTGTGACTACACTGTCAGCACTGTGACTACACTCTCAGCACTGGACTACCACTCTCAGCACTGTGACTGCACTCTCAGCACTGTGACTGCACTGTCAGCACTGTGACTGCACTGTCAGCACTGTGACTACACTGTCAGCACTGTGACTACACTGCAGCACTGTGTCTACACTGTCAGCACTGTGACTACACTGTCAGCACTGTGACTACACTGTCAGCACTGTGACTACACTGTCAGCACTGTGACTACACTGTCAGCACTGTGACTACACTGTCAGCACTGTGACTACACTGTCAGCACTGTGACTACACTGTCAGCACTGTGACTACACTGCAGCACTGTGACTTTCACTTCAGCACTGTGACTGCACTCTCAGCACTGTGACTGCACTGTCAGCACTGTGACTACACTCTCAGCACTGTGACTGCACTGTCAGCACTGTGACTACACTCTCAGCACTGTGACTTCAATGCACTCCCAGGGCTACCAACCTATACTTCCAGGTCTGCTAACCTATATTTCCAGGCCTGCCAATGTATACTGCCAGGTCTGTCAACCTATACTCCCAGGTCTGCCAGCCTATACCCCAGGACTGCCAACCTATATTACTATTCCTGCCAACCTGTACTCCCAGGTCTACCAACCTGTAATCCAGGTCTACCACCCATACTCCAGTTTGCCCACCTATACTCCCCGGCCTCCCAACCTATACTCCCAGGACTGCTAACCTATATTATCAGGCTTGCTAACCTACACTATCAGGGCTGCCAACCTATATTACCAAGCCTGCCAACCTATACTACCAGGCTTGTCAACCTATACTACCAGGCCTGCCAACCCACATTCCCAGGTCTGTGTTAACGCGTACTACCAGACCTGCCAACATACTCCCAGGACTGCCAACCTATACTCCAAAGGCTCTCAATCTATTCTCACAGGCCTGCTAACACATAATCCCAGGTTTTTCAACCTACATTCTCAAGCTTGCCAACCAAAATTTCCAGGCTTGCCAACCAATATTCCCATTCTTCCCAACTGATATTTACAAGGCCTGCCAATTTTTACTCTTAGGTTAATCAACCTATATTCCCAGGCCTGCCAACCTACTGAATGTCTTGGCAACCTACACTCACAGACCTGCCAACATATATTACCACACCTTCCAACTTATACTTCCTGGTTTGTCAGCCTACACTTCCAGACCTGCTAACCTACACACACTCCAAGTCCGGACAACATATACTCTGCCAGGTCTACCAATCTACATACTCTTGCAACCCTTGACATACCCAGCAGTGCCAACCAACACATTTACAGGCATGCCAACTTTTGATTCCCAAGGTTGCTGATACACGCCCACACCTGCCAGCGCCTAGCTGCTGCACGCCCACACCTCCCAGCACCTAGCTGCTGCACGCCCACACCTCCCAGTACCTAGCTGCTGCACGCCCACACCTCCCAGCACACCTAGCTGCTGCACGCCCACACCTCCAGTACCTAGCTGCTGCAACGCCCACACCTCCCAGCACCTAGCTGCTGCACGCCCACACCTCCCAGCACCTAGCTGCTGCACGCCCACACCTCCCAGTACCTAGCTGCTGCACGCCCACACCTCCCAGCACCTAGCTGCTGCACGCCTACACCTCCCAGCACCTAGCTGCTGCACGCCCACACCTCCCAGTACCTAGCTGCTGCACGCCCACACCTCCCAGCACCTAGCTGCTGGGAGGTGGCCTGGTGGTTAACGCTCTCGCTTCACACGGTGAGTGCCTGGGTTCGATTCCCAGCCAGAGTAGAAACATTGGACGTGTTTCTTTCCACCTGTTGTCTATGTTCCCCATCAGTAAAATGGGTACCTGGGTGTTAGTCGACTGGTGTGGGTCGCATCCTGGGACACTGACCTAAGGAGGCCTGGTCACAGACCGGGCCGCGGGGGCGTTGACCCCCGGAACTCTCTCCAGGTAAACTCCAGGTAAGGTGCCACAAACTCAGGCAGGGTGCCACAAATTCAGGAAGGGTTCCACAGACTCAGGCAGGGTGCCACAGTCTCAGGGAGGGTGCCACAGTCTCAGGCAGGGTGCCACAGTCTCAGGCAGGGTGCCACAGTCTATTTTGAACCACACCAGCAAAAACATGTTGTCTGTAGAAGCCTCAGCATGTGGGAGGAGAGGTGGGGTGACAGGTGGGGAGGGAAAGGAGGGGGTGATGAGAGGTGTGGGAGGGTATGGGAGGAGAGGGAAGGGACGGAAAATGGGGAGAACTGAAGTGGGCGAGTGTAGGGAGGATAGATGAGGGGTGGGGAGCTTGGTTGACAGGTGTGGGTGAAAGCTGGTGTGAGTGAGTGCTGGTATGACAGGTGTGGGTGAAAGCTGGTATGAGTGCTGGTGTGGGTGAGTGCTGGAGTGGCTGGTATGGGTTAGTGCTGGTGTGACAGGTGTGGGTGAGTGTTAGTGTGGCAGGTGTGGGTGAGTACTGAATTGAAAGGTGTGGGTGAGTGCTGGTTTGGCAGGTGTGGGTGAGTTTAGTGTGGCAGGTGTGGGTGAGTACTGAATTGAAAGGTGTGGGTGAGTGCTGGTTTGGCAGGTGTAGATGAGTGTTAGTGTGACAGGTGTGAGTGAGTACTGCAATGAAAGGTGTGTGTGAGCGCTAGTGGCAGGTGTGTGTGAGCAATTCAGTGACAGGTGTGGGTGAGTGCTGCAGTGACAGGTGTGGGTGAGTGCTGCAGTGACAGGTGTGGGTGATGCTAGTGTGGCAGGTATGTTTGAATGATGCAGTGAGAGGTGTGTGTGAGTGCTGGAGTGACAGGTGTACTTGAGTGCTGGAGTGACAGGTGTACTTGAGTGCTGGAGTGACAGGTGTGGGTGAGTGTTGCAGTGACAGGTGTGGGTAAGTGTTGCAGACAGGTGTGGATGAGTACTTGTGTGGCAGGTGTGAGTGAGTGCTGGAGTGACAGGTGTAGGTGAGTGCTGGAGTGACAGGTGTGAGTGAGTGCTGGAGTGACAGGTGTAGGTGAGTGCTGGAGTGACAGGTGTGGGTGAGTGCTGGAGTGACAGGTGTGGGTGAGTGCTGGAGTGACAGGTGTGGGGTGAGTGCTGGAGTGACAGGTGTGGGTGAGTGCTGGAGTGACAGGTGTGGGTGAGTGCTGGAGTGACAGGTGTGGGTGAGTGCTGGAGTGACAGGTGTGGGGTGAGTGCTGGAGTGACAGGTGTGGGTGAGTGCTGGAGTGACAGGTATAGTTGAGTGCTGGAGTGACAGGTGTAGTTGAGTGCTGGAGTGAGAGGTGTGGGTGAGTGTTGCAGTGACAGGTGTGGTGATGCTGGAGGACAGGTGTAGTTGATGAGTGCAGGAGTGACAGGTGTGGGTGAGTGTTGCAGTGAGAGGTGTGGGTAAGTGTTGCATACAGGTGTGGATGAGTACTTGTGTGGCAGGTGTGAGTGAGTGCTGGAGTGACAGTGTGGGTGAGTGCTGGAGTGACAGGTGTAGGTGAGTGTCGCAGTGACAGGTGAGGGTGAGTGCTGGAGTGACAGGAGTGGGTGAGTGTCGCAGTGACAGGTGTGGGTGAGTGCTGGAGTGACAGGTGTGGGTGAGTGCTGGAGTGACAGGTGTGGGTGATTGCTGGAGTGACAGGTGTGGATGAGTGCTGGAGTGACAGGTGTGAGTGAGTGCTGGAGTGACAGGTGTGGGTGAGTGCTGGAGTGACAGGTGTGGATGAGTGCTGGAGTGACAGGTGTGGGTGAGTGCTGGAGTGACAGGTGTAGGGTGAGTGCTGGAGTGACAGGTGGGTGAGTACTTGTGTGGCAGTTGTGAGTGAGTGCTGGGAGTGACAGGTGTAGTGAGTGCTGGAGTGACAGGTGTAGGTGAGTGCTGGAGTGACAGGTTGGGTGAGTGCTGGAGTGACAGGTGTAGGTGAGTGCTGGAGTGACAGGTGTAGGTGAGTGGTGGAGTGACAGGTGTAGGTGAGTGCTGGAGTGACAGGTGTGGAGAGTGCTGGAGTGACAGTGTGAGTGAGTGGTGGAGTGACAGGTGTGGGTGAGTGCTGGAGTGACAGGTGTGGGTGAGTGCTGGAGTGACAGGTGTGGATGAGTGCTGGAGTGACAGGTGTGGGTGAGTGCTGGAGTGACAGGTGTAGGTGAGTGCTGGAGTGACAGGTTGGTGAGTGCTGGAGTGACAGGTGTGGATGAGTGCTGGAGTGACAGGTGTGAGTGAGTGCTGGAGTGACAGGTATGGGTGAGTGCTGGAGTGACAGGTGTGGGTGAGTGCTGGAGTGACAGGTGTGGATGATCCTGGAGTGAAAGGTGTGGGTGAGTGCTGAGTGACAGGGTGGGTGAGTGCTGGAGTGACAGGTGTGGGTGAGTGCTGGAGTGACAGGTGTGGGTGAGTGCTGGAGTGACAGGTGTGGGTGAGTGCTGGAGTGACAGGTGTGGGTGAGTGCTGGAGTGAAAGGTGTGGGTGAGTGCTGGAGTGACAGGTGTGGGTGAGTGCTGGAGTGACAGGTGTGGGTGAGTGCTGGAGTGACAGGTGTGGGTGAGTGCTGGAGTGACAGGTGTGGATGAGTGCTGGAGTGACAGGTGTGGTGTGAGTGCTGGAGTGACAGGTGTGGGGTGAGTGCTGGAGTGATAGGTGTGGGTGAGTGCTGGAGTGACAGGTGTGGGTGAGTGCTGGAGTGACAGGTGTGGGTGAGTGCTGGAGTGACAGGTATAGTTGAGTGCTGGAGTGACAGGTGTAGTTGAGTGCTGGAGTGACAGGTGTAGGTGAGTGCTGGAGTGACAGGTGTGGGTGAGTGCTGGAGTGACAGGTGTGGGGTGACTAGTTAATGTTCCAAGTCTGACCAAGTGCTCCACGTAACACCCCTGGTACGTGGGTGAGTGCTCCACGTAACACCCCTGGTACGTGGGTGAGTGCTCCACGTAACACCCCTGGTACGTGGGTGAGTGTTCCACATAACACCCCTGGTACGTGGGTGAGTGCTCCACATAACACCCCTGGTACGTGGGTGAGTGCTCCACATAACACCCCTGGTACGTGGGTGAGTGCTCCACGTAACACCCCTGGTACGTGGGTGAGTGCTCCACGCAACACCCCTGGTACGTGGGTGAGTGCTCCACGTAACACCCCTGGTGCGTGAGTGAGTGCCCACGTAACATCCCTGGTACGTGGGTGAGTGCTCCACGCAACACCCCTGGTACGTGGGTGAGTGCTCCACATAACACCCCTGGTGCGTGAGTGAGTGCTCCACGTAACACCCCTGGTACGTGGGTGAGTGCTCCACATAACACCCCTGGTACGTGGGTGAGTGCTCCACATAACACCCCTGGTACGTGGGTGAGTGCTCCACATAACACCCGTGGTACGTGGGTGAGTGCTCCACGTAACACCTCTGGTACGTGGGTGAGTGCTCCACATAACACCCCTGGTACGTGGGTGAGTGCTCCACATAACACCCCTGGTACGTGGGTGAGTGCTCCACATAACACCCCTGGTACGTTTACCTGGAGAGTTTACCTGGAGAGAGTTCCGGGGGTCAACGCCCCCGCGGCCCGGTCTGTGACCAGGCCTCCTTAGGTCAGTGTCCCAGGATGCGACCCACACCAGTCGACTAACACCCAGGTACCCATTTTACTGATGGGGAACATAGACAACAGGTGGAAAGAAACACGTCCAATGTTTCTACTCTGGCTGGGAATCGAACCCAGGCCCTCACCGTGTGAAGCGAGAGCGTTAACCACCAGGCCACCAGAGCCTGGGTAAGTGCTCCACATAACACCCCTGGTACGTAGGCGAGTGCTCCACATAACATCCCTGTTACGTGGGTGAGTGTTCCACGTAACACCCCTGGTACGTGGGTGAGTGCTCCACATAACATCCCTGGTACGTGGGTGAGTGCTCCACATAACACCCCTGGTACGTGGGTGAGTGCTCCACATAACACCCCTGGTACGTGGGTGAGTGCTCCACATAACACCCCTGGTACGTGGGTGAGTGCTCCACATAACACCCCTGGTACGTGGGTGAGTGCTCCACATAACACCCCTGGTACGTGGGTAAGTGCTCCACATAACACCCCTGGTACGTGGGTGAGTGCTCCACATAACATCCCTGGTACGTGGGTGAGTGCTCCACATAACACCCCTGGTACGTGGGTGAGTGCTCCACATAACACCCCTGGTACGTGGGTGAGTGCTCCACATAACACCCCTGGTACGTGGGTGAGTGCTCCACGTAACACCCCTGGTACGTGGGCGTGTGCTCCACATAACACCCCTGGTACGTGGGTGAGTGCTCCACATAACACCCCTGGCACGTGGGCGAGTGCTCCACGTAACACCCCTGGCACGTGGGCGAGTGCTCCACGTAACACCCCTGGTACGTGGGTGAATGCTCCACATAACACCCCTGGCACGTGGGTGAGTGCTCCACGTAACACCCCTGGTACGTGGGTGAGTGCTCCACGTAACACCCCTGGTACGTGGGTGAGTGCTCCACGTAACACCCCTGGTACGTGGGTGAGTGCTCCACATAACACCCCTGGTACGTGGGTGAGTGCTCCACGCAACACCCCTGGTACGTGGGTGAGTGCTCCACGTAACACCCCTGGTACGTGGGTGAGTGCTCCACGTAACATCCCTGGTACGTGGGTGAGTGCTCCACATAACACCCCTGGTACGTGGGTGAGTGCACCACGTAACACCCCTGGTACGTGGGTGAGTGCTCCACATAACACCCCTGGTACGTGGGTGAGTGCTCCACGTAACACCCCTGGTACGTGGGTGAGTGCTCCACATAACACCCCTGGTACGTGGGTGAGTGCTCCACATAACACCCCTGGTACGTGGGTGAGTGCTCCACATAACACCCCTGGTACGTGGGTGAGTGCTCCACATAACACCCCTGGTACGTGGGTGAGTGCTCCACATAACACCCCTGGTACGTGGTTGAGTGCTCCACGTAACACCCCTGGTACGTGGGTGAGTGCTCCACATAACACCCCTGGTACGTGGGTGAGTGCTCCACATAACACCCCTGGTACTGGGGTGAGTGCTCCACATAACAACCCCTGGTACGTGGGTGAGTGGTCCACATAACACCCTGGTACGTGGGTGAGTGCTCCACATAAACACCCCTGGTACGTGGGTGGGTGCTCCACGTAACACCCCTGGTACGTGGGTGAGTGCTCCACATAACACCCCTGGTACGTGGGTGAGTGCTCCACATAACACACCCCTGGTACGTGGGTGAGTGCTCCACATAACACCCCTGGTACGTGGGTGAGTGCTCCACGTAACACCCCTGGTACGTGGGTGAGTGCTCCACATAACACCCCTGGTACGTGGGTGAGTGCTCCACGTAACACCCCTGGTACGTGGGTGAGTGCTCCACATAACACCCCTGGTACGTGGGTGAGTGCTCCACATAACACCCCTGGTACGTGGGTGAGTGCTCCACATAACACCCCTGGTACGTGGGTGAGTGCTCCACATAACACCCCTGGTACGTGGGTGAGTGCTCCACATAACACCCCTGGTACGTGGGTGAGTGCTCCACATAACACCCCTGGTACGTGGGTGAGTGCTCCACATAACACCCCTGGTACGTGGGTGAGTGCTTCAAATGTTGTCTTCGTTACTTTCAGGAGCTACTTATAGATCCAGTTACTTTTACGTTACTTATTTTTGAATTATTATTATTATTATTATAATCAAAGGGGAAGCGCTAAACCCGGAGGATTATACAGCGCCTGGGGGGGGGGGATGTGGAAGGCATTCAGGCTTAATTCGGGGGACTGGAGCACAGATCCAATTCCCTAAATCAAGAGCCCCTCACCAACATCAAGGAACCTTCTTGAGGGGACTTATTTTTGAATACCCTGCATGTTAGTAAAATTAGAAGAGGGGTTTATCATTCTGAATGTTTGAGTTACTGGTCTACATTAGCAATGTACTTCTGGTACTTTACCATCAAGTATATGTGGTAATTAGTGTTCATAACTCTCCTCTTCCCGGTTGTGTTCGTACTGAAGCAGTTGTATAAAGCTGCCCTCTTGTGCTCAAATACTATTTACCTTGTTAGGTAAGACACATATGCAACAGTTAGGTATCTTTATTTCGAAACGTTTCGAAATAAAGATACCTAACTGTTGCATATGTGTCTTACCTAACAACCTGTCGGTATTTTATACCATTTTAATGTACTATTTACCTTTTTACCTCGTGTTTTTTTTCATAACGTTTTCTCTGTCTTCAGTTACATAAGAACATAAGAACATAAGAAAGGAGGCACACTGCAGGAGGCCTGTTGGCCCATACTAGGCAGGTCCTTTACAATTCATCCCACTAACAAAACATTTGCCCAACCCAATTTTCAATGCCACCCAAGAAATAAGCTCTGATGTGCAAGTCCCACTCAAATCCAACCCCTCCCACTCATGTACTTATCCAACCTAAATTTGAAACTACCCAAAGTCCTAGCCTCAATAACCCAACTAGGTAGACTGTTCCACTCATCATCTACCCTATTTCCAAACCAATACTTTCCTATGTCCTTTCTAAATCTAAACTTATCTAATTTAAATCCATTATTGCGGGTTCTCTCTTGGAGAGATATCCTCAAGACCTTATTAATAGCCCCTTTATTAATACCTATCTTCCACTTATACACTTCGATCAGGTCTCCCCGCATTCTTCGTCTAACAAGTGAATGTAACTTAAGAGTCTTCAATCTTTCTTCATAAGGAAGATTTCTAATGCTATGTATTATTTTAGTCATCCTACGCTGAATGTTTTCTAACGAATTTATGTCCATTCTATAATATGGAGACCAGAACTGAGCTGCACAATCTAGGTGAGGCCTTACTAATGATGTATAAAGCTGCAGTATGACCTCTGGACTTCTGTTGCTTACACTTCTTGATATAAATCCCAGTAATCTATTTGCCTTATTACGTACGCTTAGGCATTGCTGTCTTGGTTTAAGGTTGCTGCTCACCTTAACCCCCAAGTCCTTTTCGCAATCTGTATGGCTAAGTTCTACATCATTTAACTTATAAGTACTAGGGTTATGGGCACTCCCAAGCTTCAGAACCTTGCATTTATCTACATTGAACTGCATCTGCCACTTTTCTGACCAAGAATAGAGCTTGTTTAAATCCTCCTGAAGTTCCATAACATCTACGTTTGAATCAATTATCCTACCTATCTTTGTGTCATCGGCGAATTTGCTCATATCACTAGTAATTCCCTCATCAAGATCATTGATATATATTATAAACAACAACGGGCCCAAGACTGATCCCTGTGGAACGCCACTTGTTACAGATCCCCACTCGGATTTAACCCCATTTATGGACACTCTCTGCTTCCTGTCAGTGAGCCATGACTCGATCCACGAGATCACTTTTCCCCCAATGCCATGAGCTGCCACTTTCTTTAACAGTCTATGGTGCAGAACTCTATCAAAAGCCTTGCTAAAATCTAAGTAAATAATATGAAATTCTTTATCGTGGTCAACAGCCTCAAAAGCTTTACTGAAGAAAGTTAATAAATTAGTTAGACAAGACCGGCCTCTTGTGAATCCATGCTGAGTATCATTAATCAAGCTATGCTTATCGAGATGGCTTCTTATAATCTCAGCTATAATTGACTCTAGTAATTTGCCTACAATTGAGGTCAAGCTTATTGGGAGGTAATTTGACGGTAACGACTTGTCCCCTGTTTTAAAAATAGGAATTACATTAGCCATCTTCCACATATCAGACACTACACCTGTTTGAAGAGATAAATTAAAAATATTAGTTAATGGTTCACAGAGTTCCATTTTGCATTCCTTAAGAACCCATGAAAAAACCTCATCAGGACCCGGCGACTTATTTTGCTTCAGTCTGTCTATCTGCTTCACAACCATTTCACTAGTGACTGTGATGTTACATAATTTATCTTCTTCTAGCCCACTATAAAAATTAATTACTGGAATATTGTTAGTGTCTTCCTGTGTAAAAACTGAGAGAAAATAATTATTTAAAATCGAGCACATTTCATTCTCTTTGTCAGTAAGATGCCCATAGTTATTTTTAAGGGGACCTATCTTATCTCTAACTTTTTTCTATAGACCTGGAAAAAACTTTTGGGTTAGTTTTAGAATCCCTAGCAACTTTAATTTCATAGTCCCTTTTAGCTTTTCTTATCCCCTTTTTAATGTCCCTCTTAATGTCAATATACTGATTCATAAGATGACCCTCACCTCTTTTGATACGCCTATAAATTCCTTTCTTATGCCCTAGTAGATATTTGAGCCTATTATTCATCCATTTTGGGTCATTTCTATTTGATCTAATTTCTTTATATGGGATAAACGTTCTTTGAGCAGTATGTATAGTGTTCAGAAAACTGTCATATTGATAGCTCACTTCGTTACCCCAGTCAACAGATGATAAGTGTTCTCTAAGCCCATCGTAATCTGCTAAGCGAAAATCTGGGACTGTTACTGAGTTATCCCTACTATCGTACTTCCATTCAATGCTAAATGTAATTGATTTGTGGTCGCTAGCACCCAGTTCCTCTGAAATTTCTAAATTATTAACAAGGGATTCATTGTTTACGTCGCTTTTCTCTGCGTAATTTTCTTTTAAATTGCAATTTTACTATACATTGTTGTAGCCTAGTGCTCTGTTATCACACTGGATATGAGCAACTTAAGTCGTGATATATTTTGGTCTATAGATAGATGGTTTGCATTTGCCAGGGTATAAATACCTGCACTCTTGTTCAGAACAACACCCGCCCTCTCCTAACATATTACAACACTTGCTGGTGTGTGGGTATTTATATTTTATTGCATATTTACAGTTTCATGCTACGTACTGCTATGTGTACAGGACGTCCACAAAAACACTCCCTGATTTCAAACAGGTATAACATGTAACTTCATTGTAATAATCTTTCACAGTTAGTAGCTTCAGATGCAGGATTTCATTCAGTTTCATGTGGTATAAGGCAGCATTAAAGGCACTCAATGTGCGCCCCTCTGGTTGCTCGGTAAACATCGATGTGATAGTCCAGTTCGGTCCAGACGCTCTGCAGCGTATCTGGTGTTATCATGCGAACTGCTTCAGTGATCAAAATTTTCAGCTCCTCCAGGGTTGCCGGTAGTGGTGGTACGTAAACTGTGCTCTTCACGTACCCCCAAAGAAAGAAGTCACAAACAGCTAGGTCCGGTGACCTCTGCAAGTGGCCTGGGAGGTCACCGGATATAATGTGACGAATTATATACAAAAGATGAGGAAATCAATTCCTCAGCCTTATGAAGATGTTAGGTTATAGCTGATAGACTTCTTGCATGTGTTGAGATGAAACTCCCGGCCCTCCTCAAGGCATTATTATTATTATTATTATTATTATTATTATTGGTGTTATTTTATTCGTCAGAGAAGCACTAAACCTATAGGCATCATACAATGCATAGTGCAGTAGGAGGCACTGAGGTTCGATCCGCGGTAAACGACTCATGATCCAATTCCTTAGAACTTGCCCACTCAA
This sequence comes from Cherax quadricarinatus, assembly GCF_026875155.1. Classification (NCBI taxonomy): domain Eukaryota; kingdom Metazoa; phylum Arthropoda; class Malacostraca; order Decapoda; family Parastacidae; genus Cherax; species Cherax quadricarinatus. The sequence goes on along the minus strand of NC_069401.1, from coordinate 22,219,434 downwards.
CGTTATCATGGCACCTTCCTGGTATTAAACTCCAGCTCCTGGACTTTATGAGAGGGTTGAAAGTTGCGCTACAGCTCCTGTGTCTCTGGAGGGTTGATGGTTCAACTACCGTGCCTCTTGTGTGGGTTGTGGTAGAGGAGGCTGGGGTTATGGGATACAGGGAGAACTTTCTCAGATCACGCAGCTCTAAACAACACCTTTGTTAACAAGATGATAACCTTTAATTAGCCAAGTTGATAAGCAATCAGTGAGTGATAAGCAATGTGAAGGTCTATCATCAATAGTGGTCTATCACAAACAGGGAAATTATCTATCACAAGCAGAGAACTTATCTATCACAAGGAAAATTATCTCTCATAAACAGAGAAACGATTATCACAAGCAGAAGAATTATCTATCACAGAGAAATGATCTATCGCAAGCAGAATATTTAGGCAGACAAAGTTAAGGTCAAGTGTGAGGTCCAGCGTGACCTTGGTGAGTCACTGAGGTCATATTTAGCAGGCGCTTAGTGAAGGTCAGTCATAGTGTTTGACCAGTGATGGCTCAGGTCAAGCTTAAGGGCGAACATCGCTAAGTGTCACTGTAACCATAAAGGTCAGTGTAACCACAAAGGTCAGTATAAACATAATAAGGTCAGTGTAAGCATCAATGAGGTTGTCCAAGTTAATAATTCCTCTCCTGCTCGTGGATAAAGTAACTTAGGTTGATCTAACTTTAAACCATTATGCCAAACATCATCCAACTTGATATAATTCAAAACAACAACCAAGGTTATAAAACAGAACCTAAGCTAACAATAACTTGATTATAACTCGTAAAGTTGACCAAACCTAACTGCTTAAGTTAAGCGTTAGCTTATTATGCTTAAAGTCTATCGACTGCACTAAGGTCATTAAGATTACTAGTAACATCACTGATATTTTAACGTCGTAAACAGCGGCACTGACGCTGCTGGTGACACACTCAAGTCACGGTAACTTTTTAGTCAGTGATTCACCGCTGGACCTGCTACTTGTCAGGTCCTCACTGAACATATTGTTTTCTGCGGCCCATTAGAAGTCTTATTTTGCATCCGCTTGAAGATTTACAATATCCTCAGTAGATGACGGTCTCATATAAATTCTAGTATCGTCTGCAAAGGAAGACACTATGCTACAGTTGACATCTATGTCTATGTCAATGTATGCCAAATTCATGACATAATCCTAACTGCACTGGACTTTGAAAAAGCCAGTAACAACATGCCCAAGTACTCAGCTCCAGGTCCTGACTTGTGGAACTCCATGTTCATCAAGAACTGCAAGAAACCCTTTTCACGTACCGTAAGTATGCTATGGAGAGGGAGCCTAGACACGGGTGTCATCCGACAAACAGTAAAAACAATGGATATAGCGTCACTCCACATATTTGGCAGTAAAGCAACAGCAAAGAATTATAGACCAGTAGCTCTAACGACCCATATTATAGAAATCTTTGTAGGAGTTCTAAGAAGAATGATCGCCAACCACTTGGATTCCCACTATTTGCACAATCCAGAGCAACACTGGTTCAGAGCAGGTCGCTCCTGCCTTTCGCAACTACTGGACCATCATGATATGGTCTTGGTTGCACTGGAAGACAAACAGAAGGCAGGTGTAGTATACACAGACTTCGCAAAAGTATTGGACGAGTGATATCATGGTGTAACAACACACTAATAATATTACATAGCCCCTCAAGGAAGGTTCCTTGATGTTGGTGAGGGGCTCTAGATTTAGGAAATTGGATCTGTGCTCCAGTTCCCCGAATTAAGCCTGAATGCCTTCCACATCCCCCCCCCCCCAGGCGCTGTATAATCCTCCGGGTTTAGCGCTTCCCCTTGATTATAATAATATTGTATTACATAGATACAGCAGTTCATTACTGTGAGGAATTTTATCTGAGCTGCCTCCTGGGATTATCTCTTCTATTATATTAATTTCTACATTCTTTTATTTTAAATGTCTTCAGTTGAAAGCGCCGAGCAACAAGATGTTTGGTGTTCGTAGATTATCCTGACTGTTATCAATTTTTAACAGCTGTTTCTTGAAGTGATAAGATGTTGCGTCTGGCGGCTTATTTATAACCAAAGTGACCAGGTTAGGTTACTAGGTTAGGTTACTAGGTTAGGCTAGGTTAGGTTAGGTTACTTATTCTTTACTGGCAAAACTTTAACTACATCATTTGTGGTTAGTAACTGTGTATACATGAGCGACTTTTTTCATGTACAGGACAAGCCGCTCCTCCCTTCCTAAGGTATACCACCACCACCCTGGAATACCACTGACAACAGTCAACTAGCACCCAGGTACCTACTTACTGCTAGGTGAACAATGGCAGCAGGAATAAAAAAAAACATGTCGAACGTGTCGGGGATCGAATCACGGACACTCAGTATGTGAACTGGCTGCATTGCCAACTGAGCCACGGGGTCAGGAGCTCCCAGTAATTTAAGGTACTTGACTAACTTTACAAAGGTTATGAAGCTTCTGTGTACATTTTCCAGCTCAACAATATCACCTGCCTTGAAGGGTTAGATTTAGATTTTGCCACCGAAGTGGCTAGTATATTGTTATCCACATATCCATCCTGTGGAGAGTAGCGCAGGAGCATATGGATACACTAAAGACCTAGAAACTAGGCCCTAAAAGGGTTAACAGGAGTACATTTGGATTTATATCTACAATTCTGTTAAAAATACCTGGTATCTTATTTTCATTAATAAGATATTGACACGTCACATAGGTTATTATAATGTTTACCTCTATGTTCCTCAGTAAGCGGATAATTAAGCACAGTGTTCAAGACAGTGACCATACGGCTGCCCACATACTTTTGGCTTGATCATCATCTGTGTGTCTCCTAAATGTTAGTACACAGCAATATTCAAGCCTAGAGAGAACGAGTGACATATAAAGTATCATCACTGGTTTGACATCTCTTGTTCTGAAAGTTTTATTTATCCAAACTATGATTATCCTTGCAGCTGCGATAATGACATTGTTGTGCTCCTTAAATGTGAGATCTTCTGACATGATCACTTCCAGGTCTCTCACATTAAACTTATGCTCTTTCCGGTTGTTTGATTTTGTCATGAGTTCCAGTTTTGATTTCTTTCTCCTATCCTTCCATAATGTAGTAAATGAAATTTGTCGTCAATGAATATCATCTTGTCAGTAGCAAACTTACTGGAAGATTGTGTGTGTGTGTGTGTGTGTGTGTGTGTGCGTGTGTGTGTGTGTGTGTGTGTGTGTGTGTGTGTGTGTGTGTGTGTGTGTGTGTGTGTGTGTGTGTGTGTGTGTGTTTGTGTGTCTGTGTGTGAAATCACCTATTTGTACTCACCTATTTGTGGTTGCAGGGGTCGAATCATAACTCCTGGCCCCGCCTCTTCAATGATCGCTACTAGGTCCTCTTTCTCTCTCCCTGCTCCATGAGCTTTATCATACCTTGTCTAAAACTATGTATGGTTCCTGCCTCCACTACGTTACTGTCTAGGCTATTCCACTTGCTGACAACTCTATGATTGAAAAAATACTTCCTTACATATCTTTGACTCATATGAGTCCTCAGCTTCCAATTGTGACCCCTTGTTGCTGTGTCCCATCTCTGGAACATTCTGTCTCTGTCCACCCTGTCAATTCCTCGCAGTATTTTATATGTCGTTATCATGTCACCCCTGACCCTCCTGATCTCCAATGTCGTCAGGCCGATTTCCCTTAACCTTTCTTCGTAGGACAATCCCCGTAGCTCTGGGACTAGTCTTGTTGCAAACCTTTGCACTTTCTCTAATTTCTTGACGTGCTTGACCAGGTGTTGCATACTCCAGTATGGGCCTGACGTACACGGTGTACAGTGTCTTGAACGATTCCTTACTGAGGTATCGGAACGCTATCCTTAGGTTTGCCAGAAGAGACCATACAATGAGTGTCAGGGGCCCGAGACTGTTCAATTGCCTCCCAGCATACATAAGGGGGATTACCAACAGACCCCTGGCAGTCTTCAAGCTGGCACTGGACAAGCACCTAAAGTCGGTTCCTGACCAGCCGGGCTGTGGCTCGTACGTTGGTTTGCGTGCAGCCAGCAGTAACAGCCTGGTTGATCAGGCTCTGATCCACCAGGAGGCCTGGTCACAGACCGGGCCGCGGGGGCGTTGACCCCCGGAACTCTCTCCAGGTAAACTCCAGACGCCCGTGCGCTGCAGCAGTTATCTGGCTGATGTGTGCCTCAGGAGATGTGCTCGGTATTATACTCACCCCAGAATCTTTTTCCTTGAGTGAGGTTTGCAGTCTTTGGCCACTTGGGCTATACTCTGTCTGTGGTCTTCTTTGCCCTTCTCCGATCTTCATGACTTTGCATTTGGCGGGGTTAAATTCAAGGAGCCAGTTGCTGGGCCAGGCTTGTAGCCTGTCCAGGTCTCTTTGTAGTCCTGCCTGATCCTCATCTGATTGAATTCTCCTCATTAACTTCACATCATCTGCAAACAAGGACACTTCTGAGTCTATCTCTTCTGTCACGTCATTCACGTATACCAAAAACAGCACAGGTCCTAGGACTGACCCCTGTGGAACCCCGCTCGTCACAGGTGCCCACTCTGACACTTAGTCACGTGCCATGACTCGTTGCCTCCCTGTCAATTACTCCCTGATCCATTGAAGTGCCCTTCCTGTTATGCCTGCCTGGTCCTCCAGCTTTTGTACTAATCTCCTATAAGTAACTGTGTCAAAAGCCTTCTTGCAGCCCAAGAAAATGCAAAATACTTTGTAACTTGTTCAGCTATCAAAATTTTGGGTCCAGTCCCTGGACCCATTATGTACCTCTGCAATCTTTTGACTACCACCCACACCATGGGTACGGGGTGTATAATAAACATATTAAACTAACTCTCTCTCTCGTGTCTTCCGTTACCTTGTCGTGAAACTCCAGTAGGTTTGTGACACAGGACTTTCCTTCCCTGAATGTGTGCTGGTTGTCGTTTATAAGCTTGTTCCATTCTAGGTGCACCACCACTCTTCTTCTGATAATCTCCATGACATTGCATACTATGCACGTCAGTGACACTGGTCTGTAGTTTAGTGCCTCGTGTTTGTCTCCTTTCTTAAAATTTAGGACTACATTTGGAGTCTTCCATACCTCAGGTAGTTGCCCAGATTTAATGGATGTGTTGATAATTGTTACTAGTGGCACATACAGCGTCTCTAATCCCTCTCTAGGGATTTGTGTGTGTGTGTGTGTGTGTGTGTGTGTGTGTGTGTGTGTGTGTGTGTGTGTGTGTGTGTGTGTGTGTGTGTCCAAAAGTGCAGGCGTGTATGCGCCACTTCCTGAGTATACCTGCCACAGCAGTAACAGCCTGGTTGATCAGACCCTGATCCACCATGAGGCCTGGTCTCAGACCGGGCCGCGGGGGCGTTGACCCCAGAAACCCTCTCCAGGTAAACTCCAGGTAAGACGACAGGGTGTATGATCGTGGTCTCCAGAATACACTGGCGAGGATGGTTCCATTAAGAACTGAACTTAACCGTATTTAAGGCAGTATAGTCATTTATACTACAGACCAGAAACCTTTATTTGTAATACACCAAAAATATCAGAGAACAACACAGCGAGGCACTCCACTACACCTATGTTCTTCACTGATACACTCTGCAGTTCTTAAAGGACACAATAAATGAATTACACAATACATTACAACCATTATTAACGTCACTATACAACCATAAATGACAAATGGGCACAATACCGTGACTGGAACAATACCGTGACTGGAACAATACCGTGACTGGAACAATACACAAATAACCCGGACATGGGAGAGACTTACGACGGAACGTTTCGCGGACCGACTTGGACCATTTAATTGAAGGTGAGGAACCAGCATTATTGGAGAGGGAAGACAGAGACCTGATCCAAGACAGGGAAAAAGAAGTGGAGAAGTAGTGGTAGTGGTGGTAGTAGAAGTAGTGGTAGTAGAGGTAGTGGTAGTAGTGGTATTACAAGTATTGGTAGTAGAGGTAGTGGTAGTAGAGGTCTGGGTAGTAGAAATAGTGTAGTAGAGGTAGTGGTAGTATGGTAGCAGAGGTAGTGAAGTAGTGGTAAATAGAAGTATTGGTAGTAGAGGTATGGTAAGTAGAAGTTTGGGTAGTAGAGGTAGTGGTAGTAAGAGGTATGTAGTAGAGGTAGTGGTATTAGAGAGTAGTTGGTAGTAGACGGTATGGTAGTAGACGTAGTGGTAGTAGAGGTAGTGGTAGTAGAGGTAGTGGTAGTAGAGATAGTGGTAGTAGAGGTAGTGGTAGTAGAGGTAGTGGTAGTAGAGGTAGTGGTAGTAGAGGTAGTGGTAGTAGAGGTAGTGGGAAGGTAGAGGTAGTGGTATAGAGGTAGTGGTCAGAAGAGGAGTTGGTATAGAGGTAGTGGTAGTAGAGGTAGTGGTAGTAGAGGTAGTGGTAGTAGAGGTAGTGGTAGTAGAGGTAGTGGTAGTAGAGGTAGTGGTGTGAAGATGGTGTAGAAGTAGTGGTAGTAATTTGGTTAGAAGTAGTGGGAGTGGTGTGGTATAGGTAGTGGTAGTAGAAGTAGTGGTATAAAGTATTAGCAAAAGTATGTAGCAGGTAGTTTGGAAGTAGAAGTAGTGGGGGAAGTAGTGGTGAGAAATTTGGGGTGAAGTATGGGAGTGTGTAGGGTGTTGAAGTAGTGGAGTGAAGAAATTTAGGAAAAATATGGTAGCAGAAGTTGTGGTGAGAAAAGTGGTAGGAAAATGTGGTGTAGAAAATAGGGTAGTAGAATAGTGGGGTTGAAAGGGGGTGAGAAATAGGGTAGTAAAAGGGGAGTGGTTGTAGAAGTAGTGTTGGTATTTTGGGGTTGAAGTGGGTAGTAGAAGTATGGTAGTAGTGTTGGTAGAAGTAGTGGTAGTGAAGTAGGGAAAGGTTGTAGAAGTGTGGTGTAGAAAGAGTGGTAGAGAATTGTGGATAGTGTGGTAGTAGTGTGGTGAAGAGTGGTGTGAAGTTGTGGGGTAGAGTAGTGGTGGTGTGGTGAAAGTTGGGTTTATTGTAGTGGTGTAAATGTGGAGTAGGTAGTGGTGGAAATAGTGGTAGCAGAAGGGAGGGGGGTAAGTAGTGGTGTAGGTGTGGTGAGAAGTAGGGTGTGGTATTTGGGGAGGTGTGGTGTGGTTGGGAAAGTTGTGGTGTAGAAGTAGGGTAGTGAAGTAATGGAGTAGAAGTAGTGGTAGTAGAAGTAGTGGTAGTAGTAGTGGGGAAGTATTTTGAAAGTTTATATATATTAATAAATATTTTATAAACAGGGGAAGTTAAAACAAGGGTATAAACTGGTGTAGAAGGGGTTTTTTAAAGTTTTGGGAAAATTATTTTAATTAGTTATAGAAATATGGTAAATATGGTTTAAAAAAGTAAAAGATACAAAAAATGGGGGAATTGGTAGTAAGTAAATGGTTTCAGAAATTATAAAATAGTGGTTAAAGAGGGTAGAAAGGTAGAGAAGTAGTGGTATAGGATGGTTAAAATTTAGTGGTATAGAAAAATGGACAGAAAGTGGTACAAAAAGGGATTTGTAGAAATAGGGAAAAGTGTGGTGTAGGAAAGGGGTTTTAAGGGGGGTAGTAGAAGTAGGGGGTAAGAAAAAAGGTATAAATAGTTATAGAATGGGTAGTAGAATATTTTAAAATATTTTTTGAAAATGGATTAGTGGAGAAAAAATTTAAGAATATGGTATAATATTATTGAAGAGTGGTAAAAAGAAAATAGTGTAGGGAAAGGGTATGTTATATTTTAAGTAGGGTAAAAAAGTGTGTTGAGTTGGTATAAAGATGGTAGTAGGTAGGGATAGAGAGGGTAGTGAAAAATGGGTTAAAAGGGGAAAGTTTTGCCATCCCTTAATAATAATAATAATAATAATAATAATAATATTTTAACATGATACATGTTCATACAAAGGAATATAATAATTGGGTGTACATGCCAAAAGTCCCTTTATATACAGAGCATTTCGGGCAAACTTAAAATTAACTTAAGATTAATAAGACAATAACGGTACATATGGTCATTAGATGAGTTACAATGAATACAAGAGAAGTATTATATTAGGTCATGATATATGGCTTTAATAAGTCTTGTACAGAAGATAACATAACATTTCGTTCGGATTTTTAACCCCGGAGGGTTAGCCACCCAGGATAACCCAAGAAAGTCAGTGCGTCATCAAGGACTGTCTAACTTATTTCCATTGTGGTCCTTAATCTTGTCCCCCAGGATGCCACCCACACCAGTCGACTAACACCCAGGTACCTATTTGCTGCTAGGTGAACAGGACAACAGGTGTAAGGAAATCGAACCCGGCGGGTGGAAACAGCCACACTGGAGCAGCGGGTTACCCAGAAAAAGGTCAGACAAATACAATAGAACAACTTTTAATAGTTAATATAGAGCAATGCTAACGAAAATAATTAAACAATCACATTCTGATGCACCAAAAATGATCAGTGATGAAATACCTAACAACCCAGAACTCAGTGTCTTAATTACATTGTTATCTGTCACACCGCAGACTACCAAGTGTTAATATTCTGAAACAACCATAAGCAACTGCTTAAGTAAGTGACAGCCGTGGATTTTTACCTACATAAAACACTGTAAGAGAAGCAACCATCAGCTGCAGTGTTGTTGTTGATGTTTGTTGGGGGTTATAAAGGCCACTGATAATGTGAGCCGTAACGAACCCGGCTTAACGATGCCACCGGGAACATATGTTGCCAAAACCTGGACCATGAAAGATTATTCTAATTATTATAATCATGGGGACCGCTAAACCCGTAGGATTATACAGCGCACGTGGGGGGATGGAAGGCATTCAGCCTCAATTCAGGGAACAGGAGCACAGATCCAATTCCCTAGATCAAGAGCCCCTCAACAGCGTTATGGAACCTCCCATGAGAGGACCGTGAAAGAAAAGAAACAAAAGTTTGACTTGACAAAAGTTTCTTTGTAAAGAGAGATATGAGTTTCCAATTAGATCTGGTGATCCCTTTTGACAAGCCCCAGCAGAGCGAGATGGCAACACTCCCATCTAAGTTTAATAACCAGCTTCCCAACACCATTAGAGAATGGAAATACAAACACTTAAGCAGTATAATGTGATCCTTTAATGACAACGTTTCGCCCTCGCAGTGGGCTTTATCAAGTCACAAACAGATCTACCTGGGTGAAACATACGTGGCTATATATTGGATGGGAATGCTGGTCAGGTGGAGAAAGCTGCACGTGACAATCTTCGGAGTGAAGAAGTCTAAAAACTTAGGTAGCTTTTAAAAGAGATTGGGTAAGTACGGGAGTGGATCTTCTGCAGTGTTCCTCGATTCTTATGTTCTTATGTGGGATAGCGATGAAAAAGTTTCTTGGCTAGTGGTTCAGCTATGTTATAGAGGCCATTGTTCTGGCTGAAGATGTCGGATATAGAGATAAGCGATGATTCCAGGATTCTTCGGTATTGAGTGTTGTCTTCTCTGGCGATAAATTTTGCGTTTCTGTAGTTGGTTAAATGGTTGTGTGATTTTCGGTGTTGAACACAGGAATTCCTTGGTTCGTCAGTTCTGCCCGCGTACTGGTGTTGTGAAATACGTGTTTGGAGGTCTCTGGATGTTTCACACACGTATAATTTGCTGCAGTCATTACAAGGGATTGTGTATACCCCTGCAGAGGATTGAAGCTTGTGTTGTCTATCACTGGTAATGTCCTTGATGGTGGCGAATGTGGAAGTAGATACTTGGAATGAGGTTTTGGAGAAGATGTTGGAAACGTTTGGTAATGGAGTTGGTGGGGAGGACTATGTATCTCTTTTCGGCAGTGTCTTCTCTGGTGTGTTGAAGATGTTTAATGCCCATCGTCTGCAGTCTCTAATAAAATGACGAGGATAATGAAGTTTAGAAAATACTTGTTCAATAAGAGAGTAATCTTCTTCAAGGAACTCACTGCTGCAGATTCTAAGTGCACGCAGGAAAAAGCCTATAATTACACCACATTTAGTTTTGATGTTGTGGTGAGAGTAGAAGTGCAGAAGATAGTGTCGGTTGGAAGGTTTCCGATAGACTTTAAGTTACATTCACTTGTTAGGCGAAGAATGAGGGGAGACCTGATCGAAGTGTATAAGTGGAAGATAGGTATTAATATAGAGGATATTAACAAGGTCTTGAGGATATCTCTTCAAGAGAGAACCCGCAGTAATGGATTTAAATTAGATAAGTTTAGATTTAGAAAGAACATAGGAAAGTATTGGTTTGGAAATAGGGTAGTTGATGAGTGGAACAGTCTACCTAGTTGGGTTATTGAGGCTAGAACTTTGGGTAGTTTCAAATTTAGATTGGATAAGTACATGAGTGGGAGGGGTTGGATTTGAGTGGGCCTTGCACATCGGAGCTTGTTTCTAGGGTGGCATTGAAAATTGGGTTGGTCAAATGTTTGTTAGTGGGATGAATTGTAAAGGACCTGCCTAGTATGGGCCAACAGGCCTGCTGCAGTGTTCCTTCTTTCTTATGTTCTTATGTTCTTATGATATTACATTACTTTTTAACAAGTCACTAGAAACTAGCACTTTCCTGATGCTACTCAAGAGAGCAATGGTTGCACCAATACATAAAGGTGATGACCCTACAGATGTAAACAACTATAGGCCAATATCAAACTTACCATTGCTATCCAAAATATTCGAGAAACTCGTTGTGGAAATTTATTTGGTCCCTAAAGTTCCACAGGACAGATACGGCGTACGAAGGGGTCCCAGCCTAGCCATAATGGAACGGCTGAGCTGGGTGGCCCTTAAACCCACCCAAACAAAAACGTTCTCCCCGAGTTGGCGTTGTTGGAAAGCTTATTTAATTTATAGATTTACCCTTCAGGGAAGGAGTAGGTAGTTTTACTGTTATTACATTAATATTAGGTTTACTAAGGCAACTGTAGATAATAATAATGTAGACCTAAGACCTTAACATAGGTAGTAATACGCCGATAATGTAGGCAAACACTAGGTTAAGTTAGCTAGGGAGAACTGGCAGCCCTAGCTTGAATGACGAGGCGCGGGTCTCAAAGACACAATAGCTTTCTTCTTAAGACAGACACCAACTGGACAAGACGTGCCGTGATCAGCAGACGGCGCCCCCAACGTGTCTTCACATTTGAGACCTGGGGAAATCTGGTAGAGGCACCTCGATGTACCGTAGATGACCTCCTCCGTCAGGCCCATACAGAATTAAGGCTCCCGGTTGCACGTGGTTTCTGAGGGAAAGTCCAAAGGGGCTAAGGCTAAGCTTAGGGAAGTTGAAGATCAGGATATATGCTGCAACACCAAGTAAGTTAGTCCTTTATATTGTCATGCAGGCGAGTTTCTTGCACCTTCAATAATTTGTGAAAATCTGTCCTATAAGCCACTTGTGAGGCTGAGGTACCCACCTCAGAGCAATAGCACTAACATCCCATATCATAAAAATCTTTGAAAGGGTCCTAAGAAGCAAGATCACCACCCATCTAGAAACCCATCAGTTACACAACCCAGGACAACATGGGTTTAGAACAGGTCGCTCCTGTCTGTCTCAACTATTGGATCACTACGACAAGGTCCTAAATGCACTAGAAGACAAAAAGAATGCAGATGTAATATATACAGACTTTGCAAAAGCCTTCGACAAGTGTGACCATGGCGTAATAGCGCACAAAATGCGTGCTAAAGGAATAACAGGGAAAGTCGGTCGATGGATCTATAATTTCTTCACTAACAGAACACAGAGAGTAGTCGTCAACAGAGTAAAGTCCGAGGCAGCTACGGTGAAAAGCTCTGTTCCACAAGGCACAGTACTCGCTCCCATCTTGTTCCTCATCCTCATATCCGACATAGAAAAGGATGTCAGCCACAGCACCGTGTCTTCCTTCGCAGATGACACCCGAATCTTTATGACAGTGTCTTCCATTGCAGACACTGCAAGGCTCCAGGCAGACATCAACCAAATCTTTCAGTGGGCTGCAGAAAACAATATGAAGTTCAACGATGAGAATTTTCAATTACTCAGATATGGTAAACACGAGGAAATTAAATCTTCATCAGAGTACAAAACAAATTCTGGCCACAAAATAGAGCGAAACACCAACGTCAAAGACCTGGGAGTGATCATGTCGGAGGATCTCTCCTTCAAGGACCATAACATTGTATCAATTGCATCTGCTAGAAAAATGACAGGATGGATAATGAGAACCTTCAAAATTAGGGAGGCCAAGCCCATGATGACACTCTTCATGTCACTTGTTCTATCTAGGCTGGAATATTGCTGCACACTAACAGCACCTTTCAAGGCAGGTGAAATTGCTAACCTAGAAAATGTACAGAGAACCTTCACGGCGCGCATAACGGAGATAAAACACCTCAATTACCGGGAGTGCTTGAGGTTCCTAAACCTGTATTCCCTGGAATGCAGGCGGTAGAGATACATGATTATATACACCTGGAAAATCCTAGAGGGATTTAGTACCGAACTTGCACACGAAAATCACTCACTACGAAATCAAAAGACTTGGCAGACGATGCAACATCCCCCCAATGAAAAGCAGGGGTGTCACTAGCACGTTAAGAGACCATACAATAAGTGTTAGGGGCCCGAGACTGTTCAACTGCCTCCCAGCATACATAATGTGGATTACCAACAGACCCCTGGCAGTCTTCAAGCTGGCACTGGACAAGCACCTAAAGTCGGTTCCTGACCAGCCGGGCTGTGGCTCGTACGTTGGTTTGCGTGCAGCCAGCAGCAACAGCCTGGTTGATCAGGCTCTGATCCACCAGGAGGCCTGGTCACAGACCGGGCCGCGGGGGCGTTGACCCCCGGAACCCTCTCCAGGTAAACTCCAGGTACAGGCTATTGAGGATAATGAATCCCAGGGTAGTCTTCAGCAGGCTCTGGACGAATTCACTAAGGATGATGTGGATTGTCATCAGGAGATGAATATGTACAAAGATAAGTTAAGTACATTAAAGGCTAGTATTCCAATGGTGGTGTCGAACACAGCAGGTACCCCAAACAGACACATACCTGTCAAAATGTTGCCCAGGTTGCCCCAGTTGAATTTACCGACATTTGACGGAACCCTAACTGAGCACATTGCTTTCTGGGATCAGTTTAAAGCCCAGATAGATGACAGGAACGATTTGTCAGATGCCGTCAAAGACCAATTAGAAGACATGTTTGGCAACACTGAAGAGATAAAAGTGGCCATACATTATCGGTTGTTGGATCTAGAGGCTTGCCGACATGAAGGTCAAAGCCTAGAGAAGTTCCATATTGAAATTATGAGCTTGACAAATAGTTTCAGAGATTTGTATGATGAGGATGATTCAGAATGGGTCCTTAGTCAGGTGATTCAGAGGAAACTGGCTAGCACTACAGTGCATGAGTTACACTTAAAATGCCGGACGAATAGGTTCACGATAAAACAAATTGTTGAGGGGTTAGGAGATCTCGTTTCTCATTTGAGTATAGGTGTGAGAGAAGAGTCACCACCATCGCCACGTAAAAACCCAGAAAGTTGCTCAAAGATCTCGAGAGATCAGTCTAAAGCTCGTACGACTAACGTTGGAGTGTACTATGGTAAAGAAGTGTCTAAGGTAAGAACCTCTAAGCAGAACCTCAGAGGTACTCATGCCAGAATATGCGTGTTCTGCGAAGGCGAACATGCTAGCACGAGTTGCTCGGAGTATGTAACACTGAGCAGTAGGCAACAGAGACTAAGGGAATTGAGACTTTGCTTCAAGTGTTGTGGGGAACACTTTGCGAGAGACTGTGGCACCCAGCTCAGTGTGTGTCGAGTCTGTTGCAAAGGTAAGCACCATACTGCACTATGTCCCAATAATTTAAGGGAACCCCAGGCTAGTAGGGATATCTCTCAGGTAGAGATAGAAAGTGAGTCCGAGCCTGAAATGGTAGCCAGCATGATTAGTGGGAGTGAAGTCTCTAATCTGAATGAGAATCACGGAGGCGCTGCCCTACCTACAGTCATGGCAAAGGTTGTGAGTGGGCACAGGTCCGAAACAACCCGATTATTCTTTGACCCAGGAGCACAAGTATCCTTGATAACAAAGAAGTTGGTGGCTAAATTAAAGTTGAAGGCCACAAAGAAAGTTAGTATGATGTTGGGATGGGCTAGATAGATAGATATCTGGGCTATAAGTCAAGTCCCACCCAAATCTTATGATGTGGTGGATGTCACAGTCAAATTAGGTGGACATCGCAGAGACATTACAGCCTTGGTGGTAGAGACATTACCCAGGGCAATTACAGCGAGATGTCTTGCTGCAGCAGCTAAGCGATTGAAAGACCTTGACTTGAAGCTGGCAGACCAGGGAATTACCACTAACACGGTCAGAAATGTAGGTATCCTGGTGGGAGCCAATCATATAGATGACTTCCTGTCTACACGACGGACGTTTAAGGAAGGAATCGGTTTATACAGATCCCCAGTAGGATACATCATAGGCAGCAGGATTCCACCTGAATTCCCTGCCACGCCAGATAGAGGAGAAGCTGTCCCCATGATAGCTGGGGGAGTAGTGATAATGAGTACCAGTATACACGATGAACCGTCAGGGAGGGTGAACCAGGTAGGGAGTGACGAACACTCGGCCACCTTGGGAAAACACTTTTACAGGGTACATAAAGAGGGAGATAGATTGCCATTAAATCTAGGGAACCTCGTAACAGTGGAAGGAAAGGCTACCAAGGCATGTGGGCCACTGGGTGGGAAAGTACGGAGCCGCTCAGTCAAGGCTAGACATACGAAAGACATTAAAGTTAAAGGAAAGGGTGCTAAGACCACCGGAACCAACAAGTTTACACCCCCAGAGGTCCACGCAGGGGAAACTGGATGATTGCAGTTAGACCGGAGTCTGCTCGACGAGAGTGGCCGGACGGCATTCGTGTCCAGGGTCCGCCGTGGGGGCTCGTGGAAAGTGAACTTGATTTAGACTTAGCGCCTACCTTCGCCGGCGGGAGGATGTGGAAATTTATTTGGTCCCTAAAGTTCCACAGGACAGATACGGCATACGAAGGGGCCCCAGCCTAGCCGTAATGGAATGGCTGAGCTGGGTGGCCCTTAAACCCACCCAAACAAAAACGTTCTCCCCGAGTTGGCGTGGTTGGTAAGCTTATTTAATTTATAGATTTACCCTTCAGAGAAGGAGTAGGTAGTTTTACTGTTAGTACATTAATATTAGGTTTACTAAGGCAACTGTAGATAATAATAATGTAGACCTAAGACCTTACCATAGGTAGTAATAGGCCGATAATGTAGGCAAACACTAGGTTAAGTTAGCTAGGGAGAACTGGCAGCCCTAGCTTGAATGATGAGGTGCGGGTCTCAAAGACAAAATAGCTTTCTTCTTAAGACAGACACCAACTGGACAAGATGTGCCGTGAACAGCAGACGGTGCCCCCCACGTGTCTTCACATTTGAGACCTGGGGAAATCTGGTAGAGGCACCTCGATGTACCGTAGATGACCTCCTCCATCAGGCCCATACAGAATTAAGGCTCCCGGTTGCATGTGGTTTCTGAGGGGAAGTCCAAAGGGGCTAAGGCTAAGCTTAGGGAAGTTGAAGATCAGGATATATGCTGCAACACCAAGTAAGTTAGTCCTTTATACGTGCATGCAGGCGAGTTTCTTGCAACATCAATCATTTGTGAAAATCTGTCCTATAAGCCACTTGTGAGGCTGAGGTACCCACCTCAGAGCTCGGTGTCAACAGAGTTTGCCAGGGTAGGCGACTCACTCGGAGGCAGTTCACACAAATTTTCACACTCGTGCACAGGAGACTGTATTCATTTATAACGGCACAAAACATACTCAACCCTTGCCAGTTTGGATTCAGGAAAAATAAAAGCACTAATGATGCAATTATAAAAATGCTAGACCTGCTTTACACAGCATTGGAACATAAGGAATATCCACTAGGAATTTTTATTGACCTAAGAAAAGCGTTTGACACAGTTGACCATGGCATCTTACTCCACAAACTTGACCACTATGGTATAAGAGGCCCTGCACTTGCATATTTCAAATCCTACCTTTCTAATAGGTATCAGTATGTCACCATTAAAGACACAGCCTCATCAATACGGCCACTTGATACTGGAGTTCCGCAGGGAAGTGTCCTTGGACCCCTGCTCTTCCTCATTTACATCAATGATCTTCCAAACGTATCCCAACACCTGAAACCCATTCTCTTTGCTGACGCCATGACTTATGTCATCTTCCACCCTAATCTTGCCACCCTCAGCACCATTGTTAACGATGAGCTGCTCAAAATATCGACTTGGATGACAGCCAATAAACTTACACTTAACTCTGACAAAACCTACTGTATTATGTTTGGTAGCAGAGCAGGTGTTGTGCAACTTAACATTAAGATCGACAACACACTAATTGCCAGACATAATGAGGGCAAATTCCTTGGTCTATACCTCGACAACAACCTAAATTTCAGCACCTATATCCAACACATAACAAAAAAAGTATCCAAAACGGTGGGGATCCTCTCCAAGTTACGATACTACGTGCCGCAAACTGCCCTTCTCACACTATACCATTCACTTATGTATCCATACCTCACCTATGCTATCTGTGCTTGGGGTTCAACTGCAGCAACACACCTAAAGCCAATAATAACCCAACAAAAAACCGCAGTAAGAACAATCACTAAATCCCATCCCTGGCAACACCCCCCCCCCACTCTTCATAGATCTAAACTTACTCCCTGTTCAGTACATCCACACTTACTACTGTGCAATCTATATCTCATGACCTTAAATTCCAATATTAACCTTGACCTAAAACGCTTTCTTGGAAGTTGTGACAGGATCCACAGGAAATAACATCAGACACAAACATCTCTATGACTTTCCCCCGTGTCCGACTAAAACTTTTACGAAAATTCAATGTATTTCAAAGGACCTAAAATCTGGAACACCCTACCTGAAAACTCTAGAACTTCAGACACACTCATCACTTTCAAAACTACAGTTAGAAAACATCTTATCTCGCTGATACACCCCAACAACTAACTACATGATAACCACCTGGTGGTTCACAATTACACTCACTCACCCACTGACTATAAACCCAGAAATACTAATCTTAATCTTAAAATAATGAATCCTAACTAGTCATAAGTTTGCCTATGATACTCCAACATAGACACCTTGTATTGTGATAAAACAAAAGCATTCACATTGCTAAACTCACAAATTATAATGTAGTCACCTAGCCTTAATACCATAATCTGTAAGGATTTAATGTTAAGAATTAATCTAAGTCTGCCCGAAATGCCTAGCCATGCTAGGCGTCCTAGTGGCCCCCTGTAGTGATACTAGTCCTGTGGGGAGCAGCAGCAGGATAATACTGCACCACCTCTTGGGGCCCTTAACAACAACAACAGTTTGGTGTGTGTCATGGGCGCCAACACATGGTGTGTGATTCTCTCCTCCTCTATTTATATACACATTAGTCATGCAGATTACATGGTGAGTTTAAATATGTGGCCTGTAGTTATAACTTTTCTCTTGACATATGCAAGACATCACCATCCCTGTAGAAGCCATTATTAGATGTACTAGTCATTATATTTTGTTGTTGCAGAAGTACTATGAATATTCTATGTTCAATAAAGCCTAGAGATAAGGCCTGTGTTTCTATCACAACAATTTATTGAACATAGAATCCTGGGTTACCTGGTGGTGATCCTGCGCTAGACTACATCACAACATGGAGCGTTTACTGAAACCTGAGAGGCTAGACTGTGACCCAGCTTATCAACGGCTGCTCAGAAATGGAAGCACTGGTTTAAGACTTTCGAAAACTTCTTGGGAGCCCTTCCTATAGAAGATCTAGATAAACTAAGTCTGCTCATCAATTTTGTGTCACCTAAGATATATGGGCTATTTCTGAGTGTAATACCTACGAAGATGCTACAAAACCCTCAAGTCTCAGTATTTTAAAACCCTACAAATGAAATCTTTGCACGCTAATCGCCTTGCAACTCGCCGCCAGCAGATTGATGAATCCTTAGAGGAATACTTTCAAGCACTGAAAATTTTAGGAAGGACTGTCACTTCCAAGCAGTGACAGCTGCCCCTGTTTGTGAAGAGTCCATCAGGGATCTTTATCAGTGGCCTCAATCACCAATAATAAGGCAGCGTTTATTGGAGAATAAAACTTTCGACTTAGCCGCTGCCTTTGACCAGGCAAGAGCTCTAGTTTCAGCCCAGAAGAATTTGAAGTATACAGTACCACTCAGCCTTCTCGAGTGTAAGTGTTTGAAATTTCCTGACCAAGACTTTTGCAATGAAGTTCTGTGGAACCTGCCTCAGTGAAAGCAGCAGCAGGTACGGTGTGTTCTTTTGTGGTTTTTCAAGACATCCACGTCCAAAGTGTCCTGCTCGTGAAGCAATGTGCCATAAATCCCAAAAAAGAAGGTCCTTTGCAAAAGTATGTCGTGCTAATGCATCAACAAGAGCTAGTGCCTCCACAAATTCCAGTGATCATGGGGACTCTAGCAACAGTGACTTCTGCGGCTACTCCAATTCCTGTCAAAGGCAGTTGTGAAAGTATTCATCAAAGGAACAGAAGTAAAGGGTCTTATTGATAGTGGCAGCTCAGAGAGTTTCATCAACCTTGACTTAGTTAAACGCCACCCCTTTGGGCTGTACATCACTCATCAGGTACTGTTTCCATGGCATCAACATCTCTCTCTATTCAGACTTAGGGTTTTGTAAGGTAAATCTCAGAGTTAATGGAAAGGTTTATCAAGATGTACATTTAGCTATTCTGCCACAACTGTGCTCTGATGTTATCCTTGGTCAGGACTTTCAGAACCCTGCAGGGGAGGGTCACCTTAACATATGGAGGTGAACTGCCTCCCTTGTTGTCTGTGGACTTAGCACTTTAAGGGAACCCACCAAAGCTGTTTGCAAATTTTACCGCGGATTGCCTCCTATATCACTAAGTCACGCCGCTATTCTTTGAGGATCGGATGTTCATTGAGAAAGAAACTCAGGGCTGTGAAGGGAGGGTATTTAGAACCGAGTGATTCCCTTTGGCGTGCACGGGGTTGTTGTTGTTAAAGATGGTTATGGGAAAACGGAGACTGGCCTATCGATTACTCTTGAGACAATCAACAAATTTACACTTCTTGATGGGTACCCTCTACCTCGAATTGATGATACGTGAACAAAATTCCCTCAGTACTATGTGTTTAGCACAAATTGATCTACAGAGTGCCTATCATCAAGTCCCTATAAGGAATGAAGATAAACCCATACACAGCGTTTCAGGCTAGTGATGGCCTGTATCAGTTTACCAGAGTCCCTTTTGGAGTCACCAATGGGGTAGCCTGCTTCCAACGAATTATGGATTCACTCATTCAGGAAGAGCAACTCATGGGAACTTACGCATATTTAGATAATGTTACCATTTGTGGCAAGACCCAGGAGGAACATGATGCAAACCTTGACAAGTTTTTGGAAGCCGCCAAGAAGAAAAATATCAGTTACAATGAGGAAAAGTGCACTTTTTCAACTAAAAGGCTTAGCATCCTTGGTTATGTAGTGGAAGGAGGTTCAAATTCCCAACCCTGAACGACTACGACCTCTACAGGAACTTCCAATGCCTCAAGACAAAAAGTCACTCCGAAGAACTCTTGGTCTCTTTGCTTATTACTCACAATGGATCTACAACTATTCAAGCAAAGTCCGCCCATTGAGTGCTACCACATTTCCTGTGACAAAGGAAGCAGGAAGCCGCTTTCCATACTCTCAAACGGACATTGAAAACTCAGTAGTTAAAGCCATTGATGAGTCCCTACCATTCGAAGTGGAAACGGATGCATCTGACATTGCCATTGCTGCATTCTTATCTCAAGCAGGACGACCAGTAGCCTTCTTTTCGAGAACTTTTCAAGGATCAGAGAAATGTTACGCTGCTGTAGAAAAGGAAGCCCAGGCCATCATAGAAGCGGTTCGCCACTGGAGGCATTATTTAACTGGTAGACATTTCACCATAAGGACTGACCAACGGTCCGTGATGTATATGTTCGACAAGAAGCACAAAAGTAGGATAAAGAATGACAAAATATTACGCTGGAGGATGGAACTATCGTGTTATGACTTTGATATTCTGTACCGACCGGGTCCCCAAAAGAACATCTCACCTGATGCATTCTCTAGGTCCCACTGTGGAGCAGCATGTCATGATTTGCAATCACTCTCGCGCTCCACAAGGCTTTGTGGTCACCCAGGAGTTTCACGCCTGTACCATTTTGTCAAATCAAAGAACATGCCCTACTCAGTGGAAGATGTGCGACAAGTGATCAGAGCAGCAGTATGTGCAGAGTGCAAGCCCAAAATTTCATCAGCAGAGAGACTCATCTCATAAAATCCACACAGCCTTTTGAAAGATTGAATATAGATTCCAAAGGACCTCTACCAAACACAAATCAGAATAGGGATTTCCTTAACATAGTAGATGAATATTCAAGGTTTCCCTTTGTATTCCCTGTGCAAATATGGCTGCTTCAACTGTTTTTTAGTTGTCTTTCACAGTTTTTCTCTATTTTTTGGGATGCCAGCTTATCCATTCAGACAGGGGATCTCGTTCATGGTAACGAACTTTAGGAGTTTTTGGCTAGCAAAGATATTGCCTGCAGCAGAACAACAAGCTACAACCCCCAAGGCAATGGTCAAGTGGAGCGGTTCAATGGACTATATGGAAGGCAGTTTACAATGACATTGAAGTCGCGCCCAAACTACCTGTTCAATACTGGCAACTGTCCTACCTGATGCTCTTCACTCTATTAGATCATTGCTGTGCACAGCTACTAATGCAACCCCCCATGAAAGATCCTCAAACTAATTCACGTCGTTCCCTACGGGAGCCTCCTTTCCCACTTGGTTATGTCATCCTGGACCCGTTCTCCTGAAGAGTCACCGTAGGATGACAAGACGGATCCTTTAGTGGAAGAGGTAGAGCTCCTGCAAGCTAATCCACATTATGCCCCATTTGCTACCAAAATGGTGAAGAGACTACAGTTCTACAAGACATTTTAGCCCCAGTTGAAATCCCCATTAGTGTGGAATCTCAAGATACACCAATAGATGTGAAAGATGCTTCGTTTTTTCCTGGAAAGCCCTTGAGATACCCCTATGGAAATAGAGGATTCTGCTCCAGCAGTTAATCAAACCCCGCTGGGAAAATATCGAAACCCGGTGGAGAGGCTCAAGGCTACGAAGGTCGGGCGTATACGTCGCCCACCTAACAGTTTGGGAGATTACTGTCTCTGATATTTTAGAAGGGGGAGATTGTAGTGATACTGGTCCTGTGGGGAGCAGCAGCAGGATAATACTGCACCACCTCTTGGGGCCCTTAACAACAACAACAGTTTGGTGTGTGTCATGGGCGCCAACACATGGTGTGTGATTCTCTCCTCCTCTATTTATATATACATTAGTCATGCAGATTACATGGTGAGTTTAAATATGTGGCCTGTAGTTATAACTTTTCTCTTGACATATGCAAGACATCACCATCCCTGTAGAAGCCATTATTAGATGTACTAGTCATTATATTTTGTTGTTGCAGAAGTACTATGAAGATTCTATGTTCAATAAAGCCTAGAGATAAGGCCTGTGTTTCTATCACAACACCCCCTCTGTAATTAGTATTTTATAAAATGTAAACCACACAATATCCAAATCCTGTAAACCCCACATTGTAACCCTTATAGAGAATAAACTTGATTTTATTTGATTTGATTTAATTATGTATTACCTAGAGTTTACCTGGAGAGAGTTCCGGGGGTCAACGCCTCCGCGGCCCGGTCTGTGACCAGACCTCCTGGTGGATCAGAGCCTGATCAACCAGGCTGTTACTGCTGGCTGCACGCAAACCAACGTACGAGCCACAGCCCGGCTGATCAGGTACCGACTTTAGGTGCCTGTCCAGTGCCAGCTTGAAGACTGTCAGGGGTCTATTTGTAATCCCCCTTATGTATGCTGGGAGGCAGTTGAACAGTCTCGGGCCCCTGACACTTATTGTATGGTCTCTTAACGTGCTAGTGACACCCCTGCTTTTCATTGGGGGGATGTTGCATCGTCTGCCAAGTCTTTTGCTTTCGTTGTGAGTGATTTTCGTGTGCAAGTTCGGTACTAGTCCCTCTAGGATTTTCCAGGTGAATATACTCATGTATCTCTCCCGCCTGCATTCCAGGGAATACAGGTTCAGGAACTTCAGGCGCTCCCAGTAACTGAGGTGTTTTATCTCCGTTATGCGTCCTGTGAAGGTTTTCTGTACATTTTCTAGGTCAGCAATTTCACCTGCCATGAAAGGTGCTGTTAGTGCGCAGCAATATTCCAGCCTAGATAGAACAAGTGACCTGAAGACTGTCATCATGGGCTTGGTATCCCTAGTTTTGTATTTATAACTCATTACAATTTACCGGGTGTGGACGTGTCATTGGCTCATTACTTTGTAAATTGTTCATGATTGTAACCATGTATAATAGTGTAGACGGTTCATTACCTTTGTAACTTGACATGATTGTGACCAGATCTACCTGGAGATCATTACCTTTGTAACTAGTTCAACTATCATAACTTTGGGGTCCAGTCCCTTGGCCCATTATGTACCTCTGTAATCATTTGACTACCGCCCACAGGATGGGTATGGGGTACATAATAAAGACATTAAACTAATTAGCTAAACTAGGCTCCTGACATATATGCAAAATGCTCTTGACGAGCAGGAAGCTCTCACCCCCAATCACATGCTATTTGGGAGGAACCTGGAGTTTACCTGGAGAGTTCCGGGGGTCAACGCCTCCGCGGTCTGGTCTGTGACCAGGCCTCCTGGTGGATCAGAGCCTGATCAACCAGGCTGTTGCTGCTGGCTGCACGCAAACCAACGTACGAGCCACAGCCCGGCTGGTCAGGAACCGACTTTAGGTGCTTGTCCAGTGCCAGCTTGAAGACTGCCAGGGGTCTGTTGGTAATCCCCCTTATGTATGCTGAGAGGCAGTTGAACAGTCTCGGGCCCCTGACACTTATTGTATGGTCTCTTAACGTGCTAGTGACACCCCTGCTTTTCATTGGGGGGATGTTGCATCGTCTGCCAAGTCTTTTGCTTTCGTAGTGAGTGATTTTCGTGTGCAAGTTCGGTACTAGTCCCTCTAGGATTTTCCAGGTATATATAATCATGTATCTCTCCCGCCCCGCGTTCCAGGGAATACAGGTTTAGGAACCTCAAGCGCTCCCAGTAATTGAGGTGTTTTATCTCCGTTATGCGCGCCATGAAGGTTCTCTGTACATTTTCTAGGTCAGCAATTTCACCTGCCTTGAAAGGTGCTGTTAGTGTGCAGCAATATTCCAGCCTAGATAGAACAAGTGACCTGAAGAGTGTCATCATGGGCTTGGCCCCCCCTAGTTTTGAAGGTTCTCATTATCCATCCTGTCATTTTTCTAGCAGATGCGATTGATACAATGTTATGGTCCGTGAAGGTGAGATCCTCCGACATGATCACTCCCAGGTCTTTGACGTTGGTGTTTCGCTCTATTTTGTGGCCAGAATTTGTTTTGTACTCTGATGAAGATTTAATTTCCTCGTGTTTACCATATCTGAGTAATTGAAAATTCTCATCGTTGAACTTCATATTGTTTTCTGCATCCCACTGAAAGATTTGGTTGATGTCCGCCTGGAGCCTTGCAGTGTCTGCAATGGAAGACACTGTCATGAAGATTCGGGTGTCATCTGTAAAGGAAGACACGGTGCTGTGGCTGACATCCTTGTCTATGTCGGATATAAGGATGAGGAACAAGATGGGAGCGAGTACTGTGCCTTGTGGAACAGAGATTTTCACCGTAGCTGCCTCGGACTTTACTCTGTTGACGACTACTCTCTGTGTTTTGTTAGTGAGGAAATTATAGATCCATCGACCGACTTTTCCTGTTATTCCTTTAGCACGCATTTTGTGCGCTATTACGCCATGGTCACACATGTCGAAGGCTTTTGCAAAGTCTGTATATATTACATCTGCATTTCTTTTGTCTTCTAGTGCATTTAGGACCTTGTCGTAGTGATCCAAAAGTTGAGACAGACAGGATCGACCTGTTCTAAACCCATGTTGCCCTGGGTTGTGTAACTGATGGGTTTCTAGATGGGTGGTGATCTTGCTTCTTAGGACCCTTTCAAAGATTTTTATGATATGGGTGGGTTTGTTGCTATTGGTCTGTAGTTCTTTGCTGTTGCTTTACTGCCCCCTTTGTGGAGTGGGGCTATGTCTGTTGTTTTTAGTAACTGTGGGACGACCCCCGTGTCCATGCTCCCTCTCCATAGGATGGAAAAGGCTCGTGATAGGGGCTTCTTGCAGTTCTTGATGAACACGGAGTTCCATGAGTCTGGCCCTGGGGCAGAGTGGCAGGCCCTGTCATTTATGCCTGTTCGAAGTCATTTGGCGCCAGGATAACATCGGATAGGCTTGTGTTAATCAAATTTTGTGGCTCTTCCATAAAAAATTCATTTTGATCTTCGACTCTCAGTCTGGTTAGCGGCTTGCTAAAAACTGAGTCATATTGGGACTTGAGTAGCTCACTCATTTCCTTGCTGTCATCTGTGTAGGACCCATCTTGTTTAAGTAGGGGCCCAATACTGGACGTTATTCTCGACTTTGATTTGGCATAGGAGAAAAAATACTTTGGGTTTCTTTCAATTTCATTTATGGCTTTTAGTTCTTTCCGCGATTCCTGACTCCTATAAGATTCCATTAGCTTAAGTTCGATGCTTGCTATTTCTCTGACCAGTGTCTCCCTACGCATTTCAGATATATTGACCTCTTTTAGCCGCCCCGTTATTCTTTTCCGTCGCCTGTAAAGGGAGCGCCTGTCTCTTTCTATTTGACATCTACTCCTCCTTTTTCTTAGAGGAATAAGCCTTGTGCATACATCGAGTGCCACCAAGTTAATCTTTTTCTAGGCATAATTTTGGGGTCTGTGTTGCTTAGTATATCTTCCCAGCTTATATCGGTTAGGACTTGGTTTACTTGGTCCCACTTTATGTTTTTGTTATTGAAGTTGAATTTGGAGAATGCTCCTCGTGACTATCTCATTATGTCGGTCTGGGGCTCCACGCATACATGTCTGAACCTCAAAATTTTGTTGTGATCTGAGTATATTGTTTTTTGATATGGTGACAATTTCTTATCAGATCATCATTGTTAGGAAGATGAGGTCTAGTGTATTCTCCAGTCTAGTAGGCTCTATTTTTTGCTGGTTTAAATTGAATTTTGTGCAGAGATTTATAAGCTGTGTGAGTGTGAGTTTTCTCAAGCTGCCCCCCTGGTGTTATTATGCAACAATATTATTTGCTATTCCCCATTTTAGGTGCCTTAATTTTAAAACCCCCCCGGGACAGATTTTGGGTGCAGGACTGGAAGTTTTTCCAGACGTGGTCAATTTTTAACAGTTGTTAATCTTGACCGTCTTCGGGGAGCAGGACTTTTTAGGACCAGAAGGTTCCCCATCCACAAGAATTGCACAAAGCCCAAAATAAATTGATTTAGCTCTAGAAAAAAATGGAACCAGGGGGCATAGTGATTTTTTTAAAGACTCTACGAAAACATTTTCTTTGGGGCCCAACCCCCTAAAGGGAAAAAAGGTGACCTTGAGTGAAGGGGACTGGTCTAGTAGAAAAAGGTACTCAGGGCATAATTCCACTAGGTTGGTTGTGTCGACCAGGGAGATAAGGCGGGGATGGCTGAGGATGGAAAAGGAAAGAATAAATTTTGTCGAGATATAAGGCCCATCAAAAGCTCTTGCCCCTCGGGCCCATGCGGGGGACCTGGACGGGGGAGTTTGACCAGAGCTCTCGACTAGGCAGGGGGACCCTCGAAGGTTTAAAAGTCCAACGGTCACTGGGGGGGGGGCTTGGGGGGGGTTGATTTGATCTGACTTGTAACACCTTCCCCCGACGGGGGGATTCAAAATTTATTGGGCCTCCCAAAATTTCCACAAGGGTGAACAGTAAAAAGCGTACAGCCTTGAAACCCACCCACATACGCACACTATTTGGTAAGGCAGTGTTTTTTGTAATACTGAGATAGATTTACCCTTCAATAAAGGGTTTAAGAGATTTAACTTTTGTAACTAATATTGAATTAGTGAGGAACCTTAATATTAATATGTAGCCTCAACCTTAAATAGGTGTTATTAATTTTAATTAGAAAAGGGTGAGCTAGCAAC
The DNA here is from genome assembly GCF_026875155.1 of Cherax quadricarinatus. NCBI lineage: Eukaryota > Metazoa > Arthropoda > Malacostraca > Decapoda > Parastacidae > Cherax > Cherax quadricarinatus. Next base: position 22,193,106 of record NC_069401.1, on the reverse strand, counting down.
CCCCCATCTTGAATGCAGGCAAAAAACGGGTCTCAGAGACGCGGCTCTTTCTTCTAGACCAGCCATCATTGAATAACAGGTGCCGTGACATCAGCTCAGTGCCGCCAGTGTCAACATTTATTTGGCCTGGGGAACCAAAATATAGGGGCTTCCCGAAGTCCTTTTTATACTCTCTCTTTCAAGGCCCCGCAGTAAACTTTCTCTCGTATTAGTTGCCAACGATATTGGAGGAAAAGGGGGTTTAACTGTGGGGCATGAGCAGAGGGCCCCCAAAAAAAATAGTACGTACGGGCATCCCCCTTAAGTATTTGTCTAGAGATAGTGACTTACGCATAAATTTGTTTTTGGGGGAAGCCCCCTTTGGGGTAGGATCCTTTGGGCAGGCCCGGGAAATAAAACCCTCTGAAAAATTCCTTTACTGACGTGGTGTCTGAAAAGAGGGGGCCAAAGGAGTCTGTACTTGGGTGGAGTTGGGGGTTTCTGGGGACATTCTCCACCACCAAGTAAGTTAGACCAAAGACCAGGACATGCAAGGTTAGTTGCATTTGGAAAAGTGTCCTAAAAGCCACTTGTGAACTGAGACGAAAAATCTCAGGGGGGTCTGTGTCAACGACTTGCCGGTGACACTCACAAGGGGGCAGTCTAACAAATTTTATTTTTGCCAAATTCAAGATATTTTTCCCTTAAAACCCCCACCCTTGGCTACATCGCATTAGTATTAAGGTTAAATAAAGATTTTAATGTAAGTTAACCACTCTCATCTTGTCTAGATTTAAGTAGTTATTGTGTAATAAGATAAGTCTGCCCGAAATGCCCCAGCATGCAGTGGCTTTCTTTGTACTTAGCAAACCAAAACTGTAATAAAATATTGTAACCTTAATAAAGAAATAAATCTTTTTCTTTATCTTACATGTACTGTCATTGCTTCATTAATCTTAATGTAATTTTAAGTTTGCCCAAAATGTTCTGCATATAAATGTGCTTTTGGCATATACAACCATCTATCACCTTTCTTTGCATAAACATGTATCATATCAAAGTAAATTATTATTATTATTATTATTATTATTATTATTATTATTATTATTATTATTATTATTATTGATATTATTATTATTATTATTATTATTATTATTATTATTATTATTGTTATTATTATTATTATTATTATTATTATTATTATTATTATTATTATTGTGGAAATTTATTTGGTCCAAATAGTTCCACAGCTCAGATCCAGCATGGGCGTCTGGTCATCTGAGCCGAGCGGCCTTTAAACCCTCCCAAACAAGGCATTCTCTGGTTGGCGGTTGGTAAGCTTATTTAATTTATAGATTTACTCTTCAGGGAAGGAGTAGGTAGTTTTACTGGTAGTACACTAATATTAGGTTTACTAAGGCATCTGTAGATAATGATAGAGTAGACCTAAGACCTTAACATAGGTAGTAATAGGCCGATAATGTAGGCAAACACTAGGATAAGTTAGCTAGGGAGAACTGGCAGCCCTAGCTTGAATGGCGGGGCGCAGGTCACAAAGACAGAATAGCGTGCTTCTTATGATAGACACCGACTGGACAGATGCTGCCGTGAAACAGCATGGCTGCGCCCCACGTGTCTTCACATCTGAGACTGGGAATCTGGTTGAGGCACCTCGATGTACCATAGATGATCTCCTCATGACCATCAGTAAGACGAGATATTCAATTTTCCGTTAGGTTCTGGCCTGTCTTAGGTATTGTGGGTTGAGTTTACTGTGGGTCGGCGTGCTCAGAGAGCATGCCCAGTAAGTACCAGCGTCTCAGAGCCGTCTGAAGCTAGTGTCTGAGTCTGCATAGTTTTACTAGGGGATACATACCCTCTTGGATATAGGAATTTCTGAGGTGCAGGCAGGACACTAATAACGATTGAATATTGCAGGAATTAATGCTCCCGGTTGCACGTGGTTCCCAAGGGGAAGTCCAAAGGGGCTAAAGCTAGGCTTAGGAAGTTGAAGATCAGGATATATGCTGCAACACCAAGTAAGTTAGTCCTTTATACGTGCATGCAGGCGAAGTTTCTTGCAATACCAATCATTTGTGAAAATCTGTTCTATAAGCCACTTGTGAGGCTGAGGTACCCACCTCAGAGCTCGGTGTCAACAGAGTTTGCCAGGGTAGGCGACTCACTTGGAGGCAGTCCACACAAATTTTCACAAAAGTGGTCCTTCGAAAACCGGATGTGGAATAGCTAGGTTAAGCTATCATAGCTAGGCCACAGTTAGGAACCAGTTTTACAGAGTTAGGTTAAGCTATCATAGCTAGGCTACAGTTAAGAACCAGTTTTACAGAGTTAGGTTAAGCTATCATAGCTAGGCCACAGTTAGGAACCAGTTTAAAAAAAGTTAGGTTAAGTTAGCACACCTAGGTCAAAGTTACACAGAGGCTAGGCCAAGCTGACTATACATAGAAGTTGTTATTTGCAGTAATTTACAGGCAGGCCAGGTAGGCTAGAGAAGCTTGTGAATTTAATTATTTACAGTGATTACAAGTAATCCAGAGTAGGAGACTTGTGTGTTAATTACTTACAGTGGATTTGCATGGTAGCCACAGTTAGGCTAGGCTTGTGCAATATTTACAAAAGGTTATAGTAGCTAGGACAGATTTAACCTAGTTACTATTTACAGGGAGTTATAAAGCCAGGTTTAAGTTATAGCACACTAGCTAGGTTAGGATTTACCTTATCCAACCATCCACGCTAAACAGAGTAAGCTGGGCACAGTTAGGCCAAGCTGTTTACATACATTATTTATTTACTGTTTCACAAGTTGAATTGTTGAATTTACTTGTGTTAACCAAGTGATTTTAATTTGTATACTGCACTTTTATTGTGATTTTCATCATCTTTGATTCATGTTAATGTGGGATTTGTGAATTATACCTGAGACTAGGTTAAGTCCTGTAATTATTTGCTGGCATTGTACAGTTAAGTGCTAGATTAAGCTTTCACATCGATACACATTTTGATTGGGATTTGAGAGCTAACAGTGTACATTTTTGATTCAGAGTAGAGTCAATATAATAAAGGGAATTGTTAAGCTTGTTGAGAAGCCTTGAGACTCGTTCATTCTCACCTAGTACCGTTTGTGCTGTGGGGTGGGCTAATTGAAATACAAATTAGCACCGTGATTTTAACTAAACCGCAACTATGGTAGGTGAAGATGCAGTATACCAGCTGTCCCAGCTCTAAGTCAATTAAAGCGGTCTATGGGAGCCTATAAGGGGCGCCTGAGCAAAGCATGTGAGGAGTGTCGTATGGTCAGGCAAGATCAGGACGTTAGACTGGGGAGGAACTAGAGAGTTGCCTGAAAACCTTTGGAGCAAAGACTGGAGGCCTTTGAGAGATCATTTATCCTTTATGAGACAGAGGCCTATACTACAGGTGAGTCTGAATATACGGTCGAAGTAGCACGGACAGACTATGACGAACGAAGGGCAGAGTGTTATAAGCAGAGATGAGACTCTGCAGGCAGTTAAATTTAAAAACTTTGAAGGCCGGTTCAGCAGGGCAGAATGTTTTAAGGGAAAAACCCCG
>NC_069401.1:22165798-22185798 GCF_026875155.1 Cherax quadricarinatus | reverse complement strand
TACACGTCCAGCACACGTCTAGTACACGTCCAGCACACGTCCAGCACACGTCCAGTACACGTCCAGTACACGTCTAGTACACGCCCAGCACACGTCCAGTACACGCCCAGTACACGTCTAGTACACATCCAGCACACGTCCAGTACACGTCCAGTACACGTCCAGTACACATCCAGCACACATCTAGTACACGTCCAGCACACGTCTAGTACACGTCCAGCACATGTTCAGTACACGTCCAGTACACGTCCAGCACACGTCCAGTACACGTCTAATAAACGTCCAGCACACGTCCTCTACACGTGCAGTACATGTCTAGTATACGTCCAGCACATGTCCAGTACACGTTCAGTACATGTTCAGTACACGTCCAGTACACGTTCAGTACACGTCCAGTACACGTTCAGTACGCGTCCAGTACACATTCAGTACACGTTCAGTACATGTTCAGTACACGTCCAGCACACGTCCAGTACACGTCTAATAAACGTCCAGCACACGTCCTCTACACGTGCAGTACTCGTCTAGTATACGTCCAGCACATGTCCAGTACACGTTCAGTACATGTTCAGTACACGTCCAGTACACGTTCAGTACACGTCCAGTACACGTTCAGTACGCGTCCAGTACACATTCAGTACACGTTCAGTACATGTTCAGTACACGTTCAGTACACGCTCAGTACACGTCCAGTACACGTTCAGTACACGTTCAGTACACGTTCAGTACACATCCAGTACACGTTCAGTACACGTTCAGTACACGTCCAGTACACGTTCAGTACACGTCCAGTACACGTTCAGTACACGTTCAGTACACATCCAGTACACGTTCAGTACACGTTCAGTACACTCCCAGCACACGTCCAGCACACGTTCAGTACACGTCCAGCACACGTCCAGTACACGTTCAGTACACGTTCAGTACGTGATGGTGAGTGTAGTGATGAGGGGAAGAGTTGTAGTGAGAAAAGAAATTGATGAAGGCAGTGGAGACTTTATCACCTTCCTTTAATAACTGAAGTGAACTGTACACAAGTGTCTTGTACACAAGTGTTTTGTCCACAAGTGTCTTACAAACAAGTGTCTTTTACACAAGTATCTTGTACACAAGTGTCTTGTACACAAGTGTCTTGTACACAAGTGTCTTGTACACAAGTGTCTTGTACACAAGTGTCTTGTACACAAGTGTCTTGTACACAAAGTGTCTTGTACACAAGTGTCTTACAAACAAGTGTCTTGTACACAAGTGTCTTGTACACAAGTGTCTTGTACACAAGTGTCTTGTACACAAGTGTCTTGTACACAAGTGTCTTACAAACAAGTGTCTTGTACACAAGTGTCTTGTACACAAGTGTCTTGTACACAAGTGTCTTGTACACAAGTGTCTTGTACACAAGTGTCTTACAAACAAGTGTCTTGTACACAAGTGTCTTGTACACAAGTGTCTTACAAACAAGTGTCTTGTACACAAGTGTCTTGTACACAAGTGTTTTGTCCACAAGTGTCTTACAAACAAGTGTCTTGTACAGGTGTCTTGTACACAAGTGTCTTACAAACAAGTGTCTTTTACACAAGTGTCTTGTACACAAGTGTTTTGTCCACAAGTGTCTTACAAACAAGTGTCTTGTACACAAGTGTCTTGTACACAAGTGTTTTGTACACAAGTGTCTTGTACAGGTGTCTTGTACACAAGTGTCTTGTACACAAGTGTTTTGTGTACAGTTTGTCACTATACCATTAACAACCGTGTGATGCGTCACATCCTGGAGTAAGGTCGTTCCATCAGCACTTACTGGAGTAAGGTCGTTCCATCAGCACTTACTGGAGTAAGGTCGTTCCACCAGCACTTACTGGAGCAATGTCGTTCCATCAGCACTTACTGGAGTAAGGTCGTTCCATCAGCACTTACTGGAGTAAGGTCGTTCCACCAGCACTTACTGGAGAAAGGTCCTTCCTTCAGCACTTACTGGAGTAAGGTCGTTCCATCAGCACTTACTGGAGTAAGGTCGTTCCATCAGCACTTACTGGAGTAAGGTCGTTCCATCAGCACTTACTGGATTAAGGTCGTTCCATCAGCACTTACTGGAGTAAGGTCGTTCCATCAGCACTTACTGGAGTAAGGTCGTTCCATCAGCACTTACTGGAGTAAGGTCGTTCAATCAGCACTTACTGGAGTAAGGTCGTTCCATCAGCACTTACAGGAGTAAGGTCGTTCCATCAGCACTTACTGGAGTAAGGTCGTTCCATTAGCACTTACTGGAGTAAGGTCGTTCCATCAGCACTTACTGGAGTAAGGTCGTTCCATCAGCACTTACTGGAGTAAGGTCGTTCCACCAGCAGTTACTGGAGTAAGGACGTTCCACAAGCACTTAATGGAGTAAAGTCGTTCCACCAGCAGTTACTGGAGTAAGGACGTTCCCTCAGCACTTAATGGAGTAAGGTCGTTCCACCAGAGCTTACTGAAGTAAGGACGTTCCACCAGCAGCTACTGGAGTAAGGCCGTTCCATCAGCACTTAATGGAGTAAGGTCGTTCCACTAAAACTTACTGGAGTAAGGATGCTCCACCAGAGCTTACTGGAGTAAGGTCGTTCCACCAGAGCTTACTGGAGTAAGGTCGTTCCACCAGCATTTACCGGAGTAAGGTCGTTCCACCAGCATTTACTGGAGTAAGGCCGTTCCATCAGCACTTAATGGAGTAAGGTCGTTCCACCAGAGCTTACTGGGGTAAGGTCGTTCCACCAGCAGTTACTGGAGTAAGGTCGTTCCACAATTACTTACTGGAGTTACACTTAAAAGTTGTATGAGACATCTGGAGCACTTAAGCAGTGGCTGGTTATGGTCACCCCTGAGTAAACTGATCACTGAGCTTGTAAACAACACAAAATTCGACTGTATACCATTTTTGGATTATAAGTCAGTAATGTTCAGTGTTAACTCCTGGAACATGTCTTTTAATAATTGAGATAACGTGAAGAAGTATAAGTCTGTGCAGATCCTTGTTTGTTGATAGCTGGTAGTGTTCCGTGTTCAAGACTGAACTACGGTGTTAACATGGCGGAGATGAGACCAAGAGTAAACTACGGTGTTAACATGGCGGAGATGAGACCAAGAGTAAACTACGGTGTTAACATGCGGAGATGAGACCAAGAGTAAACTACGGTGTTAACATGGCAGAGATGAGACCAAGAGTAAACTACGGTGTTAACATGGCGGAGATGAGACCAAGAGTAAACTACGGTGTTAACATGGCGGAGATGAGACCAAGAGTAAACTACGGTGTTAACATGGCGGAGATGAGACCAAGAGTAAACTACGGTGTTAACATGGCGGAGATGAGACCAAGAGTAAACTACGGTGTTAACATGGCGGAGAGATGAGACCAAGAGTAAACTACGGTGTTAACATGGCAGAGATGAGACCAAGAGTAAACTACGGTGTTAACATGGCGGAGATGAGACCAGAGTAAACTACGGTGTTAACATGGCGGAGATGAGACCAAGAGTAAACTACGGTGTTTAACATGGCGGAGATGAGACCAAGAGTAAACTACGGTGTTAACATGGCGGAGATGAGACCAAGAGTAAACTACGGTGTTAACATGGCAGAGATGAGACCAAGAGTAAACTACGGTGTTAACATGGCGGAGATGAGACCAAGAGTAAACTACGGTGTTAACATGGCGGAGATGAGACCAAGAGTAAACTACGGTGTTAACATGGCGGAGATGAGACCAAGAGTAAACTACGGTGTTAACATGGCGGAGATGAGACCAAGAGTAAACTACGGTGTTAACATGGCGGAGATGAGACCAAGAGTAAACTACGGTGTTAACATGGCGGAGATGAGACCAAGAGTAAACTACGGTGTTAACATGGCGGAGATGAGACCAAGAGTAAACTACGGTGTTAACATGGCGGAGATGAGACCAAGAGTAAACTACGGTGTTAACATGGCGGAGATGAGACCAAGAGTAAACTACGGTGTTAACATGGCGGAGATGAGACCAAGACTAAACTACGGTGTTAACATGGCGGAGATGAGACCAAGAGTAAACTACGGTGTTAACATGGCGGAGATGAGACAAGAGTAAACTACGGTGTTAACATGGCGGAGATGAGACCAAGAGTAAACTACGGTGTTAACATGGCGGAGATGAGACCAAGAGTAAACTACGGTGTTCTTATCATTCATGGAATGATAAGAAAGACGGAAATTTAAAAAAAGAAAAAACAAGCGGTAGTAGCCAGGATCTATTTTGTCTATTATAAACAGCAAGTTGGTGAAGCGAGTGTGAGATATGTAGTGTGTGTGTAGGACAATATTACTACACTCTAAGTCACCGTATGCTAAAATGTAGCACTCTGCAGCACCGTAACCTAGAAGATAGCAACTTACAACAGTATACAAGTAACGCCACAGCAGTGTGTGTGTAGACGGTTTACCTTCCAACTGAGCTTGATAACCACTGTTAGACAACAGTAATTTGTTAAATTAGCCTTGCCTGGGTTTTGAGAGAGCCGACGAGTGTGAGGATATGTTCTCTGTAGTGTCAACTATGTATACTTTAACACAGTGACACTTGAAGGTTGTGTGTGATGTCATGTTCACAGGTGAAGTGTGTAAGACAGTAGCAGTGTGTTGTGTTTAGGGCAGCAGTGGTGCGCAGCGCCATACTCTGTGCTAGGGCCCAGCGCCAAAGATGGCGTACACGGGAACATACTTTCTTGCTGGAGTTTTACAAATACACTACTGACATTATTAACCCAGAAGGTTAATGACCACGTAGGTTAATGACCCGGAATATCCCAGGATAAGCCAAGCAAGCCAGTTAGGCTTACTTCCATCTGGGGTGCCTTGCTCCTCCATAGGATGTAACGCAATGTTTCTTCCAAGACTGATGAAGTCCAGCCCTGTTCGAAATGTTGAAGCAGCAATAAAGGTCAATATATCAACGGCTCTGTTAAAAGAGCCAGTAACAAATTATCATATGACTAAAAACCGGGTCGCGGGCACCGGCTACTGACCAAGATTTGTATATTTTGCCACCAAAGCGGTCCTTTTGTGTATCCATATGCTCTTGCGCTACCGTCCACAGGTTGCCGCTTCAGCAGCATCCTGTTCGTTGTACACTATATCCCTCCTATGATGGTAGAGGCTAGTTCATGCACACCCTGTATCCATCCTGTAGAGAGTAAGGGAAGCGCATATGGATACACAAAAGACCTAGGAACCAGGTCCTAAAAGGTTTAAGAGGATATATCCAGAAGACGTAGTCCTGAGGGAGGTGGGAGGAAGCTGCCTGAGAAGGATGGGTCTCAGCAAAACAAAGAAGTGATTTTTACGCAGCATTTCCTGGCAGTGTCACCTGAGAGGCAAAGAGCGCTGTGTCAACTGCGTGTGTTGGCAAGAACGGCACATAGTGTAAAGATAGGCACAGCTGTTGCCACTTGTGGCTGCACCCCTGCAACCTCCACCTCCCGCACTCTCTCCCTCCCTCCCAACACACTCACTCACCCCCACCGACATATTCTTTCACCCTACTAATACACCCTCCCCTCCCCCCACCCCAACACGTGTCTCAGCAGGAAGTGTGGAGGGATGAGTTCTCCCGTGTGTTGCTGATCCCACACATGAGGCTGCAGGGAGGGTAGGGAGTGGGATAGAGGATAGGAAGGAGGTAGGGGAAGGCTAGGGTAATCGGAGTATGAGATCTGGTCGTAGGGAAGTAGAGGTGTATGAAGTAAGGGCGTATACAGCACCTACACTGGTGTTGGAGCTACACCTCAACACCCTGACGAAGAGGTGTACTTCATCTTAATTCCTATAAAACCTTAATAGTTATCTCCCTTTTTAAAATTTGTTTCCCTCGCTGGTAGAACATTCAGCTTCCTGAATGAACATTCGTAACCTGGAAGTGCTCTGAGGTCAATGGACAGCAACTTCTTCCATAAGAGTGTCCTACCTGGAGGTTACCTGGAGGTTATTCCGGGGATCAACGCCCCCGCGGCCCGACGAATATGTATCCCCTTGACACAAGTTGTCTTACTACACTCGATGTCAATCTTTCTCAATATCTGTGTAAAATTCACATGAATTCAAACAATTCTGTTTCAAAATGGTGTTATTTTTCTTTATACGTATTACTATACATACACAGCCACGAATTACCAATCAGCCTCATTGTTCCAGGCATCGTAGTCACCATCCAAGATGCTTACCAGAGTGGTGGTTATTGAGGACACAACCAACCTTCCAGGTGATGTAAAACAAGGGTTCCAGTGGTCCACAAATTTCAGCAAGTTATCTACGGAAAATTTAAACAATAAAACTAAGTACAAAAATACGGTCAAATCATCCAACAGAAGAGAAGATAATGTAAATGACCCTAAAGTAGTAGTATGTGAAGATCTTACGTTCCAGCAAGACATGTGTTACTTTCATAACTTCCATGAAAATAATAGGCTTCATAAAGTGAACCTCTAGAAAAAGAGATGCCAAGCTAATAACGATACAACTTAAAGAATCTGTAACTACCTCGATCTGTCACCATCATTCTTGCCATTTCTCTTACGGCCTAAGAAAAATAATCTATAGAATGGAATACTGCTGGAGACTGGCAACTCTATGTGGTGAAATTGAGGACCTAGAAAATTCACTGAACATATGAGAAATGTTGTACAAGAATGGTATACAATACCGACAAGATGAAATTGAGACACATGTGCAACATCTGGGTATCTTTATTGTAGACGTTTCGCCATCCAGTGGCTTTATCAATACAAATTCCAGGACATAACTTGAAGACAGGAGAACTATGTACAGAAGATGAGGTAATCAGTCCCTCAACCTAGCAGTAGGTGCGAAGAGCACCATAGTCGTGGAGAATCTCCACGACTATGGTGCTCTTCGCACCTACTGCTAGGTTGAGGGACTGATTACCTCATCTTCTGATACATAGTTCTACTACAAGTTATGTCCTGGAATTTGTATTGATAAAGCCACTGGATGGCGAAACGTCTACAATAAAGATACCCAGATGTTGCACATGTGTCTCAATTTCATCATATGAGAAATGTCGAGAGCTGCCTAGAAAACTTTAAAAGTCATACATCACAATGTTAGCGTTCTCAATCGGAAGATAACAGACAACAGCAGTGTATTAGAAATAGTTCCTGGAAGAACTCTGAACCAACAAACCTCTTACCATAGACCTAGTGAGAGTCCATGAGAAGTTCACACGTGACCATCCTATCAGAAAACCTATTAGAGATAATAATATACTGAATTTTATCTTCATAAACAATGGAAAATTAATCGAAGACAATAATCTTTGGTAAAATACTCACCGGTCACAACTTCAGTGAAGTTTGAACAAGAATGAACTCATGTACAACGAACATGAGAAATGTCCATCGTGAGGTACATGTCTAATAAACTTAACTTCAACAGTTGGTTAATTTATTGTACATATAAACAAGGAATTATCGGCATTTCCTGGACAACTCTACCGAGCACTCTCGGCCCAGAACAATGTATGGAAAAGCTAAAGACGGAAGTCTTCATGAAATTTATAAAGCCTGAAAAGCGGTCAAACATGGGAATGTACGTAGAAGACTGGACAGAAGAAATTGGGGTTGATGAAGTCTTAAAAACCCATGACTGAGAATGTTGAGAGATGAATTGCCAGTATAAGACAGAAGAAACACTTAGTGACAACACGCCCATGTACTCAACATCGAGATCCAACGCATGGATTGTTGTAGTTTTAATTAAATACATGATATCATTAGCACAAGTACTCGGTGTTCTTTACAGAAGCAACTTACATTCAGGCGAAATAAACAGACAACAAGAACTCTGGCATAGTCCCTCTGCTTCCAAGACCCAGCAGAACAATGACAGACCCAGCAGAGCAATAACAGACCCAGCAGAGCAATGACAGACCCAGCAGAGCAATGACAGACCCAGTAGAGCAATGACAGACCCAGCAGAGCAATGACAGACCCAGCAGAGCAATGACAGACCCAGCAGAGCAATAACAGACCCAGCAGAGCAATGACAGACCCAGCAGAACAATAACAGACCCAGCAGAGCAATGACAGACCCAGCAGAACAATGACAGACCCAGCAGAGCAATAACAGACCCAGCGGAACAATGACAGACCCAGCATAACAATGACAGACCCAGCAGAGCAATGACAGACACAACAGAACAATAACAGACCCAACAGAACAATAACAGACCCACCAGAACAATGATAGACCCAGCAGAACAATGACAGACCCAGCAGAACAATGACAGGCCAGCAGAACAATGACAGGCCCAGCAGAACAATAACAGACCCAGCAGAACAATAACAGACCCAGCAAAACAATAACAGACCCAGCAGAACAATAACAGACCCAGCAGAACAATAACAGACCCAGCAGAACAATAACAGACCCAGCAGAACAATAACAGACCCAGCAGAACAATAACAGACCCAGCAAACAATAACATCACATATGAAGGTCTGTCAGTGTTAAATTGTCATCTTATTCAATTTATGGAAAAGTACAAATTGCTCAGTTCAACTTAGCATAACTAATGCAAGAAAATATTGATTCTCAAACCTTTTAGATCACTATGATAAGACACTGGGTAAAATAAACACAGGTATGACCTTCAGTGATTTTATAAAGTCGTTTGACGAATGTTACCATAAAACAATAGCTCCTATAGAGAGGTCAGAACGTAACAGAGGAAAAGTGGGAAAATAGATATCGCAGTGTTTAACGATCAGGTCACAAGAAGTGTTGTTAGATAAACACATTCCAGTCTTAACAAAGTAAAAATTCTGTACCCCAAGTCACATCCTGGCACCTTCACTGTTTTTCAATCTAACTGCAGACATAGCAAAAGTTTCCTGTCATCGTTAGAAGATATGAAAATATGCATGAAATTTGCCTCAGTAAAACACGTGGGAGTTTTCATATATATTTCAATAAGGTCTATTTTTGAATAGATCAAAATATTATGTTTAACAGTGACACATTTCAAGTATACAGACAGGCTAATAAGTCAAGTTGCAACCCTCCGCTACATCATCACACAATCGAAGTAACATATAAAATATTTAGAAGAAATATAATAGTCTTTTAAAAAGCACGATAAGGCAAATGCAACAAAGACCAGGAAATTTTTTAGCCTGGATTATTAAAACTAATAAAAAAAACACGTAACTCCAGTGATGGTTCAGTAATATTAAAAATACTTGTGCACTTTCCAATATTACTTAATGATTAAATTATCATTCAATGCAAGTAAAAAATCACAGCAAGAAAGTATATTTAAGATGTTTTAAAATATCAGTGTTGACCTAGCATTAGTAACATGTGGGTGGCATTCTAGGTTCTAGGAGTGTTGATGTGCGTAAGACGAGACTGCATCTTCAGATGAGTTCGTTAATGGCTGCACTTTGTAGTGTCTAAATTCAGCGGTGTTAATTAAAAAAGTGAGAAGGTCTTAAAGCACTCGAAGGAACACAAGCGATGATACTGTGTTCGTGAGAGATACTGTGTACGTGGGAGATACTGTGTACGTGGGAGATACTGTGTACGTGGGAGATACTGTGTACGTGGGAGATACTGTGTACGTGGGAGATACTGTGTACGTGGGAGATACGATGTAAGTGGGAGATACTGTGTACGTGGGAGATACGATGTAAGTGGGAGATACTGTGTACGTGGGAGATACTGTGTAAGTGGGAAATACTGTGTAAGTGGGAGATACTGTGTACGTGGGAGATACTGTGTAAGTGGGAGATACTGTGTACGTGGGAGATATTCGAGGGTCAGGTATACTACTTTGGAGATCACTGTGTCAACATCCATGGTCCACCACTCAGGAGACCATTGTGTCAACATCCATGGTCCACCACTCAGGAGAACACTGTCAACATCCATGGTCCAAGATACTACTGTATCACCACTCAGTGGTCCACTGTGTCCCAGTCTTTCACCAACGCCAAAGAGTAACATTGCAGCACCAAAAGAACTTTACAGAGGAAGGGGGGAGGGACTGGACCAGTTCCTGCTATAGCAGATCAGCCAGTTTGTGAGGGCAGTGTAGCTTCATGCACAGCTGGCAACAACAACCTGGTTAATCAGGCAGCTAGCCTGATACGTGTATTACATACAACAGCATTGAATATTATGCCAAGTGATATACACAAATATTCCCCTCTCGTGTAGCACGGAATTACTGCTAAAATTGTAACATTATGCGCCTAGTCAGTACATACAGCTATGTGTATTGACTGAAAAAACTTGTATATTACAAAGACAATATGAATTTATGCTAGTTTATTCAGAATATTTCACCAAGCTAGTACGTCATCAGTTCTCTAAATACGAGAATAAAGTCCCTGGTGAAGGACACGTCTTCTGTGTAATATGCCATATACAGCATATTAAGTCTTGCTAATATTTTTGTGGGTATATAATACCATTGTTGTGAATAAGCTTGTTCCATGGGCGAAATTTCTCGCTCTCGTTCATCTCTGTAATTTTATCTTTTTCATCACTTGTCGACTTTATGACATTTCTCTGTCATTTAAGACAGAGAACGTTGAAACACCAAGAATATGACCAAAAGTGCCGGAGTGGTCAGACTGTCACCAGTGGTGCCAGCCGTGAAAATACACCACCACCAGTGCCAGAAAGTGGGCAAACACTTCACCTTGTCGTACACAGAATTAAGTAGGGTTAAATATTTTTCCACGTACATTGAAGAGCACACATCTGGAAGTGTCTCAGAGTGTACGAACGAGGTGTCAGGGAAGACAGAAATAGTCTCAGAGAGAAAGTTCACTTGGCCTACTGCTGATCACTTTTCATTTGACAGACGAGCTTGCAAACCTAGATATAGATTACTTACATGCAGCTGCGATATGACACACATGCAGATGACACGTTTTAGTAATAGTCTAGTCAGACTAAAGCCTAACTCTAATAATACTATATACGGTTTCAAGAAATCGTATATAGTATTAACCACCAACAAATAGTCATTATTTTTGTAGTGGAAGCTAGTAGTAGTAGTAGTAGTAGTAGTAGTAGTAGTAGTAGTAGTAGTAGTAGTAGTAGTAGTAGTAGTAGTAGTAGTAGTAGTAGTAGTAGTGAAGTCTGTCTGATGCAGCATGAACGGGTAAATCTCACATGGACGAAAACAATTAGGGAGCAGAAATTATTTGGTCTCAGAGACTCCAGCAGCAGAGGCACTCTGTATTGTATGTTCCGCCCATGTGGGTTTGACCTGTTTATTGATCACTGTTTATGACATTAATTAAATAAGACGTAAATGTGGAATACTGGTTCAACCCTTCGACTTCTGGTGCGGTGATACTGAGGTGTGGGGACGAGGGCGCTGCTCTTGTTCCTTGTGAGGAGCGACACCATTTAGCCGAGAATGAGGCAGGAAAGACAGGTGAAGGTTCGTGCACCAGCTGGCTGGAAGTAAATGGCTTTGTAAGACTTATTTCAGAGGATGAAAGCAGAGGGAGTGACGTCGGTGAAGAAAGAGCCGGGTCTTGATCGTCAGTAAACCAAAGGAAGGTTTATAAGTGAACTAGAAAATAGTAAACTAATTATAAGAGTACCTTTCACCAATATATTCGGTGTTTACATTTCTTACAGTAGATATAAGTCCTGAGCACCACGAAGGCAGTGAGCTCTGGTAAACTACTGATCAGGAGCTCTAACATTACTCTTCATGCAAGTCTTTGAAAAATGTGGTGAGTTCCAAGTTAAAATACACAGTCCAGGCGCATTAATTATTTGCTATTCAAAATAAGCATGAAGGTAACTTTAGTAGAAGATACTAAAAAGTTGCAACCAGATATTACCAAAATATTCTAATAAGAGAAAAAATAACGCGATGTCCAGTAGTGAGAACCTGCAAAATGAGCACTGGTTGTACCACACAGGTAGATCTTCTCATAGATCGAAAGGAACATAAAAGTCTTGCGAATAATAATGGAATGCGACCTATTATTTAGAGAACGTAAGAAGGTAAATACTGCAAGGACCGGAACAATGACAGTGGTAGATAATGAGAACTTTGGCAAGAAAACAAATAATAACAATGGTTACACAAGTCATATCACCTGTGATTCCTCGTTTAAAATATTTATTCTGTGTCGACAACTCTCAGGAATGAGAGATAAAAGATAGAAAAGATAGACCGTTTGCTACCCACACAATACTATATCGAGCAAAGAGTAGACCGATGCATGCTAAAATATATATGTCGTGCCGAATAGGTAAAACTGGTCAATTAGTAAGAACTCATTTAAAACTAAGTCCTTTTTAAAAAATTCTCTTATACATTCAGAGATATATATTTTCTTTTCATTTATGTAATATAAAAATTAATGATTTTGTATCAAAAGCACCTTAGGAAACTTACCTAACCTTATTATAACAAGCGCAATTTAATTTAGCCTAATCCAACTAAATATATTTTACATAAGTTTACAATAATTTAATAATAAACAAACACAATGAAATATTTTTTTCGTTAGGCTCAGAATGATTTTTGCGAAATTATTGCATACACCAATTTTCGCTTGCCCTATTCGGCAAGAAGTGCGTTGCTAATTAAGCCAAAATCGCAAGTTTTACTTATTCGGCACGACATATAAACATGATACTTGAGAGCCTAGTCTCAAATCTGCAGACTACCATAACAATGTAGTACTGGAGTGAGAGTTACGGGAGGAAGTGTAAAACAAACCCAGTGAGTGCAAGCAGGAGCCGAATAATCTTGAACCACATCCGTAGTTAAAGATTATTCAGCCTGCTACCAGTAGATGTTAGTGTGAGGGAAAAAGTTCATTAAATAAGAGTGGAAGACCGAATGAATGCCCCCCCCCACTTTCACCAGCCGGTGGGAGTCAACAAGACTAGACACCCTTGCTGACACAGGAACGTCACTTGGTTTCCTGCTTTTATTAAGTCTGCAATTATGGGGCTTCAGTCTTGGTTACGTTTTTCTTGATTTAATGTAGATAAGAGTTCTACTCTTGTTGGGATTTTTAATTTGCTTGTCCAGACTTGATTATATTTACGTTAATAACGTAATGTTTAAAGTCATCACCATTTCTTTTAAAGACCTTCAGTCTATCATATGAATGACTTCTTGTCCGGTTCGTAATTTCCTTTTATTTCTTCTCAGTCTTGCTGTATGGTCAGTCACCCGACAGAAGCGAGACGAGAAGAGTAGCACGATCTAATCACAGATCAGACACTTGATAATTGGCCATCCTGGGAACTCTGCTGTTCCTCCATCTTTGTCTGGGTCTACACTCTTACATCATCATTAAGAGAACTCGGCTTTTTCTCTACCTTTGTCCTGGTAGATTCTGCTTAAACGTCCTTAGAGAATCATCCTGTTCTACTAATATTTCTGTGCAGGTCAACGATCTCGTCAAAGCCCTCATCTTGAGAACTCTGCTTTTCTCATACCGCGAAGACAGAGCTATTATTTCTACAACATTTTACGTTTGAGGGACTTGACATGTTCCCTATACTTCTGTTGTCGATCCCCAATGTCTACCACTGCCGGCAGTCAACTCCGTTAATTGAGCTGCTAAGCTGTCTGTCTTCATTGACGGTGGTACCTTCTGCAGCTGGACTTCACAATAGTCACGACCACCTGTGACCACACAGCACTATCTCTAGCTTCCTGTTCCACTCCAGCTATTTCCGTGCGGCTTGCCATACCAACGGCAGATTCAGAAGATCATCATTCTGTACATATTAGGCTTGCTTCATTTAATGTATTTGTTTATTCCATCATTTGCTTCAGTTAGGGCGAGTTTATATTTAATTGTTTTATATTTTGAGAGATTTGCTTATGTTTAAGAAAAATAGTCGGAAGGAGCCCTTAAGTCTTCACAATCACAGTCAGAAAATACAGAAGACTTGCGTGGCAGATAAATGTATGTTACCACCATCTTGCATTCAGTCCAGGGCTAGTTAAATAAATGTCTAGAGACTAAGCAGCACAGTCCAAGGACAGCCAAGTCTACAGGTCACCAGTCCAGTAGATGACGTGTCGTAGACAAACTGAGCAACCAGTCACCACCAGTGAGTGCCTAACCAGACCTGAGACAGCTAGGTCCATGTCACAAGTGTGCTAGCCAAGGTAAAAGGGTCCCACCACTCCAGTGACACCGGGCTACCAGTCACCAGTCACCACCAATGTGCTAGCCAGGCTACACCAGGTCCCCATGGTCCAAACCAGTCCCAGGGGAAGCTAGCCAGGCTACACCAGTCACATGTCCAAGTGTGCTAGCCATCGGTCCCCAAATCAGTGGCACCAACCCAGGTACCAGCGACACCAGTCCACCAGTGAGCTAGCCAGGTTACACCAGGTCACCAGGAGCTAGCCAGGCTACACCCAGGTCACATGTCCACAAGTGTGTGCTAGCCATCAGGTCACGTCACCACCAGTGGACCTAACCAGCTACACCAGGTCGCCAACCAGTGCAGCTAGCCCAGGTTAAACCAGTCGTCACCAGTGAAGCTAGCCAGGCTAACACAGGGTCACCTGTCACAAGTGGGCTAGCCATCGGTCACGTCCCCCAGTGGACAAACCCAGTGAACCAGGTCGCCACCAGTGGGGCTGGCCAAGACACCAGGTCACCACCAGTGAGCTGCATGGCGCACCAGGTCACCACCGTGCAGCGCCATTACACCAGGTCCCCAAAGTGAAGCTAGCCGGTCTGGACCTAACAGGCTACCCAGGTCACACCAAAGTGGCGGCTGCCAAGTACACAGTGTCACACCATGAAGCTGTCCAGGTACACAAGGTCACCAACCAGGGGAGGCTAGCCAGCTACACAGGTCAAAATGTCACACAAGTATTGCTAGACTATCAGGTACATGTCACGGTCACCAAGACAACAGTGGTCGTGTCATGGTCGCCAAGACAACAGTGGTCGTGTCATGGTCGTCAAGAGACAACAGTGGTCGTGTCATGGTCGCCAAAGACAAAAGTGGTCGTGTCATGGTCGCTCAAGACAACAATGGTCGTGTCATGGTCGCCAAGACAACAGTGGTCGTGTCATAGTCGTCAAGACAACAGTGGTCGTGTCATGGTCGTCAAGACAACAGTGGTCGTGTCATGGTCGTCAAGACAAAAGTGGTCGTGTCATGGTCGTCAAGACAACAGTGGTCGTGTCATGGTCGTCAAGACAACAGTGGTCGTGTCATGGTCGCCAAGACAACAGCGGTCGTGTCATGGTCGCCAAGATAACAGTGGTCGTGTCATGGTCGTCAAGACAACAGTGGTCGTGTCATGGTCGCCAAGACAAAAGTGGTCGTGTCATGGTCGTCAAGACAACAATGGTCGTGTCATGGTCGCCAAGACAACAGCGGTCGTGTCATGGTCGCCAAGATAACAGTGGTCGTGTCATGGTCGTCAAGACAACAGTGGTCGTGTCATGGTCGCCAAGACAAAAGTGGTCGTGTCATGGTCGTCAAGACAACAATGGTCGTGTCATGGTCCCCAAGACAACAGTGGTCGTGTCATAGTCGTCAAGACAACAGTGGTCGTGTCATGGTCGTCAAGACAACAGTGGTCGTGTCATGGTCGTCAAGACAAAAGTGGTCGTGTCATGGTCGTCAAGACAACAGTGGTCGTGTCATGGTCGTCAAGACAACAGTGGTCGTGTCATGGTCGCCAAGACAACAGCGGTCGTGTCATGGTCGTCAAGATAACAGTGGTCGTGTCATGGTCGCCCAAGACAACAGTGGTCGTGTCATGGTCGCCAAGACAACAGTGGTCGTGTCATGGTCGCCAAGACAACAGTGGTCGTGTCATGGTCGCCAAGACAACAGTGGTCGTGTCATGGTCGCAAGACAAAAGTGGTCGTGCATGGTCGCCAAGACAACAGTGGTCGTGTCATGGTCGTCAAGACAAAAGTGGTCGTGTCATGGTCGTCAAGACAACAGTGGTCGTGTCATGGTCGTCAAGACAACAGTGGTCGTGTCATGGTCGCCAAGACAACAGTGGTCGTGTCATGGTCGCCAAAAAACAGTGGTCGTGTCATGGTCGTCAAGACAAAGTGGCGTGTCATGGTCGCCAAGACAACAGTGGTCGGTCATGGTCGTCAAGACAAAAGTGGTCGTGTCATGGTCGCAAGACAACAGTGGTCGTGTCATGGTCGTCAAGACAACAGTGGTCGTGTCATGGTCGTCCAAGACACAGTGGTCGTGTCATGGTCGCCAAGACAACAGTGGTCGTGTCATGGTCGCCAAGATAACAGTGGTCGTGTCATGGTCGCCAAGACAACAGTGGTCGTGTCATGGTCGCCAAGATAACAGTGGTCGTGTCATGGTCGCCAAGACAACAGTGGTCGTGTCATGGTCGCCAAGACAACAGTGATCGTGTCATGGTCGTCAAGACTAACAGTGGTCGTGTCATGGTCGCCAAGACAGCAGTGACTGTGAAGCAACAAGATGGCGGCTGGAACAACATGGCGTCGCGGCTGTTGTTGTGTGGAGCATCCATCAAGAACAGCACCAGACCGGGCCGCCATCTTGTCTGCCAGCCTAGCTAGGCAGCAGCATCAGCAACAACAGCAGCAGCTACACTGCTGCCAGCGCTCTCTTAGTGACGTATACGTTGTCTGCTATATTACTGCTGCTGTTGTTGTGATACTACTGTTGCTGCTGTTGATGCTACTGCTACTCCTGTTGCTTCTGCTGCCGTCGTTGCTGTTCCTGTTGTTATTGTCATGTTACTGCTGCTGCTGTTATTGTTATTGTTTTCATTACTGCAGCTGTTGGTGTTAGTTCTGCTGTCTTGCTGCTACTATTACGTTGCTGCTGATGGTCCTACTGCTGTTAGTCTGCTGCTTCTGTTATTATCCTGTTGCTTTTGTTGTTATCCTGTTGCTGCTGATGTTATCCTGTTGCTGCTGCTGCTTTTACCCTGTTGCTGCTGGGGTTGTTATACTGTGCTGCGCTGTATCCCGTTGCTCTGCTGTTTATCCTGTTGCTGCTGGTGCTGTATCCCGTGGCTGCTGCTGCTATTATCCTGTTGTTGCTGCTGCTGTTATCCTGTTGCTGCTGCTATTATTCTTTGTTGCTGCTGATATCCTGTTGTTTCTGTTTCTGTTATCCTGCTACTGCCGCTGTTATCCTGTTGTTGTTGTTGCTGCTGCTGTTGTCGTGTTGCTGCTGCTGTTATGCTGTTGCTATTATCCTGTTGTTGTTGCTGTTGCCATATTACCGCTGCTGCTGTTTTGTTGCCGCTGCTGTTAGTCTTTTGCTAATACTATTGCTGTTGGTATCCTGTTGCTGCTGTTTTTGTCCTGCTGCTCTTGCCCTGTTGCTGTTGTTATCCTGTTGCTGCTGTTTTTGTCCTGCTGCTCTTGCCCTGTTGCTGTTGTTATCCTGTTGCTGCTGTTTTTGTCCTGCTGCTCTTGCCCTGTTGCTGCTGAGTTCTCTCCTGCTTCTGCTGGTTATCTTGCTGTTTCGGGTGCTGCTGCTGAGGTGTGGGTGCTGCTTTGGTAGTGTTGTTTTGTTTTTGGGCTGCTGCTCTTGTGCTGCTGTTTTTGCTGTTGGGTTGCTGTTTGTGTGCCGTTACTGTTTGTGTGCCGCTGCTGTTGCTTCTGTGCTATTGCTGTTGAATATATTTATCGAGTTAGCACAAGTGAAAGTTGCGTCACATGATCTCTCACACGGGGTTGAGAGGTGGACCATGGCGAACCAGGGTGGACCATGGCGAACCAGGGTGGACCATGGCGAACCAGGGTGGACCATGGTGCACTGGTGAACCAAGATGGATCGGTTGACCAGTGGACCATGGACTGGTTCACCAGTGCACCATGGTGGACCATAGTGCACTGGTGAACCAGGGTGGACTATGGCGGACCAGGATGGATCGGTGGACCATGGTGTACTACTGAACCAGGGTGGATCGATGAACCAGTGGATCATGGTGTACTACTGAACCAGTGTGGACCAGTGAGCCAGTGTGGACCGGTGAACAACGTCATCCCAGTATTCACTAAGACACATACAAGACCTACATAAGAAAACATGGATTTAGAGAGAGAACGTCATGTTTTGTCAGTCCTACTAATCCCTCAAGGGAGGCTCGTTGATGCTGCTGAGGGTCTCTTGATATCAGGAGAATTGATAGGGAACAGTGTGGTAAAGAAAGCGAATGCCAGACTGAAGTTCCTCTACAGACAAGCACCAGTGTCTACCTTCTGAGGCTCGCAGGACCCTATGTCTAGCCCTTACATAATATCATATAATAATAATAATAATAATAATAATAATAATAATAATAATAATAATAATAATAATAATAATAATAATATCTTTATATTACTACAAGTACATGTACAAGGTACATAGACCATAACTGACATCAATGACATACTACTATGTAGAAAGCCACTGGTTATGCTTGAGCATATCCCTGCAAATTAGGTGAATTTTGTCTCAGGAAGCGACCCACGCCAGTCCACTAACACCCAGGTACCTATTTTAGTGATGGGTGAACAGGGACAGCAGGTGTCTTATGGGAACACGTCCCTAATATTTTCCAGCCGTACCGGAGGAGATTCGAACTCCTCTACGGGTCACGCTTGCTCTTCATGGTACTCTGCCTTGAAAAAAAAAAAAACTGAAAGATAGACTGCAAATCACCCAGAACAAAATCGTAAGATTCATCCTGGGGCTGGGACCAAGAGAACATGTAGGCCAGGATGAATTACAGCAGTTGGATATGCTGAATGTTGAAGACAGAGTAAAACAACTGAAGCTAAATCATGTTTATAAAATTGCTCACAAACAATGTCCAGAATATCTTGCTGTCAATTTTGTCAAGGTTGGGAACCAAAGCAATCATAGTACTAGGGGGAGAGAGCACAACTTTGTAGTACCCACAGTCATTGGCCAGGCTTCAAACACCTTTTATTGTACAGCAATAAGGAATGGAACAGACTGCCTGCACATGTCAAAGCCAGTCATAGCATGAACCAGTTCAAGAAGAGTGCCAAAAGGTGTCTGATGATTGTAGCTACAGAAAGGGAGGGGAATGATTTTCTATTTTTTTTAGCTAACACATATATAAATATAAACAACTATTTTACCTTATTCCTAGTATATCTCCATTATAGTATAATAATACGATATTATCTCCTCTATAGCATAATAATAATGTGGTAGCACTGGACATTGCTGGCGCTTTCGACCGGGTGTGGCACCAGGGCCTCTTAGCAAAACTTCAAGCACTGGGAATTGTAGGCTCTACGTTGTCTCCTCAGTGATTACCTTCATGGTAGATCTCTAAGTGTAGTTCTCAATGGAACGGAATCAGCAAGACATCTATTGGGACAAGTGTTCCACAAGGAAGCGTTCTGGGACCATTGTTATGGATCCACTTCGAGGACAGCGTGAAACAAGCTTTTATGCCACAAGACGGGCAGAAAGCAGCAACTTCACTCTGGCTGTACCCTTCTCCAGAACATCACTCCATCTGAGATCATACATACCCAGGATGACTCGAGTATGGAACACATTCGTACAGCATAATGATGTCAACGAGATAAAGTCAGTTGATCACATGAAAATGCTGGCCCACAGATGGCTCCAACTTCATCCTGTTCCCTACTTGTATGTCTCATAACAATAAAAATGCTTTCAAATGAGCTGATGTAGGTAACAGCTCTTAGCTTGCCAATAAAGTTAGGAATCCTTAACCTGTAAATAGCTGTCAATAAAGCTAGGGATCCTTAACCTTGTCAAACCCTGTGTAAAAAAAAAAAAAAAAAAAAAAAAAAAAAAAAAAAAAAAAACTGCCTTCCATCCTCTCCCCTCGCCCACAAGGGCTATATAATCCCTTCGGGTTTAGCTCTCCGTTATGATAATAATAATCAGTCTTATTAAACACTTATTACAGTATTTTGTAGTGCCTCGGAAGATAACCAAAA
>NC_069401.1:22143378-22165298 GCF_026875155.1 Cherax quadricarinatus | reverse complement strand
TTCCCCCCCCCCGTGTGAAGATCATGTGACGCAACTTTCATTTGCTAACTGATAAATATATTCAACAGCAATACACGAAGAAACAGCAGCGGCACAAAAACAGAAAACGGCCACAAACAGACCCAACGCAGAAACGCAGCACAAGAGCAGCAGCCCAAAAAAAAAAAAAAACACTCCAAAACAGCACCCCACCTCAGCAGCAGCCCCAACAGCAAGATAACCACAAAAGCGGGAAAAGGAATCAGCAGCAACAGGCAAGAGCGAGGACAAAAACAGCAGAAACAGGAAAAACAACAGCAATAGGGCAAGAGCAGCGGACAAAAACAGCAGCAACAGGATAACAACAGAAAACAGGGAAAAGAGCAGCGGGACAAAAACAGCAGCAACAGGATAACAACAGCAACAGGGCAAGAGCAGCAGGACAAAAACAGCAGCAACAGGATAACAACGCAACAGGGCAAGAGCAGCAGGACAAAAAAACAGCAGCAAACAGGATAACAACAGCAACAGGGCAAGAGCAGCAGGACAAAAACAGCAGCAACAGGATAACAACAGCAACAGGGCAAGGCAGCAGGACAAAAACAGCAGCAACAGGTAACAACAGCAACGGGGCAAGAGCAGCAGGACAAAAACAGCAGCAACAGGATAACAACAGCAACAGGGCAAGAGCGCAGGACAAAAACAGCAGCAACGGATAACAACAGCAATAGTATTAGCAAAAGACTAACAACAGCGGCAACAAAACAGCAGCAGCGGTAATATGGCAACAGCAACAACAACAGGATAATAGCAACAGCATAACAGCAGCAGCAACACGACAACAGCAGCAGCAACAACAACAACAGGATAACAGCGGCAGTAGCAGGATAACAGAAACAGAAACAACAGGATATCAGCAGCAACAAAGAATAATAGCAGCAGCAACAGGATAGCAGCAGCAGCAACAACAGGATAATAGCAGCAGCAACAGGATAGCAGCAGCAGCCACGGGATAACAGCACCAGCAGCAACAGGATAAAAGCAGCAGCAGCAACAGGATAATAGCAGCAGCAACAGGATAGCAGCAGCAGCCACGGGATAACAGCACCAGCAGCAACAGGGTAAAAGCAGCAGCAGCAACAGGATAACATCAGCAGCAACAGGATAACAACAAAAGCAACAGGATAATAACAGAAGCAGCAGACTAACAGCAGTAGGACCATCAGCAGCAACGTAATAGTAGCAGCAAGACAGCAGAACTAACACCAACAGCTGCAGTAATGAAAACAATAACAATAACAGCAGCAGTAACATGACAATAACAACAGGAACAGAAACGACGGCAGCAGAAGCAACAGGAGTAGCAGTAGCATCAACAGCAGCAACAGTAGTATCACAACAACAGCAGCAGTAATATAGAGACAACGTATACGTTTACTAAGAGAGCGCTGGCAGCAGTTTAGCTGCTGTGTTGTTGCTGATGCTGCTGCCTAGCTAGGCTGGCAGACAAGATGGCGGCGTCTGGTGCTGTTCTTGATGGATGCTCCACACAACAACAGCCGCGCCGCCATGTTGTTCCCGCCGCCATCTTGTTTTCTTCACAGTCACTGCTGTTTGGCGACCATGACACGACCACGTTTTCTTGGCGACCATGGGCACGACCACGTATCTTGGCGACCATGACACGGACCACTGTTGTCTTGGCGACCATGACACGACCACTGTTATCTTGGCGACCATGACACGATCCTGGGTTTTCTTGGCGACCATGACACGACCACTGTTATCTTGGCGACCATGACACGATCACTGTTGTCTTGGCGACCATGACACGACCACTGTTGCTTGGCGACCATGACACGACCACTGTTGTCTTGACGACCATGGGCACGAAACCCCTGTTATCTTGGCGACCATGACACGACCACTGTTGTCTTGGCGACCATGACACGACCACTGTTATCTTGGCGACCATGACACGACCACTGTTGTCTTTGGGGACCATGACACGACCACTGTTATCTTGGCGACCATGACAAAGACACTGTTGTCTTGGCGACCATGACACGACCACTGTTATCTTGGCGACCATGCACGACCACTGTTGTCTTGGCGACATGACACGACCACTGTTATCTTGGCGACCATGACACGACCACTGTTGTCTTGGCGACCATGACACGACCACTGTTATCTTGGCGACCATGACACGATCACTGTTGTCTTGGCGACCATGACACGACCACTGTTTCTGGCGACCATGACACGATCACTGTTGTCTTGGCGACCATGACACGACCACTGTTGTCTTGGCGACCCTGACACGACCACTGTTGTCTTGACGACCATGACAACGACCATGTTATCTTGGCGACCATGACCCCGACCACTGTTGTCTTGGCGACCATGACACGACCACTGTTATCTTGGCGACCATGACACGACCACTGTTGTCTTGGCGACCATGGGCACGACCACTGTTATCTTGGCGACCATGACACGACCACTGGGTTGTCTTGACGACCATGACCACGACCACTGTTAAACTTGGCGACCATGACACGACCATGTTATCTTGGCGACCATGACACGACCACTGTTATCTTGGCGGACCATGACACGGCCATGTTGTCTTGGCGACCATGACACGAACCACTGATGTCTTGGCGACATGACACGACCACTGTTATCTTGGCGACCATGACACGACCACTGTTGTCTTGACGACCCTGAAACGACCACTGTTTGTCTTGGCGGGCCATGACACGACCACTGTTATTCTTGGCGACCATGACACGACCACGTTGTCTTGGCGACCCTGACACGACCACTGTATCCTTGGCGACCATGAACGACCACTGTTGTCTTGACGACCATGACACGACCACTGTTGTCTTGGCGACCATGACACGATCACTGTTGTCTTGGCGACCATGACACGACCACTGTTATCTTGGCGACCATGACACGACCACTGTTGTCTTGGCGACCATGACACGACCACTGTTGTCTTGGCGACCATGACACGATCACTGTTATCTTGGCGACCATGACACGACCACTGTTGTCTGGCGACCTGACACGACCACTGTTGTCTTGGCGACCATGACACGACCACTGGGTTTTCTTTGGGGACCATGACACGACCACTGTTGTCTTGGCGACCATGACACGACCACTGTTATCTTGGCGACCATGACACGATCACTGTTGTCTTGGCGACCATGACACGACCACTGTTGTCTTGACGACCATGACACGACCACTTGTATTGGCGACCATGACACGACCACTGTTGTCTGGCGACCATGACACGACCACTGTTGTCTTGGCGACATGACACGACCACTGTTGTCTTGACGACCTGACACGACCACTTGTATTGGCGACCATGACACGACCCTGTTGTATTGGCGACCATGACACCCACCACTGTTATCTTGGCGACCATGACACGACCACTGTTGTATTGGCGACCATGACACGACCACTGTTATCTTGGCGACCATGACACGACCACTGTTGTCTTGACGACCATGACACGACCACTTTTGTCTTGACGACCATGACACGACCACTGTTGTATTGGCGACCTGGGCAGACCACTGTTATCTTGGGCGACCATGACACGACCACTGTTGTCTTTACGACCATTTACACGACCACTTTTGTCTTGAGGGCCATGACACGACACCTTTTTGTCTTGGCGACCATGACACGACCATGTTGTCTTGAAGGGCCATGACACGACCACTGTTGTCTTGGCGACCATGACACGACCACTGTTGTCTTGGCGACCATGACACGACCACTGTTGTCTTGACGACCATGACACGACCACTGTTGTCTTGGCGACCATGACACGACCACTGTTGTCTTGGTGACCGTGACATGTGACCTGATAGCTAGCATTACTTGTGGTGACATGTGACCTGGTGTAGCCTGGCTAGCTCCACTGGTGGTGACCTGGTGTAGCCTGGCTAGCTTCACTGGTGGTGACCTGGTGTAACCTGGCCAGCCCCACTGGTGGTGACCTGGTGTAGCATGGTTAGGTCCACTGGTGGTGACGTGACCTGATGGCTAGCACCACTTGTGACATGTGACCTGGTGTAGCCTGGCTAGCTTCACTGGTGACGGTGTAACCGGTACTCACTGGTGGTGACTGGGGTACCTGGCAAACTTCATTTGGTGGGGACCCGGGTAACCTGGCAGTCCATGGGGTGACCTGGTTAGCCCGGTTTGGGTCCATTGGGTGACGTGGGCCCTGATGGCTGCACCACTTGTGACATTGACCTGGTGTAGCCTGGCTAACTTCCTGGGGGCCTTTTGACCCGGGTGCCCATGGTGGTGACCTGGTGTCGCCTGGCGGCTCCATTGGGTTTGGGGACCCGTGCCTGGGTGCCTGGGTAGCTCACTGGTCACTGGTGGTGACCCCGAGTAGCGGGTGACCCTTTACATGAAATGAAGCAAGCTATTATGTACAGAATGATGATCTTCTGAATCTGCGTTGGTATGCAAGCCGCCGGAAATAGCTGGAAGTGGAACAGGAAGCTAGAGATAGTGCTGTGTGGTCAAGGTGGTCGCGTGGGACTATTGTGAAGGTCAGTGCAGAAGGTACCACGTCAATGAAGACAGACAGCTTAGCAGCTCATTAACGAGTTGGCTTGCCGGCAGGGTAGACATTGGGGATGACCAACAGAGTATAGGGAAATGTCAAGTCCCTCAAACGTTAAAATGTTGTAGAAATAATAGCTCTGTCTTCGCGGTATGAGAAAAGCAGAGTTCTCAAGATGCAGGGCTTTGACAGATCGTGACCTGCCACAGAAGTATTACGTTAGAACAGACATGATTCTCTAAGACGTTTAAGCAGAATCTACCAGGCAAAGGTAGAGAAAAAGCCGGCGAGTTCTCTTAATGATGATGTAAGAGTGTAGACCCTGACTAAAGATGGCACAGGAACAGCAGAGTTCCCAGGATGGCAATTATCAGTGTACTGATCTGTGAATTGATCGTGCTACTCTTCTCGTCTCGTTCTGTCGGGGATTGGACCATACTGCAAGATCTGAGAAGAAAGAAAAAGGAAATTACGAACGGACAAGAAGTCATTCTATGATAGACTGAAGGTCCTTTAAATAAGAATGGTTGATGACTTTAACATTACGTTATTAACGGTAAATAATAATCAAGTCTGGACAAGCAAATTAAAAATCCCAACAGAGTAGAAACTCTTATCTACATTAAAACAAGAAAAAACGTTAACCAAGACTGAAGACCCATAAATTGCAGACTTAATAAAAGCAGGGAAACCAAGTGACGTTCCTGTGTCGCAAGGGTGTCTAGTCTTGTTGACTCCCCACCGGCTGGTGAAAGTGCGGGGGGGCATTCATTCGGTCTTCCACTCTTATTTTAATGAAAAAAAAACACAATTTTTTTTTTTCCTCACACAACATATAACTGGTAGCAGGCGAATAATCTTTAACTACGGATGTGGTTCAGGATTATTTCGGCTCCTGCTTGCACTGGGCGTTTGTTTTACATTTCTCCCCGTAACTCTACTCCAGTACTACATTGTTATGGTAGTCTGCAGATTTGAGGACTAGGCTCTCAGTTTCATGTTATATGTCGGCCCGAAAAGTAAAACTTGCGATTTGCTTAATTAAGCAACGCACTTCTTGTCCGAATAGGGCAAGCGAAAATTGGTGTATGCAAATAATTTCGAAAAAACATTCTGAGCTAACGAAAAAAATATTTCATTGTGTTTGTTTATTATTAAATTATTTGTAAACTTATGTAAATTAATTTAGTTGATTAGGCTAATCTATATTGCGCGCTTGTTATAATACGGTTAGGTAAGTTTCTAAGGGCTCTTTGATACAAATCATTAATTTTTATATTACATAAATGAAAAAGAAAATATATATCTTTGAATGTATAAAGGAATTTTTTAAAAAGGACTTAGTTTTTAAATGAGTTACTTTACTATTGACCCAGGTTTTACCTATTCGGGCACGACATATATAATTTTAGCATGCATCGTCTACTCTTAGGACTCGTATATTATTGTCGTGGTAGCACATAAAACGGTTCTATTTTTCTATCTTTTTATCTCTCCATTCCTGAGAGTGTCGACACAGAATAAATATTTAAACGAGGAATCACGGTGATATGACTTGTGCTTCCATTGTTATTATTTGTTTCTTGCCAAAAGTCTCATTATCTACCACTGTCTTTGTTCCGGTCCTTGCAGTATTTTACTTCTTACGTTCTCTAAATAATAGTGTCGCATTCCATTATTTTTCGAGAACTTTTATGATCCTTTAGATCTCTGCCTCGAGATCTACCTGTGTGGTACAACCAGCATAGTGCTCATTTTTGCAGTTTTCACACTGGGACATCGCGTTATTTTTTTTCTCTTATTTGAATATTTTGGTAATATCTGGTTGCAACTTTATAGTATCTTCTACTAAGTTTACCTTCATGCTTATTTTGAATAGCATAATTAATGAGCCCTGGACTGTGTATTTTAACTTGGAACTCACCCACATTTTTCAAAGACTTGCATGAAGAGTAATGTTAGAGCTCCTGATCAGTAGTTTACCAGAGCTCACTGCCTTCGTGGTGCTCAGGACTTATATCTACTGCTAAGAAATTGTAAACACCGAATACAGTGGCTGAAAGGTAATCTTATTAAATTAGTTTACTATTTTCTAGTTCACTTATAAACCTTTCCTTTGGTTTACTGACGATCAAGAACCGGCTCTTCTTCACCGACGTCACTCCCTCTGCTTTCATCCTCTGAAATATGTCTTAAAAAACCATTTACTTCAGCCAGCTGGTGCACGACCTTCACCTGTCTTTCCTGCTCATTCTGGCTAGAATGGTGTCGCTCCTCACAAGGAACAAGAGCAGCGCCTCGTCCCCACACCTCAGTATCACCGCACCAGAGTCGAAGGGTTGAACCAGTATTCCCACATTTACGTCTTATTTAATTATGTCATAAACAGTGATCAATAGAACAGGTCAAAAACCCACATGGGCGGAACATACAATACAAGAGTGCCTCTGCTGCTTGGAGTCTCTGAGACCAAATAATTTCTGCTCACCCTAATTGTTTCTCGTCCATGTGAGATTTACCCGTTCATGCTGATCAGACAGACTTCCATACTATACTACTACTACTACTACTATATACTACTACTACTACTACTACTCTACTCATACTAACTTTTTTACTTTTTTATTTATACTAACTTTTTTTTTTTTTTTTAAACTTTTTTTTAAACTCTACTACTAGCTTCCATACAAAAATAATGACTATTTCGTTGGTGGTTTAATTTATATACGATTTCTTGAAACGTATTATTATAGTTTATTAGAGTTAGGCTTTAGTCTGACTAGACTCTTTAACTTAAAAGTGTATCTGCATGTGGTCATATCGCAGCTGGCATGTAAGTATCTATGTCTAGGTTTGCAAGCTCGTCTGTCAACTGAAAAGTGATCAGCAGTAAGGCCAAGTGAACTTTCTCTCTGAGACTATTTCCTGTCTCTCTCCCCTGGTACACCCTTCGTTCGTAACCACTCTGAGACACTTCCAGTTGTGTGCTCTTCAATGTACGTGGAAAAATATTTAACCCTACTTAATTCTGTCGTACTACAAGGTGAAGTGTTTGCCCACTTTCTGGGCACTGGTGGTGGTGTATTTTCACGGCTGGCACCACTGGTGACAGTCTGACCACTTCGGCACTTTTGGTCATATTCTTGGTGTTCAACGTTCTCTGTCTTAAATGACAAGAAATGTCATAAAGTCAACAAGTGATGAAAAAGATAAAATTACAGAGATGAACGAGAGCGAGAAATTTCGCCCATGGAACAAGCTTATTCACAACAATGGTTTTTATATACCCACAAAAATTTTTAGCAAACTTAATATGCTGTATATGGCATATTACACAGAAGACGTGTCCTTCACCGGGGATTTTTATTCTCGTATTTAGAGAACTGATGACGTACTACTTGGTGAAATATTCTGAATAAACTAGCATAAATTCATATTGTCTTTGTAATATACAAGTTTTTTCAGTCAATACACATAGCTGTATGTACTGACTAGGCGCATAATGTTACAATTTTAGCATAATTCCGTGCTACACGAGAGGGGTATATTTGTGTAAAATCACTTGGCATAATTTCAATGCTGTTGTATGTAATACACGTATCGGGCTAGCTGCCTGATTACCAGGTTGTTGCTCCCCAGCTGTGCAGAAGCTACACTGCCCTCACAAACTGGCTGATCTCTATAGCAGGAACGGTCCAGTCCCTCCCCCCTTCCCTCTGTAAGTTCTTTGGTGCTGCAATGTTCCCTTTTTGGGCGTTGGTGAAACATGGGACACAGTGGACCACTGAGTGGTGATCCCAGTAGTCTCTTGGACCATGGATGTTGACAGTGTTCTCCTGAGTGGTGGACCATGGATGTTGACACAATGGTCTCCTGAGTGTGGACCATGGATGTTGACAGTGTTCTCCTGATGTGGACCATGGATTTGACACAGTGATCTCCAAAGTATATACCTGACCCTCGAAAATCTCCCACGTACACAGTATCTTCCACTTACACAGTATCTCCCACGTACACAGTATCTTCCACTTACACAGTATCTCCCACGTACACAGTATCTCCCACTTACACAGTATCTCCCACGTACCCCAGTATCTCCACTTACAACAGTACCCTCCCACGTACACAGTATCTCCCACGTACACAGTATCTCCCACGTACACAGTAACTCTCACAACACAGTATCATCGCTTGTGTTCCCTTCGAGTGCTTTAAGACCTTCTCACTTTTTTAATTAACACCGCTGAATTTAGACACTACAAAGTGCAGCCATTAATAAACTCATCTGAAGATGTAATCTCGTCTTACGCACATCAACACTGCTAGAACCTAGAATGCCACCCACATGTTACTAATGCTAGGTCAACACTGATATTTTAAAACATCTTAAATATACTTTCTTGCTGTGATTTTTTACTTGCATCGAATGATAATTTTAAACATTAAGTAATATTGGAAAGGCACAAATATTTTTTTAAAATTACTGAACCATCACTGGAGTTACGTGTTTTTTATTAGTTTTAATAATCCAGGCTAAAAAAATTCCTGGTCTTTGTTGCATTTGCCTTATCGTGCTTTTTAAAAGACTATTATATTTTTTCTAAATATTTTACATGTTACTTTGATTGTGTGATGATGTAGCGGAGGGTTGCAACTTGACTTATTAGCCTGTCTGTATACTTGGAATGTGTCACTGTTAAACATAATATTTTGATCTATTCAAAAATAGACCTTATTGAAATATATATGAAAACTCCCACGTGTTTTACTGAGGCAAATTTCATGCATATTTTCATATCTTCTAACGATGACAGGAAACTTTTGCTATGTTTGCAGTTAGATTGAAAAACAGTGAAGGTGCCAGGAGTGACTTGGGGTAAGAATTTTTACTTTTTAAGACTGGAATGGGGTTTATCTAACAACACTTCTTGTGACCTATCTTTTAAACACTGCAAATATCTATTTTCCACTTTTCCTCTTTTACGTTCTGACCTCTCTATAGGAGCTATTGTTTCATGGTAACATTCGTCAAACGACTTTATAAAAACACTGAAGATCATGCCTGTGTTTATTTTACCCAGTGTCTTATCAGGTGATCTAAAGGTTTGAGAATCAATATTTTCTTGCATTAGTTATGTAAGTTGAACTGAGCAATTTGTACTTTTCCATAAATTGAATAAGATGACAATTTAAACACTGACAGACCTTCATATGTGATGTTTTTGTTCTGCTGGGTTCTGTTATTGTTCTGCTGGGTTGTTATTGTTCTGCTGGGTCTGTTATTGTTCTGCTGGTCTGTTATTGTTTTGCTGGGTCTGTTATTGTTCTGCTGGGTCTGTTATTGTTCTGCTGGGTCTGTTTTGTTCTGCTGGTCTGTTATTGTTCTGCTGGGTCTGTTATTGTTTTGCTGGGTCTGTTATTGTTTTGCTGGGGTCTGTTATTGTTTTGCTGGTCTGTTATTGTTTTGCTGGTCTGTTATTGTTCTGCTGGGTCTGTTATTTTCTGCTGGGTCTGTTATTGTTCTGCTGGTCTGTTATTGTTCTGCTGGGTCTGTTATTGTTCTGCTAGGGTCTGTTATTGTTTCTGCTGGGTCTGTTATTGTTCTGCTGGGTCTGTTATTGTTTCTGGGTCTGTTATTGTTCTGCTGGTCTGTTATTGTTTTGCTGGGTCTGTTATTTTCTGCTGGGTCTGTTATTGTTCTGCTGGGTCTGTATTGTTTTGTGGGTCTGTTATTGTTCGCTGGGGTTTGTTATTGTTCTGCTGGTCTGTTATTGTTCTGCTGGGTCTGTTATTTTCTGCGGTCTTTTAAATTGTTCTGCTGGGTCTGTTATTGTTCTGCTGGGTTGTTATTGTTCTGCTGGGTCTGTTATTGTTCTGCTGGGTTCGTTATTGTTCTGCTGGGTTGTTATTGTTCTGCTGGGTCTGTTATTGTTTTGTGGTTGTTATTGTTCTGCTGGGTCTGTTATTGTTCTGTGGGTTGTTATTGTTTTGTGGTCTGTTAATTGTTCTGTGGGTCTGTATTGTTACTGCTGGTTCGTTATTGTTCTGCTGGTTTCTGTTATTTTTTGCTGGGTCTGTATTGTTTGATGGGTCTGTTATTGTTCTGCTGGGTCTGTTATTGTTTTGCTGGGTCTGTCTTTGTTCTGCTGGTCTGTTATTGTTTTCCCTGGGTTGTATTGTTCCCAGTGGTCTGTTATTGTTTGCTGGGTCTGTTATTGTTCTGCGGGTCTATTATTGTTCTGCGGGGTTTCTGTTATTGTTCTGCTGGGTCTGTTATTGTTCTGCTGGGCTGTCAATTGTTCTGCTGGGTCTGTTTTATCTGCTGGGTCTGTATTGTTTGCTGGGTCGTTATTGTTTTGCTGGGTCTGTTATTGTTCTGCTGGGTCTGTTATTGTTTTGCTGGGTCTGTTATTGTTCTGCTGGGTCTGTTATTGTTTTCTGGGTCTGTTATTGTTTTGCTGGGTCTGTTATTGTTTGCTGGGTCTGTTATTGTTCTGCTGGGTCTGTTATTGTTCTGCTGGGTCTGTCATTGTTCTGCTGGGTCTGTTATTGTTCTGCTGGGTATGTTATTGTTCTGCTGGGTCTGTTATTGTTTTGCTGGGTCTGTATTATTTTGTGGGTTGTTATTGTTCTGCTGGGTCTGTTATTGTTCTGCTGGGTCTGTTATTGTTTGCTGGGTCTGTTATTGTTCTGCTGGGTCTGTTATTGTTTTGCTGGGTCTGTTATTGTTCTGCTGGGTCTGTTCATTGTTTGCTGGGTCTGTTATTGTTCGCTGGGTCTGTCATTGTTCTGCTGGGTCTATCATTGTTCTGGTGGGTCTGTTATTGTTCTGTTGGGTCTGTTATTGTTCTGTTGTGTCTGTCATTGCTCTGCTGGGTCTGTCATTGTTCCGCTGGGTCTGTCATTGCTCTGCTGGGTCTGTTATTGCTCTGCTGGGTCTGTCATTGCTCTGCTGGGTCTTGGAAGCAGAGGGACTATGCCAGAGTTCTTGTTGTCTGTTTATTTCGCCTGAATGTAAGTTGCTTCTGTAAAGAACACCGAGTACTTGTGCTAATGATATCATGTATTTAATTAAAACTACAACAATCCATGCGTTGGATCTCGATGTTGAGTACATGGGCGTGTTGTCACTAAGTGTTTCTTCTGTCTTATACTGGCAATTCATCTCTCAACATTCTCAGTCATGGGTTTTTAAGACTTCATCAACCCCAATTTCTTCTGTCCAGTCTTCTACGTATATTCCCATGTTTGACCGCTTTTCAGGCTTTATAAATTTCATGAAGACTTCCGTCTTTAGCTTTTCCATACATTGTTCTGGGCCGAGAGTGCTCGGTAGAGTTGTCCAGGAAATGCTCGATAATTCCTTGTTTATATGTACCAATAAATTAACCAACTGTTGAAGTTAAGTTTATTAGACATGTACCTCACGATGGACATTTCTCATGTTCGTTGTACATGAGTTCATTCTTGTTCAAACTTCACTGAAGTTGTGACCGGTGAGTATTTTACCAAAGATTATTGTCTTCGATTAATTTTCCATTGTTTGTGAAGATAAAATTCAGTATATTATTATCTCTAATAGGTTTTCTGATAGGATGGTCACGTGTGAACTTCTCATGGACTCTCACTAGGTCTATGGTAAGAGGTTTGTTGGTTCAGAGTTCTTCCAGGAACTATTTCTAATACACTGCTATTGTCTGTTATCTTCCGATTGAGAACGCTAACATTGTGATGTATGACTTTTAAAGTTTTCTAGGCAGCTCTCGACATTTCTCATATGATGAAATTGAGACACATGTGCAACATCTGGGTATCTTTATTGTAGACGTTTCGCCATCCAGTGGCTTTATCAATACATAGTCGTGGAGATTCTCCACGACTATGGTGCTCTTCGCACCTACTGCTAGGTTGAGGGACTGATTACCTCATCTTCTGTACATAGTTCTCCTGTCTTCAAGTTATGTCCTGGAATTTGTATTGATAAAGCCACTGGATGGCGAAACGTCTACAATAAAGATACCCAGATGTTGCACATGTGTCTCAATTTCATCTTGTCGGTATTGTATACCATTCTTGTACAACATTTCTCATATGTTCAGTGAATTTTCTAGGTCCTCAATTTCACCACACAGAGTTGCCAGTCTCCAGCAGTATTCCATTCTATAGATTATTTTTCTTAGGCCGTAAGAGAAATGGCAAGAATGATGGTGACAGATCGAGGTAGTTACAGATTCTTTAAGTTGTATCGTTATTAGCTTGGCATCTCTTTTTCTAGAGGTTCACTTTATGAAGCCTATTATTTTCCTGGAAGTTATGAAAGTAACACATGTCTTGCTGGAACGTAAGATCTTCACATACTACTACTTTAGGGTCATTTACATTATCTTCTCTTCTGTTGGATGATTTGACCGTATTTTTGTACTTAGTTTTATTGTTTAAATTTTCCGTAGATAACTTGCTGAAATTTGTGGACCACTGGAACCCTTGTTTTACATCACCTGGAAGGTTGGTTGTGTCCTCAATAACCACCACTCTGGTAAGCATCTTGGATGGTGACTACGATGCCTGGAACAATGAGGCTGATTGGTAATTCGTGGCTGTGTATGTATAGTAATACCTATAAAGAAAAATAACACCATTTTGAAACAGAATTGTTTGAACACATGTGAATTTTACACAGATATTGAGAAAGATTGACATCGAGTGTAGTAAGACAACTTGTGTCAAGGGGATACATATTCGTCGGGCCGCGGGGGCGTTGATCCCCGGAATAACCTCCAGGTAACCTCCAGGTAGGACACTCTTATGGAAGAAGTTGTTGTCCATTGACCTCAGAGCACTTCCAGGTTACGAATGTTCATTCAGGAAGCTGAATGTTCTACCAGCGAGGGAAACAAATTTTAGAAAGGGAGATAACTATTAAGGTTTTATAGGAATTAAGATGAATTACACCTCTTCGTCAGCGTGTTGAGGTGTAGCTCCAACACCAGTGTAGGTGCTGTATACGCCCTTACTTCATACACCTCTACTTCCCTACGACCAGATCTCATACTCCGATTACCCTAGCCTTCCCCTACCTCCTTCCTATCCTCTATCCCACTCCCTACCCTCCCTGCAGCCTCATGTGTGGGATCAGCAACACACGGGAGAACTCATCCCTCCACACTTCCTGCTGAGACACGTGTTGGGGTGGGGGGAGGGGAGGGTGTATTAAGTAGGGTGAAAGAATATGTCGGTGGGGGTGAGTGAGTGTGTTGGGAGGGAGGGAGAGAGTGCGGGAGGTGGAGGTTGCAGGGGTGCAGCCACAAGTGGCAACAGCTGTGCCTATCTTTACACTATGTGCCGTTTTTTGCCAACACACGCAGTTGACACAGCGCTCTTTGCCTCTCAGGTGACACTGCAGGAAATGCTGCGTAAAAATCACTTCTTTGTTTTGCTGAGACCCATCCTTCTCAGGCAGCTTCCTCCCACCTCCCTCAGGACTACGTCTTCTGGATATATCCTCTTAAACCTTTTAGGACCTGGTTCCTAGGTCTTTTGTGTATCCATATGCGCTTCCCTTACTCTCTACAGGATGGATACAGGGTGTGCATGAACTAGCCTCTACCATTATAGGAGGGATATAGTGTACAACGAACAGGATGCTGCTGAAGCGGCAACCTGTGGACGGTAGCGCAAGAGCATATGGATACACAAAAGGACCGCTTTGGTGGCAAAATATACAAATCTTGGTCAGTAGCCGGTGCCCGCGACCCGGTTTTTAGTCATATGATAATTTGTTACTGGCTCTTTTAACAGAGCCGTTGATATATTGACCTTCATTGCTGCTTCAACATTTCGAACAGGGCTGGACTTCATCAGTCTTGGAAGAAACAATGCGTTACATCCTATGGAGGAGCAAGGCACCCCAGATGGAAGTAAGCCTAAACTGGCTTGCTTGGCTTATCCTGGAATATTCCCGGGGCATTAACCTACGGGGGTCATTAACCTTCTGGGTTAATAATGTCAGTAGTGTATTTGTAAAACTCCAGCAAGAAAGTATGTTCCCGTGTACGCCATCTTTGGCGCTGGGCCCTAGCACAGAGTATGGCGCTGCGCACCACTGCTGCCCTAAACAATGCGCACCACTGCTGCCCTAAACACAACACACTGCTACTGCCTTACACACTTCACCTGTTTAACATGACATCACACACAACCCTTTAAGTGTCACTGTGTTAAAGTATACATAGTTGACACTACAGTGAACATATCCTCACACTCGTCGGCTCTCTCAAAACCCAGGCAAGGCTAATTTAACAAATTACTGTTGTCTAACAGTGGTTATCAAGCTCAGTTGGAAGGTAAACCGTCTACACACACACTGCTGTGGCGTTACTTGTATACTGTTGTAAGTTGCTATCTTCTAGGTTACGGTGCTGCAGAGTGCTACATTTTAGCATTACGGTGACTTAGAGTGTAGTAATATTGTCCTACACACACACTACATATCTCACACTCGCTTCACCAACTTGGTGTTTATAATAGACAAAATAGATCCTGGCTACTACCGCTTGTTTTTTTCTTTTTTTAAATTTCCGTCTTTCTTATCATTCCATGAATGATAAGAACACCGTAGTTTACTCTTGGTCTCATCTCCGCCATGTTAACACCGTAGTTTACTCTTGGTCTCATCTCCGCCATGTTAACACCGTAGTTTACTCTTGGTCTCATCTCCGCCATGTTAACACCGTAGTTTACTCTTGGTCTCATCTCCGCCATGTTAACACCGTAGTTTAGTCTTGGTCTCATCTCCGCCATGTTAACACCGTAGTTTACTCTTGGTCTCATCTCCCCCATGTTAACACCGTAGTTCAGTCTTGAACACGGAACACTACAGCTATCAACAAACAAGGATCTGCACAGACTTATACTTCTTCACGTTATTTTCAATTATTAAAAGACATGTTCCAGGAGTTAACACTGAACATTACTGACTTTCCAAAAATGGTATACAGTCGAATTTTGTGTTTGTTTACAAGCTCAGTGATCAGTTTACTCAGGGGTGACCATAACCAGCCACTGCTTAAGTGCTCCAGATGTCTCATACAACTTTTAAGTGTAACTCCAGTAAGTTAATTGTGGAACGACCTTACTCCAGTAACTGCTGGTGGAACGACCTACCCCAGTAAGCTCTGGTGGAACGACCTTACTCCATTAAATGCTGATGGAAACGGCCTTACTCCAGTAAATGCTGGTGGAACGACCTTACTCCGGTAAATGCTGGTGGAACGAAACCCTTTCTCCAGTAAGCTCTGGTGGAACGACCTTACTCCAGTAAGCTCTGGTGGAGCGTCCTTACTCCAGTAAGTTTTAGTGGAACGACCTTACTTCATTAAGTGCTGATGGAACGGCCTTACTCCAGTAGCTGCTGGGGGAACTCCTTACTTCAGTAAGCTCTGGTGGAACGACCTTACTCCATTAAGTGCTGAGGGAACGTCCTTACTCCAGTAACTGCTGGTGGAACGACTTTACTCCATTAAGTGCTTGTGGAACGTCCTTACTCCAGTAACTGCTGGTGGAACGACCTTACTCCAGTAAGTGCTGATGGAACGACCTTACTCCAGTAAGTGCTGATGGAACGACCCTTACTCCAGTAAGTGCTAATGGAACGACCTTACTCCAGTAAGTGCTGATGGAACGACCTTACTCCAGTAAGTGCTGATGGAACGACCTTACTCCAGTAAGTGCTGATGAAACGACCTTACTCCAGTAAGTGCTGATGGAACGACCTTACTCCAGTAAGTGCTGATGGAACGACCTTACTCCAGTAAGTGCTGATGGAACGACCTTACTCCAGTAAGTGCTGATGGAACGACCTTACTCCAGTAAGTGCTGATGGAACGACCTTACTCCAGTAAGTGCTGATGGAACGACCTTACTCCAGTAAGCGCTGAAGGAAGGACCTTTCTCCAGTAAGTGCTGGTGGAACGACCTTACTCCAGTAAGTGCTGATGAAACGACCTTACTCCAGTAAGTGCTGATGGAACGACATTGCTCCAGTAAGTGCTGGTGGAACGACCTTACTCCAGTAAGTGCTGATGGAACGACCTTACTCCAGTAAGTGCTGATGGAACGACCTTACTCCAGGATGTGACGCATCACACGGTTGTTAATGGTATAGTGACAAACTGTACACAAAACACTTGTGTACAAGACACTTGTGTACAAGACACCTGTACAAGACACTTGTTTGTAAGACACTTGTGTACAAAACACTTGTGTACAAGACACTTGTGTACAAGACACTTGTTTGTAAGACACTTGTGTACAAAACACTTGTGTACAAGACACTTGTGTACAAGACACTTGTTTGTAAGACACTTGTGGACAAAACACTTGTGTACAAGACACTTGTGTAAAAGACACTTGTTTGTA
The DNA here is from genome assembly GCF_026875155.1 of Cherax quadricarinatus. NCBI lineage: Eukaryota > Metazoa > Arthropoda > Malacostraca > Decapoda > Parastacidae > Cherax > Cherax quadricarinatus. The sequence continues at coordinate 22,148,287 of NC_069401.1, read as the reverse complement.
AGACACTTGTGGACAAAACACTTGTGTACAAGACACTTGTGTACAAGACACTTGTGTACAAGACACTTGTTTGTAAGACACTTGTGTACAAAACACTTGTGTACAAGACACTTGTGTAAAAGACACTTGTTTGTAAGACACTTGTGGACAAAACACTTGTGTACAAGACACTTGTGTACAAGACACTTGTTTGTAAGACACTTGTGGACAAAACACTTGTGTACAAGACACCTGTACAAGACACTTGTTTGTAAGACAATTGTGGACAAAAACACTTGTGTACAAGACACTTGTGTACAAGACACTTGTGTACAAGACACTTGTGTACAAGACACCTGTACAAGACACTTGTTTGTAAGACACTTGTGGACAAAACACTTGTGTACAAGACACTTGTGTACAAGACACTTGTGTACAAGACACTTGTGGACAAAACACTTGTGTACAAGACACTTGTGTACAAGACACTTGTGTACAAGACACTTGTGGACAAAACACTTGTGTACAAGAACCTTGTGTACAAGACACTTGTGTACAAGACACTTGTGGACAAAACACTTGTGTACAAGACACTTGTGTACAAGACACTTGTGTACCAAGACACTTGTGGACAAAACACTTGTGTACAAGACACTTGTGTACAAGACACTTGTGTACAAGACACTTGTGGACAAAACACTTGTGTACAAGACACTTGTGTACAAGACACTTGTGTACAAGACACTTGTGTACAAGACACTTGTGTACAAGACACTTGTGTACAAGACACTTGTGGACAAAAACACTTTTGTACAAGACACTTGTGTACAAAACACTTGTGTACAAGACACTTGTGTACAAGACATTGTGTACAAGACATTGTGTACAAGACACTTGTGTACAAGACACTTGTGTACAAGACACTTGTGTACAAGACACTTGTGTACAAGACACTTGTGTACAAGACACTTGTGTACAAGACACTTGTGTACAGACACTTGTGTACAAGACACTTGTGTACAAGACACTTGTGTACAAGACACTTGTGTACAAGACACTTTGTGTACAAGACACTTGTGTACAAGACACTTGTGTACAAGACACTTGTGTACAAGACACTTGTGTACAAGACACTTGTGTACAAGACACTTGTGTACAAGACACTTGTGTACAAGACACTTGTGTACAAGACAATTGTGTACAAGACACTTGTGTACAAGACACTTGTGTACAAAACACTTGTGTACAAGACACTTGTGTACAAGACACTTGTTTGTAAGACACTTGTGGACAAAACACTTGTGTACAAGACACTTGTGTACAAGACACTTGTGTACAAGACACTTGTGTACAAGACACTTGTGTACAAGACACTTGTGTACAAGACACTTGTGTACAAGACACTTGTGTACAAAACACTTGTGTACAAGACACTTGTGTACAAGACACTTGTTTGTAAGACACTTGTGGACAAAACACTTGTGTACAAGACACTTGTGTACAAGACACTTGTTTTTTAAGACACTTGTGGACAAAACACTTGTGTACAAGACACTTGTGTACAAGACACTTGTGTACAAGACACTTGTGTACAAGACACTTGTGTACAAGACACTTGTGTACAAGACACTTGTGTACAAGACACTTGTGTACAAGACACTTGTGTACAAGACACTTGTGTACAAGACACTTGTGTACAAAACACTTGTGTACAAGACACTTGTGTACAAGACACTTGTGTACAAGACACTTGTGTACAAGACATTGTGTACAAAACACTTGTGTACAAGACACTTGTGTACAAGACACTTGTTTGTAAGACACTTGTGGACAAAACACTTGTGTACAAGACACTTGTGTACAAGACACTTGTTTGTAAGACACTTGTGGACAAAACACTTGTGTACAAGACACTTGTGTACAAGACCCCTTGTGTACAAGACACTTGTGGGCAAAACACTTGTGTACAAGACACTTGTGTACAAGACACTTGTGTACAAGACACTTGTGGACAAAACACTTGTGTACAAGACACTTGTGTACAAGACACTTGTGTACAAGACACTTGTGGACAAAACACTTGTGTACAAGACACTTGTGTACAAGACACTTGTGTACAAGACACTTGTGGACAAAACACTTGTGTACAAGACACTTGTGTACAAGACACTTGTGTACAAGACACTTGTGGACAAAAACATTGTGTACAAGACACTTGTGTACAAGACACTTGTGTACAAAAACACTTGTGTACAAGACACTTGTGTACAAGACACTTGTGTACAAGACACTTGTGGACAAAACACTTGTGTACAAGACACTTGTGTACAAAACACTTGTGTACAAGACACTTGTGTACAAGACACTTGTGTACAAGACACTTGTGTACAAGACACTTGTGTACAAGACACTTGTGTACAAGACACTTGTGTACAAGACACTTGTGTACAAGACACTTGTGTACAAGACACTTGTGTACAAGACACTTGTGTACAAGACACTTGTGTACAAGACACTTGTTGTACAAGACACTTGTTGTACAAGACACTTGTGTACAAGACACTTGTGTACAAGACACTTGTGTACAAGACACTTGTGTACAAGACACTTGTGTACAAGACACTTGTGTACAAGACACTTGTGTACAAGACACTTGTGTACAAGACACTTGTGTACAAGACACTTGTGTACAAGACACTTGTGTACAAGACACTTGTGTACAAGACACTTGTGTACAAGACACTTGTGTACAAGACACTTGTGTACAAGACACTTGTGTACAAGACACTTGTGTACAAGACACTTGTGTACAAAACACTTGTGTACAAGACACTTGTGTACAAGACACTTGTTTGTAAGACACTTGTGGACAAAACACTTGTGTACAAGACACTTGTGTACAAGACACTTGTGTACAAGACACTTGTGTACAAGACACTTGTGTACAAGACACTTGTGTACAAGACACTTGTGTACAAGACACTTGTGTACAAAACACTTGTGTACAAGACACTTGTGTACAAGACACTTGTTTGTAAGACACTTGTGGACAAAACACTTGTGTACAAGACACTTGTGTACAAGACACTTGTTTGTAAGACACTTGTGGACAAAAACACTTGTGTACAAGACACTTGTGTACAAGACACTTGTGTACAAGACACTTGTGTACAAGACACTTGTGTACAAGACACTTGTGTACAAGACACTTGTGTACAAGACACTTGTGTACAAGACACTTGTGTACAAGACACTTGTGTACAAGACACTTGTGTACAAAACACTTGTGTACAAGACACTTGTGTACAAGACACTTGTGTACAAGACACTTGTGTACAAGACACTTGTGTACAAAACACTTGTGTACAAGACACTTGTGTACAAGACACTTGTTTGTAAGACACTTGTGGACAAAACACTTGTGTACAAGACACTTGTGTACAAGACACTTGTTTGTAAGACACTTGTGGACAAAACACTTGTGTACAAGACACTTGTGTACAAAACACTTGTGTACAAGACACTTGTGTACAAAACACTTGTGTACAAGACACTTGTGTACAAGACACTTGTGTACAAAACACTTGTGTACAAGACACTTGTGTACAAAACACTTGTGTACAAGACACCTGTACAAGACACTTGTTTGTAAGACACTTGTGGACAAAACACTTGTGTACAAGACACTTGTGTACAGTTCACTTCAGTTATTAAAGGAAGGTGATAAAGTCTCCACTGTCTTCATCAATTTCTTTTCTCACTACAACTCTTCCCCTCATCACTACACTCACCATCACGTACTGAACGTGTACTGAACGTGTACTGGACGTGTGCTGGACGTGTACTGAACGTGTGCTACACGTGTGCTGAACGTGTACTGAACGTGTGCTGGACGTGTACTGAACGTGTGCTGGACGTGTGCTGGGAGTGTACTGAACGTGTACTGAACGTGTACTGGATGTGTACTGAACGTGTACTGAACGTGTACTGAACGTGTACTGGACGTGTAGTGAACGTGTACTGAACGTGTACTGAACGTGCACTGAACGTGTACTGAACGTGTACTGAGCGTGTACTGAACGTGTACTGAACATGTACTGAACGTGTACTGAATGTGTACTGGACGCGTACTGAACGTGTACTGGACGTGTACTGAACGTGTACTGGACGTGTACTGAACATGTACTGAACGTGTACTGGACATGTGCTGGACGTATACTAGACGTGTACTGCACGTGTAGAGGACGTGTGCTGGACGTTTATTAGACGTGTACTGGACGTGTGCTGGACGTGTACTGGACGTGTACTGAACATGTGCTGGACGTGTACTAGACGTGTGCTGGACGTGTACTGGATGTGTGCTGGATGTGTACTGGACGTGTACTGGACGTGTACTGGACGTGTGCTGGATGTGTACTAGACGTGTACTGGGCGTGTACTGGACGTGTGCTGGGCGTGTACTAGACGTGTACTGGACGTGTACTGGACGTGTGCTGGACGTGTGCTGGACGTGTACTAGACGTGTGCTGGACGTGTACTGGGCGTGTACTAGACGTGTGCTTGACGTGTGCTGGACGTGTACTAGACGTGTGCTGGACGTGAACTAGACGTGTACTAGACTTGTGCTGGACGTGTGCTGGACGTGTACTAGACTTGTGCTGGACTTGTGCTGGACGTGTACTAGACTTGTGCTGGACGTGTGCTGGACATGTACTAGACTTGTGCTGGACTTGTGCTGGACGTGTGCTGGACTTGTGCTGGACGTGTGCTGGACGTGTGCTGGACGTGTGCTGGACGTGTGCTGGACGTGTAGAGACAGTACCCCCTCACTCCTTTACAAGAAAAAAGATTTGCTAACTAAAACAGAAATGGAAGGAATAGACGAGATAAGGATGGATAATATCCAGAAGTTGTGTACAAACCTGAAGTC
>NC_069401.1:22115878-22138378 GCF_026875155.1 Cherax quadricarinatus | reverse complement strand
ACCAGGGTCGACACAGGCAGCACCAGGGTCGACATAGGCAGCACCAGGGTCGACACAGGCAAACACCAGGGTCGACACAGGCAGCACCAGGGTCGACACAGGCAGCACCAGGGTCGCCAAGGCAGCACCAGGGTCGACATAGGCAGCACCAGGGTCGACACAGGCAGCACCAGGTCGCCACAGGCAGCACCAGGGTCGACACAGGCAGCACCAGGGTCGCCACAGGCAGCACCAGGTCGACACAGGTAGCACCAGGTCGACCACAGGCAGCACCAGGTCGACATAGGCACAAACCCGGGTCGACACAGGCAGCACCAGGGTCGACATAGGCAGCACCAGGGTCGACACAGGCAGCACCAGGGTCGCCACAGGCAGCACCAGGGTCGACACAGGCAGCACCAGGGTCGCCACAGGCAGCACCAGGGTCGACACAGGTAGCACCAGGGTCGACACAGGCAGCACCAGGGTCGACATAGGCAGCACCAGGGTCGACACAGGCAGCACCAGGGTCGACACAGGCAGCACCAGGGTCGCACACAGGCAGCACCAGGGTCGACACAGGCAGCACCAGGGTCGACACAGGCAGCACCAGGGTCGACATAGGCAGCACCAGGGTCGACACAGGCAGCACCAGGGTCGACATAGGCAGCACCAGGGTCGACACAGGCAGCACCAGGGTCGACATAGGCAGCACCAGGGTCGACACAGGCAGCACCAGGGTCGACATAGGCAGCACCAGGGTCGACACAGGCAGCACCAGGGTCGACACAGGCAGCACCAGGGTCGACACAGGCAGCACCAGGGTCGACACAGGCAGCACCAGGGTCGACATAGGCAGCACCAGGGTCGACACAGGCAGCACCAGGGTCGACACAGGCAGCACCAGGGTCGACACAGGCAGCACCAGGGTCGACATAGGCAGCACCAGGGTCGACACAGGCAGCACCAGGGTCGACACAGGCAGCACCAGGGTCGACACAGGCAGCACCAGGGTCGACATAGGCAGCACCAGGGTCGACACAGGCAGCCCAGGGTCGACACAGGCAGCACCAGGGTCGACACAGGCAAACACCAGGGTCGACATAGGCAGCACCAGGTCGACACAGGCAGCACCAGGGTCGACACAGGCAGCACCAGGGTCGACACAGGCAGCACCAGGGTCGACATAGGCAGCACCAGGGTCGACACAGGCAGCACCAGGGTCGCCACAGCAGCACAGGGTCGACATAGGCAGCACCAGGGTCGACACAGGCAGCACCAGGGTCGCCACAGGCAGCACCAGGGTCGACACAGGCAGCACCAGGGTCGCCACAGGCAGCACCAGGGACGACACAGGCAGCACCAGGGTCGCCACAGGCAGCACCAGGGTCGCCAAAGGCAGCACCAGGGTCGACAGAGGCAGCACCAGGGTCGACACAGGCAGCACCAGGGTCGACACAGGCAGCACCAGGGTCGACACAGGCAGCACCCGGGTTTGACACAGGCAGCACCAGGGTCGACACAGCAGCAACAGGGTCGACACAGGCAGCACCAGGGTCGACACAGGTAGCACCAGGGTCGACACAGGAAGCACCAGGGTCGACACAGGCAGCACCAGGGCCGACACAGGTAGCACCAGGGTCGACATAGGCAGCACCAGGGTCGACACAGGCAGCACCAGGGTCGACACAGGCAGCAACAGGGTCGACACAGGCAGCACCAGGGTCGACACAGGTAGCACCAGGGTCGACACAGGAAGCACCAGGGTCGACAAAAGGCAGCACCAGGGCCGACACAGGTAGCACCAGGGTCGACACAGGCAGAACCAGGGTCGACACAGGCAGCACCAGGGTGTCGCCACAGGTAGCACCAGGGTCGACACAGGCAGCACCAGGGTCGCCACAGGTAGCGCCAGGGTCGACACAGGTAGCGCCAGGGTCGACACAGGTAGCACCAGGGTCGACACAGGTAGCACCAGGGTCGACACAGGCAGCACCAGGATCGACACAGGTAGCACCAGGGTCGACACAGGTAGCGCCAGGGTCGACACAGGTAGCACCAGGGGCGACACAGGTTTGCACCAGGGTCGACACAGGCAGCACCAGGGTCGACACAGGTAGCACCAGGGTCGACACAGGTAGCACTATGGTCGACACAGGCAGCACCAGGGTCGACACAGGCAGCTCCAGGGTCGACACAGGTAGCACCAGGGTCGACACAGGTAACACCAGGGTCGATACAGGCAGCACCAGGGTCGACACAGGTAGCACCAGGGTCGATACAGGTAGCACCAGGGTCGATACAGACAGCACCAGGGTCGACACAGGTAGCACCAGGGTCGACACAGCACCAGGGTCGACACAGGTAGCACCAGGGTCGACACAGACAGCACCAGGGTCGACACAGGTAGCGCCAGGGTCGACACAGGCAGCACCAGGGTCGACACAGGCAGCACCAGGGTCGACACAGGCAGCACCAGGGTCGACACAGGTAGCACCAGGGTCGACACAGGTAGCACTAGGATCGACACAGGTAGCACTATGGTAGACACAGGCAGCACCAGGGTCGACACAGGTAGCGCCAGGGTCGACACAGGCAGCACCAGGGTCGACACAGGTAGCACCAGGGTCGATACAGGCAGCACCAGGGTCGACACAGGCAGCACCAGGGTCGACACAGGCAGCACTAGGGTCGACACAGGTAGCGCCAGGGTCGACACAGGCAGCACCAGGGTCGACACAGGCAGCACCAGGGTCGACACAGGTAGCACCAGGGTCGACACAGGTAGCACCAGGGTCGACACAGGCAGCACCATTGTCGACACAGGCAGCACCAGGGTCGACACAGGCAGCACCAGGGTCGACACAGGCAGCACCAGGGTCGACACAGGCAGCACCAGGGTCGACACAGGTAGCACCATGGTCGACACAGGCAGCACCAGGGTCGACACAGGTAGCGCGAGGGTCGACACAGGCAGCACCAGGGTCGACACAGGTAGCACCAGGGTCGATACAGGCAGCACCAGGGTCGACACAGGCAACACCAGAGTCGACACAGGTAGCACCAGGGTCGACACAGGCAGCACCAGGGTCGACACAGGTTGCACCAGGGTCGACACAGGTAGCACCATGGTTGATACAGGCAGCACCAGGGTGGACACAGGTGGCACCAGGGTCGACACAGGTAGCACCAGGGTCGATACAGGCAGCACCAGGGTCGACACAGGTAGCACCAGGGTCGACACAGGTAGCACCAGCGTCGACACAGGCAGCACCAGGGTCGACACAGGTAGCACCAGGGTCGACAAAAGGTAGCACCAGGTCGATACAGGCAGCACCAGGGTCGACACAGGTAGCACCAGGGTCGACACAGGTAGCACCAGGGTCGACACAGGCAGCACCAGGGTCGACACAGGTAGCACCAGGGTCGACACAGGTAGCACCAGCGTCGACACAGGCAGCACCAGGGTCGACACAGGTAGCACCAGGGTCGACACAGGTAGCACCAGGGTCGATACAGGCAGCACCAGGGTCGACACAGGTAGCACCAGGGTCGACACAGGTAGCACCAGGGTCGACACAGGTAGCACCAGGGTCGGCACAGGCAGCACCAGGGTCGACACAGGTAGCACCAGGGTCGACACAGGTAGCACCAGGGTCGACACAGGCAGCACCAGGGTCGACACAGGTAGCACCTGGGAAGATACCTGCTAATATACACATGGAAGATACTTGAGGACTGAGTCCCTAACATACACACAGCTATAACACACACACAGCTATAACATACACACTGCTATAACATACACGCTGCTATAACATACACACAGCTATAACAACACACTGCTATACATACACACAGCTATAACATACACACTGCTATAACATACACACAGCTATAACATACACACTGCTATAACATACACACAGCTATAACATACACACTGCTATAACATACACACTGCATATCATACACCAGCTATAACATACACACTGCTATAACATACACACTGCTATAACATAACACACTGCTATAACATACACACTGCTATAACATGCACACTGCTATACCATACACACAGCTATAACATACACACAGCTATAACATACACACTGCTATAACATACACACTGCTATAACATACACACAGCTATAACATACACACTGCTATAACATACACACTGCTATATCAACACACAGCTATAACATACACACTGCTATAACATACACACTGCTATAACATACACGCTGCTATAACATACACACAGCTATAACATACACACTGCTATAACATACACACAGCTATAACATACACACAGCTATAACATACACACTGCTATAACATACACACTGCTATAACATACACGCTGCTATAAACATACACACAGCTAAAACATACACACTGCTATAAAAATACACACAGCTATAACATACACACAGCTATAACATACACACTGCTAAACATACACACTGCTATAACATACACACTGCTTAAAAACATACACACTGCTATAACATACACACAGCTATAACATACACACTGCTATAACATACACACTTCTATAACATACACACTGCTATAACATACACACTGCTATAGCATACACACTGCTATAACATACACACTGCTATAACATACACACAGCTATAACATACACACTGCTATAACATACACACTGCTATAACATACACACTGCTATAACATACACACTGCTATAACATACACACTGCTATAACATACACACAGCTATAACATACACACAGCTATAACATACACACTGCTATAACATATGCACTGCTATAACATACACACAGCTATAACATACACACAGCTATAACATACACACTGCTATAACATACACACTGCTATAACATACACACTGCTATAACATACACACTGCTATAACATACACACAGCTATAACATACACACTGCTATAACATACACACTGCTATATCATACACACAGCTATAACATACACACAGCTATAACATACACACTGCTATAACATACACACTGCTATAACATACACACTGCTATAACATACACACTGCTATAACATACACACTGCTATAACATACACACTGCTATAGCATACACACTCTCAGTAGTAGTAACCAGTTACCAGTAACCAGTGTGACCGGTGGTTGACTCACTGCCAACCGTCTCTGCCTGAGTCACTGTCTGAACTCATATTGTGCTGACCTAGCACTATTCAAAGACCCCCTCACATATGGGTACTGTGGGCGGCCAGTCAGTCAGAGTTAGGAGAGTGAGCAGATAGGTCACGGCTGTAAGGGCTCTCCCCACATTATCTGTAATTATACGTACTACCAGCCTACTTGAGTATTACTTTCCCAATCCACGTGTTCGAACTCCCACATGATAAATGGTGACAGCGGTGGGATTGAACTCTTGGATAGTCAAGGTCCATCTGGCTAACCTTCCAGTAGTTTGTTTGTTCTGGAATAAGGGTATCAGTGGAGCATGGTCTGTCAAGACATGAACAGAGTACTGAAAAATAATGTCTCGGAAGTGCTTTAAAGACCATACTATTGCTAAAGCTTCTTGCTCAGTTACTGTATAATTACGTTCAGCCTTTGTAAGGACTCGGCTAGCAAATGCAACTGCGTTGTACTTGCCATCGGTCTTCTGAGCTAGTACGGCACCTATGCCAGTTGAAGTAGCATCAGTTGTCAGATAGAAGGGCTTAGAAAAATCTGGAAATTTCAAAATTGGAGCAGATGTTAGCTTTTCTTTTAGAGTTTGGAATGCTCTTTCTTGACGGAAGGTCCAAACAAAAGGAGCATCTTTCTTAAGCAACTCAGTTAGAGGAGCAGCTATGGAAGAAAAATTGGCAATGAAAGATCTATAAAAACCTGCTAAGCCCACAAAGGATCTTACGGCATCAGCAGTTTTGGGAGTTGGAAAATTTAGTACTGCAGTTACTTTACTTTGGTCAGTCGTAACCCCTCTAGGAGTGACTACATGACCAAGAAACTTAATTTCTGATCTGAAAAATTGACATTCAGACAGTTTGATCTTTAAATTGGCTTCTTCAAGTCAGTCAGAGTTAGGACAGTGAGCAGATAGGTCACGGCTGTAAGGGCTCTCCCCACATTATCTGTAATTATACGTACTACCAGCCTACGTGAGTATTACTTACCCAATCCACGTGTTCGAACTCCCACATGATAACACTGCTATAACATACACACTGGTATAACATACACACAGCTATAACATACACACTGCTATAACATACACACTGCTATAACATACACACTGCTATAACATACACACTGCTATAACATACACACTGCTATAACATACACACTGCTATAACATACACACAGCTATAACATACACACTGCTATAACATACACACTGCTATAATATACACACTGCTATAACATACACACTGCTATAACATACACACTGCTATAACATACACACTGCTATAACATACACACTGCTATAACATACACACTGCTATAACATACACACAGCTATAACATACACACTGCTATAACATACACACTGCTATAATATACACACTGCTATAACATACACACTGCTATAACATACACACTGCTATAACAACTACGATAAACTTTATAAACAATAGGCGATGTTAGTCTAGGGGATTTTTTATGGAGAATTATACTTCAGTTATATCGTAATAAGCAATTATATCTTGTTTATTAATTAATAAGGAGATCGAAAAAACTTTACAAATGTATCCTTAATATAACGTAAATGACGTTATTGACTTAAGTTATTTTATATGTACCTTTTTCTCAGTAATTATATATAAACACAGACTTTATACACAACTTATAAATTACCATGACCTTCATTCTAGCTGAACGGACCTTTAATATAATTATGATCAATCAAGTTATGTCTATGACTTAAGAAATCGTAATGACACGATTGCAAATAAACCATACCCCCGGCCGGGATTGAACCCGCGGTCATAGAGTCTCAAAACTCCAGCCCGTCGCGCTAGCCACTAGACCAGCTAGCCACAATAAGATTCATCCAACTAGGTATATTTCTACACCATAGGAAAGTTAGCACAGGCACCTCTGTGACCACAAATGCAAGTTTTTACAGACGAATCTCCAGCTAGCGTGGCCGTGACGAACTCTAGCTCAAGTCCCTTCACTGCCGTCAACATGACTTAAGAAATCGTAATGACACGATTGCAAATAAACCATACCCCCGGCCGGGATTGAACCCGCGGTTCAATCCCGGCCGGGGGTATGGTTTAAGTTATGTCTATATTTTCCGAGACGATTAGTGTTGACTAGAATACTTGAAGTCTTTTAACACACGAGAACTTCTGTACAATGAAAGTTTGACAAGATCTCACAATTTTTGTTGACTTTAGACAATAAACTTCTAGACCAACAGTTTCTCAATTTAAGTTAACATGAGTAAGCAATGAAGACCTTCTCTATACCCAGAGAGATGTTGTCCTGACTACTCTACTCCACTCTCCCCTCAAGGAAGGTTCCTTGATGTTGGTGAGGGGCTCTTGATTTAGGGAATTGGATCTGTGCTCAAGTTCCCCGAATTAAGCCTGAATGCCTTCCACATCCCCCCCCCAGGCGCTGTATAATCCTCCGGGTTTAGCGCTTCCCCTTGATTATAATAATAATCTACTCCACTCACCTCTGACCTAAGCTGCGTCAGGCGGGTAGTAACCAGAGGTGAGGTCATACAAACATTAAATGGTTGTTATCACTGCTAAATGATTCATCCAATATATATACATATAAATTGAAAACATGAGATACATGAAAATGAATATATAATATTATAAAGCTGATTAACATCGTTTTAGCTAATAACGATGATAATCGCAGTGAAATATTAGATGAACAAAACTGCAAGAAATAAATAGAGAAACCACATCTGGGCGTAACAGTGTTGTAGAAGATATGGGAGAAAGTGTGAAATAACGACAGTGAAGAGGAAGGAGATCATGAGTACAGAGGACAGTGCAAACATCCATGACACAAGACTCTTCCGTGTCTTACCAGCAGGTATCAGGAATGTTGCCGGAAACACAGAAGCAACTGGACGGTTCCGTGTTACAAGTGTACTGTTAGCCTCTTTGTGATGGATATATCTGCCTGCTGGATCCTAACACAAACAGCCTGGTTGACAAGGCGACAAACAAGGAAGCCTAGCCTCAGACAAGAACACTCGAAACCGACTACAGGTAAAGTACAGGTAAACTCAGGACATATACCTCTCCATGTGTATGTCATCTGCGTCTAAAATACTATTCCGAGAACAAGTTGTATGTACCACGAGGTGATTCTTGTGAGGTATGATAGTGTGTTCCACGAGGTGGTTCTTGTGAGTATGATAGTGTGTTCCACGAGGTGATTCTTGTGAGGTGTGATAGTGTGTTCCACGAGGTGGTTCTTGTGAGGTATGATAGTGTGTTCCACGAGGTGATTCTTGTGAGGTGTGATAGTGTGTTCCACGAGGTGATTCTTGTGAGGTATGATAGTGTGTTCCACGAGGTGGTTCTTGTGAGGTGTGATAGTGTGTTCCACGAGGTGGTTCTTGTGAGGTATGATAGTGTGTTCCACGAGGTGGTTCTTGTGAGGTATGATAGTGTGTTCCACGAGGTGATTCTTGTGAGGTGTGATAGTGTGTTCCACGAGGTGATTCTTGTGAGGTATGATAGTGTGTTCCACGAGGTGGTTCTTGTGAGGTGTGATAGTGTGTTCCACGAGGTGGTTCTTGTGAGGTATGATAGTGTGTTCCACGAGGTGATTCTTGTGAGGTGTGATAGTGTGTTCCACGAGGTAGTTCTTGTGAGGTATGATAGTGTGTTCCACGAGGTGATTCTTGTGAGGTGTGATAGTGTGTACCACGAGGTGGTTCTTGTGAGGTATGATAGTGTGTTCCACGAGGTGGTTCTTGTGAGGTATGATAGTGTGTTCCACGAGGTGGTTCTTGTGAGGTGTGATAGTGTGTTCCACGAGGTAGTTCTTGTGAGGTATGATAGTGTGTTCCACGAGGTGATTCTTGTGAGGTGTGATAGTGTGTACCACGAGGTGGTTCTTGTGAGGTATGATAGTGTGTTCCACGAGGTGATTCTTGTGAGGTGTGATAGTGTGTTCCACGAGGTGATTCTTGTGAGGTATGATAGTGTGTTCCACGAGGTGGTTCTTGTGAGGTGTGATAGTGTGTTCCACGAGGTGGTTCTTGTGAGGTATGATAGTGTGTTCCACGAGGTGATTCTTGTGAGGTGTGATAGTGTGTTCCACGAGGTGATTCTTGTGAGGTATGATAGTGTGTTCCACGAGGTGATTCTTGTGAGGTGTGATAGTGTGTTCCACGAGGTGGTTCTTGTGAGGTATGATAGTGTGTTCCACGAGGTGGTTCTTGTGAGGTGTGATAGTGTGTTCCACGAGGTGGTTCTTGTGAGGAATGATAGTGTGTTCCACGAGGTGGTTCTTGTGAGGTATGATAGTGTGTTCCACGAGGTGGTTCTTGTGAGGTGTGATAGTGTGTTCCACGAGGTGGTTCTTGTGAGGTGTGATAGTGTGTTCCACGAGGTGATTCTTGTGAGGTGTGATAGTGTGTTCCACGAGGTGGTTCTTGTGAGGTATGATAGTGTGTTCCACGAGGTGGTTCTTGTGAGGTATGATAGTGTGTTCCACGAGGTGGTTCTTGTGAGGTATGATAGTGTGTTCCACGAGGTGGTTCTTGTGAGGAATGATAGTGTGTTCTACGAGGTAGTTCTTGTGAGGTATGATAGTGTGTTCCACGAGGTGGTTCTTGTGAGGTATGATAGTGTGTTCCACGAGGTGGTTCTTGTGAGGAATGATAGTGTGTTCTACGAGGTGGTTCTTGTGAGGTATGATAGCGGGTTCCACGAGGTAGTTCCTGTGAGGTATGATAGTGTGTTCCACGAGGTGGTTCTTGTGAGGTATGATAGTGTGTTCCACGAGGTGGTTCTTGTGAGGTATGATAGTGTGTTCCACGAGGTGGTTCTTGTGAGGTATGATAGTGTGTTCCACGAGGTGATTCTTGTGAGGAATGATAGTGTGTTCCACGAGGTGGTTCTTGTGAGGTATGATAGTGTGTTCCACGAAGTGGTTCTTGTAAGATATGATAGTGTGTTCCACGAGGTAATTCCTGTGAGGTATGATAGTGTGTTCCACGAGGTAGTTCCTGTGAGATATGATAGTGTGTTCCACGAGGTGGTTCTTGTGAGGTATGATAGTGTGTTCCACGAGGTAATTCCTGTGAGGTATGATAGTGTGTTCCACGAGGTAGTTCCTGTGAGGTATGATAGTGTGTTCCACGAGGTAATTCCTGTGAGGTATGATAGTGTGTTCCACGAGGTAGTTCCTGTGAGGTATGATAGTGTGTTCCACGAGGTAATTCCTGTGAGGTATGATTGTGTGTTCCACGAGGTAGTTCCTGTGAGATATGATAGTGTGTTCCACGAGGTAGTTCCTGTGAGGTATGATAGTGTGTTCCACGAGGTAGTTCCTGTGAGGTATGATAGTGTGTTCCACGAGGTAGTTCCTGTGAGGTATGATAGTGTGTGTTCCACGAGGTAGTTCCTGTGAGGTATGATAGTGTGTTCCACGAGGTAATTCCTGTGAGGTATGATAGTGTGTTCCACGAGGTAGTTCCTGTGAGGTATGATAGTGTGTTCCACGAGGTAATTCCTGTGAGGTATGATAGTGTGTTCCACGAGGTAGTTCTTGTGAGGTATGATAGTGTGTTCCACGAAGTGGTTCTTGTTAGGTATGATAGTGTGTTCCACGAGGTAGTTCTTGTACGGAAGAATAGACTCCGAAGTGTCCCTGTTTGCAGATGAGGTGAAGTTGATGAGAAGAATTCATTCGATCGAAGACGACGCAGAACTACAAAGGGATTTGGACAGGCTGCAGACCTGGTCCAGCAATTGGCTCCTGGAGTTCAACCCCGCCAAGTGCAAAGTCATGAAGATTGGGGAAGGGCAAAGAAGACCGCAGACGGAATACATTCTAGGGGGCCAGAGACTACAAACCTCAATCAAGGAAAAAGATCTTGGGGTGAGTATAACACCAGGCACATCTCCTGAAGCGCACATCAACCAAATAACTGCTGCAGCATATGAGCGCCTAGCAAACCTCAGAGCAGCATTCCGACATCTTAATAAGAAATCGTTCAGGACCCTGTACACCGTGTACGTTAGGCCCATATTGGAGTATGCAGCACCAGTCTGGAACCCACACCTAGCCAAGCACGTAAAGAAACTAGAGAAAGTGCAAAGGTTTGCAACAAGACTAGTCCCAGAGCTAAGAGGAATATCCTACGAGGAGAGGTTAAGGGAAATCAACCTGACGACACTGGAGGACAGGAGAGATAGGGGGGACATGATAACTACATACAAAAACCGAGAGGAATTGACAAGGTGGACAAAGACAGGATGTTCCAGAGACTGGACACAGTAACAAGGGGACACAGTTGGAAGTTGAAGACACAGATGAATCACAGGGATGTTAGGAAGTATTTCTTCAGCCACAGAGTAGTCAGTAAGTGGAATAGTTTGGGAAGCGATGTAGTGGAGGCAGGATCCATACATAGCTTTAAGCAGAGGTATGATAAAGCTCAAGGTTCAGGGAGAGCGACCTAGTAGCGACCAGTGAAGAGGCGGGGCCAGGAGCTTGGACTCGACCCATGCAACCTCAACTAGGTAAGTACAACTAGGTGAGCGCACACACACACACACACACACACACACACACACACACACACACACACACACACACACACACACACACACACACTAACACACACACACACACACTGACGGAACCTAGGGCCACACCCTCGTAAACTCACAAACAACGCTAAACAGGTAGTTACATCCGTTATTAATAAACTTACATTTAATCTTCATCGAAGGTCAAATAAAGTCTCCTTCAGGAAAATAGACATATTATAATAAACAGTATATACACCACAAACCCGCCTTCAACACATATCACAAGAAAGGTTTTACATTCGTAGACTTTTACTAGTTGATTATGGCCGTCTGAAAATTAACATGATCTGTGACCCCAGTGGACCTGCATCATCCCAACCTGCTGGTAAACACACCTGTTATGTTCTCTCCACAGTTCACACAGGTCCCACTCAAACAACACGGCAGGCATCTCTTACGGCCTAACTGAGCACAAAATGAACGCCGAATACAACTTACAGCCTAAGCGTCACCACAAAATATACACAGATTTACTCATCTGTTACTTAGTCCAGTCCCTGGACCAATTATGTACCTCTGTAATCTTTTGACTACCGCCCACAGAATGGGTATGGGGTGCATAATAAACATATTAAACTAACTGTTACTTAGGCGGCTTCTTCCCCAGACTCCTCTGTAGTGACGCCGTGACGTCACTCACGAAAAGCATCCCCAGAAAGCTGACGTTATTTAACATTTGCGGAGTTCTTTTCCACGTTATAAACACCTCATGTTATATTTCCAAATTCAAATCAGTTCATTATAGGAAGGTAGTAGTCTGTATAAAAACTTATCGCACCTCTTCTTAAAGCTATGTATGGATCCCGTCTCTACTACTCCACTCTCCAGATTGTTTTACTTCCTGACAATCCTTAGGCTGAAAAAATGCTTCCTAACATCTCTATGACTCTGGGTTTTCAGTTCCAATTGTGCCTTCTTGTCCCTGTGTTTCATCTCTGAAACATCGTCCCTGTTCATTGTCCCTGTTATCATGTCCTCCCTTTCCCTGCTGTCCTCCAGTGTCATCAGGTTGAGTTTTCTTAACCTCTCCTCGTAGGACATAACCTTTAGCTCAGGGACTAGTCTTATTACAAACCTCTGGACTTTCTCGAATTTTTTGATGTACTTGACCAGGTGTGGGTTCCATACTGATGCTGCATACTCCAGTATGGCCCTAACGTACACGGTGTACAGTGTCATGAATGATTCCTTAGATGTCACTATGCTATTCTTGGGTTTGCCAGGCGCCCATGTGCTGCAACAGCTATTTGATTGATGTGCGCCTCAGGGGATGTGCTCGGTATGATGCTCACCCCAAGAACCTTCGTGAGTGAGGTTTGTAGCCTTTGACCCCCAGAGCCTGTGCTCTGTTAGCGGTCTTCTTTTTCCTTCCCCAAGCTTCAGAATTCTGTACTTCGTGGGGTTAAACTCCAAGAGCCATTTGTCGGACCAGACTTGTATCCTGTCCAGATCCCTTTATAGCTTTTCCTGGTCCTCATCCTCTTGTATTCTCTTCATTAGTTTCACGTAGTCTGCAAACAGGGACACCTTTGACTATCCATTCTGTCATGTCATTGACATATATAAGAAACAGCATCGTCCCTAGGACTGACACTTGTGGAACCCCACTCGACACATGCCCGCATTCCGCCACTTTGTCAATGGAACATCGTTGTTTCCTTCTTGTCAGGTATTCCTTGATCCATTGCAGTGCCTTTCGTGTTATTTCTGCCTGTTCCTCTAGCTTTTATATCAGTCTCTTGTGCGGCATTGTGCCAAAACTCTTCTTACAGCCCAAGAAAATGCAATCTGCCCATTCCTGTCTCTCTTCTTTCTTCGAACTACAGTAGGTATGTGACACAGTCTTTTCCATCACTGAAACCGTGCTGGTCATTGCTCCTCCACTCTTCTTCATTACTTGACATATAATACATGTAACACTGGTCTGTAGTTTAATGCTGAATGGCTTTCTCTTTTTTTTTCAAATTTGGGACAACATTTTCTGTTTGGCAGTTGCCCTGTTTCGATATCGGCAACCTCTGTGAGGACCCACGGAGAGATATTATCTGGTCCCACTCCCGTCCAGGTATTTAACTCACACAGCAGTGTCTTCACCTCCTTCCCGGTTATGTGTGTGTGTGTACTCACCTATTTGTACTCACCTATTTGTGGTTGCAGGGGTCGAGTCTTAGCTCCTGGCCCCGCCTCTTCACCGGTTGCTACTGGGCCCTCTCTCTCCCCGCTCCATGAGCTTTATCAAACCTCGTCTTAAAACTGTGTATGGTTCCTGCCTCCACTACGTCATTTTCTAGGCTATTCCACTGCCTTACAACTCTATGACTGAAGAAATACTTCCTAATATCTCTCTGACTCATTGTGTCTTCAACTTCCAATTGTGGCCTCTTGTTTCTGTGTCCCTCCCTGGAACATCCTGTCTTTGTCACCTTGTCTATTCCACGCAGTATTTTATATGTCGTTATCATGTCTCCCTGACCCCGTCCTCCAGTGTCGTCAGGCCGATTTCCTTAATCTTTCTTCATGGGGACATTCCCCTTAGCTCTGGAACTACCTTGTCGCAAAACCTTTGACTTTCTCTAGTTTCTTGACGTGTTTTTATCAAGTGCGGGTTCCAAACAGGTGCTCCCTTATCCAGGTTATGGGCCTGACATACACGGTGTACAGTGTCTTGAACGTTTTCCTTACTAAGGTATCGGAATGCTGTTCTCAGGTTTGCCAGGCGCCCATATGCTGCAGCAGTTATCTGGTTGATGTGTGTTTCCCGGAGACATGTCGGTGTTATACTCACCCCAAGATCTTTCTCCTTGAGTGAGGTTTGCAGTCTTTGGCCACCTAGCCTATACTCGGTCTGTGGTCTTCGTGCCCTTCCCTATCTTCATGACTTTGCATTTGGCGGATTAAATTCGAGAAGCCATTTGCTGGACCAGGTGTCCAGTCTGTCCAGGTCTCTTTAAAGCCCTGCCTGGTCCTCATCAGATTTAATTCTCTCATTAACTTCACATCATCTGAAAACGGGACACTTCTGAGTCTAACCCTTCCATCATGTCGTTCACATATCCCAAAAATAGCATGGTCCTGGGACCGACCCCTGTGGGACCCCGCTCGTCACAGGTGCCCTGTGTACATCATTTACGTACCATGATCGTTGTTGTCTCTCTGTAAAGGTATTCTCTGATCCATTGCAGTGCCTTCCCGTTATATGCGCGTTATATGTGTGTTGTGTGTGTATTGTGTGTGGGGTGTGTGTGTGTGTGTGTGTGTGTGTGTGTGTGTGTGTGTGTGTGTGTGTATGTGGGGTTGTGTGTGGTGGGGTGTGTGTGTGTGTGTGGTGTGTGAGTGAGCGCGCGCGTGCTCGTACCATCAACAGTCGGTTTCCATGGCTCACCAGGTGGTTACCAGGTGGTCACCAGGCAACTTGTACCTCAGGTCAACAGGCCGCAGGAGTAGATCAACTCTTGAGGCTGATCGCAGGTAGACTACAGGTACTAGGTGATTATAAAATGTTGGTTATGGTGAAGTGAGCGAGGGAGGAGGCACTTGCTGTAGAAGGTAAGTGGTACTGAGGCAGCTAACACATGTATGGTCAATATTCAACATTGATCTCTCCTACACCTATCATGATCACACTTTACAACTTGTTTGACTTTGTTTCCTGTGTGTGTGTGTGTGTGTGTGTGTGTGTGTGTGTGTGTGTGTGTGTGTGTGTGTGTGTGTGTGTGTGTGTGTGTGTGTGTGTGTGTGTGTGTGTGTGTGTGTATTCACCGATTTGTATTTACGGGGTTTGATACTTAGCTCCTGGCCTCGCATCGTAGACCACCTTGATGGACATCACTGACTTTTGGCCTCTAGGGCCTTATCGTATCTATTCTTGAAGCTGCGTATTGAGTTTGCCTCCACCACTGCCTCAAGTCATTACACTTTCCAACCATTCTGAGACTGAATAAATACTTCCTCCACTCTATGGGTCAGATGTCTTCAGTTTCCACCTGTGTCTTGACTCTGGTCCTCATAATTCAAACAATCTCTTCCTAACAGCCCTCTCAGCTCTTGTTCAGATTTCGTACCTGCTAACCATGTTTCCCCTTGTCCTCTCTCCTATAATGTCGTATTATTATTATAACTAAAACTAAACGCTAAACCCATAAGGGTCATACAACTTTGCTATAAGGTCGTAAAGTTCATTTTTTTTTTTCATCCTTTCCTCACAGTGCATTCATCTCAGTTCTGGTTCTCATCTTTGGACCTTTTTCAGTTTCTTCACGTGTTTGACCAGGTGTGGGCTCCATGCTGGTACCGCATACTAGATGGCTGACAAAACATCACGTATATAAGGTCCTGAATAATATTTTGAGATTTGCTAATCTTTTATATGCCACTGTTGTCATACGGTTTATGTGAAATTCTGGCGATTTGCTTAGTGTTATTTTCACCAGAGTTTATTTTCACTTCCTGATATTTATAGCTTCTCTTCTCCCATACTGTACTCCGTGTCCTGTCTTCCCTCTCTTCCGAAGCGCATAACCTTGTACTTGCTCGGGTTGAACTAGACAAGGCACTCTTTTCACCATAACTAAAGCCTGTTGAGGACTACATGGAGTCTACCACTGTCCTAATAGGTTATATATATTACCTGCAGTAGTAGTCCTAACACTGATCCTTGCGGAACCGCAGTAGTTACTCTCTTCCATTCGGATGTTTCATTCGTTCTATCATTTAGGAAGTCCTTAACCTACAATAGTATTTCTGCCTTTTATCCTTGCTTATACTTCCAATTTCTGGACTAAACTTTGGTGTGATTCTGTATCAAATGCTTTTCTACAGTCCAAGAAAATGCAAGCCACCCAACCCTCTCTTTCTTGTTAAAGAATTCAAGCAAACTTGTAAGACAGGAATTTTACAACTTAAATCCATGCTGTTTACCTGTAAAGAGTTTTTTACACTCAAAGTGTCCTGATATTATTTTCCTTACTATCGTCTCCAGAAGTTTTGACATTATACATGTAGAGATACTGACCTGTAATACAGGGCTTCGTGTCTCTCCCCATATATATATATATTATATATATTATATATATATATATATATATATATATATTATATATATATATATATTATTATTATTATTATCACACTGGCCGATTCCCACCAAGGCAAAGTGGCCGAAAAAGAAAAACTTTCACCATCATTCACTCCATCACTGTCTTGCCAGAAGGGTCCTATTACACTACAGTTTTTAAACTGCAACATTAACACCCCTCCTTCAGAGTGCAGGCACTGTACTTCCCATCTCCAGGACTCAAGTCCGGCCTTCCGTTTCCTGAATCCCTTCATAAATGTTACTTTGCTCACACTCCAACAGCACGTCAAGTATTAAAAACCATTTTGTCTCATTCACTCCTATCAAACACGCTCATGCATGCCTGCTGGAAGTCCAAGCCCCTCGCACACAAAACTTCCTTTACCCCCTCCCTCCAACCTTTCTAGGCCGACCCCTACCCCGCCTTCCTTCCACTACAGACTGATACACTCTTGAAGTCATTCTGTTTCGCTCCATTCTCTCTACATGTCCGAACCACCTCAACAACCCTTCCTCAGCCCTCTGGACAACAGTTTTGGTAATCCCGCACCTCCTCCTAACTTCCAAACTACGAATTCTCTGCATTATATTCACACCACACATTGCCCTCAGACATGACATCTCCACTGCCTCCAGCCTTCTCCTCGCTGCAACATTCATCACCCACGCTTCACACCATATAAGAGCGTTGGTAAAACTATACTCTCATACATTCCCCTTTTGCCTCCAAGGACAAAGTTCTTTGTCTCCACAGACTCCTAAGTGCACCACTCACTCTTTTCCCTCTCAATTCTTGATTCACCTCATCTTTCATAGACCATCGCTGACACGTCCACTCCAAATATCTGAATACGTTCACACTCCTCCATACTCTCTCCCTCCAATCTGATATCCAATTCTTTCATCACCTAATCTTTTTTTTTATCCTCATAACCTTACTCTTTCCTGTATTCACCTTTAATTTTCTTCTTTTGCACACCCTACCAAATTCATCCACCAATCTCTGCAACTTCTCTTCAGAATCTCCCAAGAGCACAGTGTCATCAGCAAAGAGCAGCTGTGACAACTCCCACTTTGTGTGTGATTCTTTATCTTTTAACTCCACGCCTCTTGCCAAGACCCTCGCATTTACTTCTCTTACAACCCCATCTATAAATATATTAAACAACCACGGTGACATCACACATCCTTGTCTAAGGCCTACGTTTACTGGGAAAAAATTTCACTCTTTCCTACATACTCTAACTTGAGCCTCACTATCCTCGTAAAAAATCTTCACTGCTTTCAGTAACCTACCTCCTACACCATACACTTGCAACATCTGCCACATTGCCCCCTATCCACCCTGTCATACGCCTTTTCCAAATTCATAAATGCCACAAAGACCTCTTTAGCCTTATCTAAATACTGTTCCTTATATGTTTCACTGTAAACACCTGGTCCACACACCCCCTACCTTTCCTAAAGCCTCCTTGTTCATCTGCTATCCTATTCTCCGTCTTACTCTTAATTCTTTCAATTATAACTCTACCATACACTTTACCAGGTATACTCAACAGACTTATCCCCTATAATTTTTGCACTCTCTTTTATCCCCTTTGCCTTTATACAAAGGAACTATGCATGCTCTCTGCCAATCCCTAGGTTACCTTACCCTCTTCCATACATTTATTAATAATTGCACCAACCACTCCAAAACTATATCCCACCTGCTTTTAACATTTCTATCTTTATCCCATCAATCCCGGCTGCCTTACCCCCTTTCATTTTACTACTGCCTCACGAACTTCCCCCACACTCACAACTGGCTCTTCCTCACTCCTACAAGATGTTATTCCTCCTTGCCCTATACACGAAATCACAGCTTCCCTATCTTCATCATCATTTAACAATTCCTCAAAATATTCCCTCCATCTTCCCAATACCTCTAGCTCTCCATTTAATAACTCTCCTCTCCTATTTTTAACTGACAAATCCATTTGTTCTCTAGGCTTTCTTAACTTGTTAATCTCACTTCAAAACTTTTTCTTATTTTCAACAAAATTTGTTGATAACATCTCACCCACTCTCTCATTTGCTCTCTTTTTACATTGCTTCACCACTCTCTTAACCTCTCTCTTTTTCTCCATATACTCTCCCTCCTTGCATCACTTCTACTTTGTAAAAACTTCTCATATGCTAACTTTTTCTCCCTTACTACTCTCTTTACATCATTCCACCAATCGCTCCTCTTTCCTCCCGCACCCACTTTCCTGTAACCACAAACTTCTGCTGAACACTCTAACACTACATTTTTAAACCTACCCCATATCTCTTCGACCCCATTGCCTATGCTCTCATTAGCCCATCTATCCTCCAATAGCTGTTTATATCTTACCCTAACTGCCTCCTCTTTTAGTTTATATAACCTTCACCTCTCTCTTCCTGATGCTACTATTCTCCTTGTATCCCATCTACCTTTTACTCTCAGTGTAGCTACAACTAGAAAGTGATCTGATATATCTGTGGCCCCTCTATAAACATGTTCATCCTGAAGTCTACTCAACAGTCTTTTATCTACCAATACATAATCCAACAAACTACTGTCATTTCGCCCTACATCATATCTTGTATACTTATTTATCCACTTTTTCTTAAAATATGTATTACCTATAACTAAACCCCTTTCTATACAAAGTTCAATCAAAGGGCTCCCATTATCATTTACATCTGGCACCCCAAACTTACCTACCACACCCTCTCTAAAAGTTTCTCCTACTTTAGCATTCAGGTCCCCTACCACAATTACTCTCTCACTTGGTTCAAAGGCTCCTATACATTCACTTAACATCTCCCAAAATCTCTCTCTCTCCTCTACATTCCTCTCTTCTCCAGGTGCATACACGCTTATTATGACCACTTCTCGCATCCAACCTTTACTTTAATCCACATAATTCTTGAATTTACACATTCATATTCTCTTTTCTCCTTTCATAACTGATCATTTAACATTACTGCTACCCCTTCCTTTGCTCTAACTCTCTCAGATACTCCAGATTTAATCCCATTTATTTCCCCCCACTGAAACTCTCCTACCCCCTTCAGCTTTGTTTCGCTTAGGGCCAGGACATCCAACTTCTATATATATATATAATTATATAATATATATATATATATATATATATATATATAATATATATATTATATATATATTAGCACATCAGCCGATTCCCACCAAGGCAGGGTGGCCCGAAAAATAAAAACTTTCACCATCATTCACTCCATCACTGTCTTGCCAGAGGGATACTTCACACTACAGTTATAAAACTGCAACATTAACACCCCTCCTTCGGAGTGTAGACACTGTGCTTCCCATCTCCAGGACTCAAGTCCGGCCTGCTGGTTTCCCTGAATCTCTTCATAAATATTACTTTGCTCCACATCTAATAGCACGTCAAGTATTACAAACCATTTGTCTCCATTCATTCCTATTAAATACGCTCACGCATGCTTGCTGCAAAAGCAAATAGGTTAGTACATACACAAGCATATACATGTATATATTATATATATATATATATATATATATATATATATAATATATATATATATATATATTATATATATATATATATATATATATGTTACGTACTTGTACACCTCCTGGTGGTTAACGGAACTATGTAATCAGCCATCTACGTGGGTGCACCTTAATGCCTTAAAGCAGACATAGTCAAGAGGTTCAGTTGTTTTTCAGACCAAACATCGTCATAGAATAATTGTTGGTGACAGATGGGATGGTTTGAGTATCTCAGAAACAGTTGATTTCCTGGGATTTTCATGTGCAACAGTTTGTAGAGTTTACAGAAAATGGTGTATAAAACAAAACATCCAGTAAGTGGCAGTTATGTTGGCGAAAACGCCTTCATAATGAGAGAAGTCTGAAGAAAATGGCCAGACTGGTTGAATTTAACAGGAAGGTGACAGTAACTCAAATAACCATACATTACAACAGTGGTATGCAAAAGAGCATCTCTGAATGCACAACACATCAGATCTTGAAGTGGATGGGCTATAACAGCAGAAGACCACACTGCAGGGTGGGCACAGACTCACCAAAATTGCACATTTGGGATGTGGTGGAGTGGGAGATTCACAGTATAAATGTGTATCTAAAGCAGTTGCTTAATGCTGTCATGCAACATAGACCAGGATCTCTAACGAATGATTCCAGCACTTTGTTGAATCCAAACCAAGAATTTAGGCTGTTCTGGGGGCAAACTTGGGCCCCTACCCTGTACTAGAAGTTTGTATCTAATAAAAGTGGCCCCTAGGTGTGTTTATATATATATATATATATATATATATATATATATATATATATATATATATATATATATATATATATATTATATATACATTGTTTTCATGGTTATTGTTTACTTGTTGTAGGACTATGTAATATTTCTTGCTTCGTTCATGAAAGAAATGATCATTCTCAGGTGATGTCACTGTCTTCTCCCGAGTGAGCTACACATTGTGAATGATGTATCAATACTTAGCTGTTATTCTTCACCTGTGGCCTCTATATAACCAGCTCACCTATTCATTGTTGTGGTGACATGTGCATCTTTTCTGTTTCTCCATCTTCACTTTGCATATTACCTACACTTTGTGCTGTTTGTTGCGGACACTGTCTTGACACTGTGCCACAAAGTGTGGTGACAGGCACTATGACACCTCAGCTTGACACTCTGTCACCAATTTCCGTTTTGTTTGTAGAAAGTGAATGATCTCCGTTACACCATAGTGTTATTTTACTGTCATGGTGTTATATTACTGTCATGGTGTTATATTACTGTCATGGTGTTATATTACTGTCATGGTGTTATATTACTGCCATGGTGTTATATTACTGTCATGGTGTTATATTACTGTCATGGTGTTATATTACTGTCATGGTGTTATATTACTGTCATGGTGTTATATTAGTCATGGTGTTATATTACTGTCATGGTGTTATATTAGTCATGGTGTTATATTAGTCATGGTGTTATATTACTGTCATGGTGTTATATTAGTCATGGTGTTATATTAGTCATGGTGTTATATTACTGTCATGGTGTTATATTAACTACCAGTGTTATTATAAATGCCATGGTGGTACAGTCATGCCATTGTTTTATCGGTCTTGTAGTTTCCAATATTTAGCAGCATGGTTTGCACTTTCTAAAAGCATTTTGGATTAATATTACAGTAATTTTGTGTTGATTTGATGATTTGTGTTGAGTGCTGTGTGTTTCCACACAAGCTGTTTAACGAGTGTTCTGTGTATCCATACGAGCTGTGTGTGTCCATACGAGCTGTGTGTGTCCATACGAGCTGTGTGTGTCCATACGAGCTCTGTGTGTCCATACGAGCTCTGTGTATCCATAAGAGCTCTGTGTTTCCACACTTGCTATCAGTTTCACTGAGAACTTGGTCCCTCCCTCCACACTTGACCCCAGGACAGCTTCTTCCTCCCCACATGTCCTGGTATATCCTTCCCCCCTCCTGTTGCCCCAGCTCCCCCTCCCTCCTCCTCCCTCCACCTTCTGCCCGCCATCAATATTCCCCAACAGCTATTATAAGGGACCCCCATCCCCACCCCGCCTCCCCCCCTGGGGGCCGGT
>NC_069401.1:22090525-22110525 GCF_026875155.1 Cherax quadricarinatus | reverse complement strand
CGTTCCACTTCCTGATCACTCTAGGGCTAAAGAAGTATTTCCTAACCTCCATGTTATTCATCTGAGTTTTTAGCTTCCACCTGTGCCTTCGTGTACCTGAGACCCTTTTATAAAACAGACTCGCCCTGTCCACCCGCTCAGTTTCTCTAAGTATTTAGTATATCTTAATCATGTCACTCCTGGTCATTCTCTTCTCTGATACCGTCAGGTTTAGCTCCTGCAACTTCTCTTCACAGTTCATATCCCTCAGCTCTGGGATTAACTTCTTTGCAAATATCTGCACTTTTTTCCAGCCCTTTTTAAAGCTTTGAAAAGTTTTTTTTTTTTTGATAGCGCCCCGGTATCTAAATGAAACCTGACATTTTCCCGGGGCGGATCGTGAATTTTTCATTTTTGAGGTTTCCCACGAAACTATTAAAATTTTTGACCTCACGTTTGGGTTCAGCGCTATTTTAGTTGATGTGGGGCCCCAGGCCCAGATGCTTGGGACAAAGTTCACTTGAGGTCCCTTTTCTTTCAGGGAGGATTTAAAAAATTCCTTTTTCTGAGCCAGTACGCTGTTTCAGGGGCCTTTTTCCCTTTTACCTGCTTTCATGGGCTTTGCCCTTTTTGGGGGGGAACATTATTTTAGGTACTTGTCAGACTATCCTTTTAAGCTCCCAGAGTGTACTAGTACTTCTGGTGGGTGCTTTGGGGCTTCTGAGTGTGTAGTACTTTCTGGGGGTGTTTGGTTTCTTCTAGAGTGTGCTAGTTTCTTTTGGTGTGTGTGATGCTTCTAGGTGTGCTAGTACACTTGTGTGTGTGGTGCTTTTTAGAGTGTGCTAGTACTACTGGTAGTGTGTGATGCTTTAGAAGTGTGCTAGTACTACTGGTGGGATGTGTGATGCTCCTAGAGTGTGCCCAGTAATACTGGTAGTGTGAGTTGCTTTTGAGTGTGCTAGTAAATACTGGTAGTGTGTGGTGCTTTTTAGGTGGCTAGTACTTTCTGGTGGTGTTTAGTTGTTTTTAGAGGGGTTTTTAGTATATGGTTTGTGTGTGGGGGGGTTCTTTGAGTGTGCTAGTAAACTGGTGGTGTGTGGTGCTTCTAGAGTGTGCTAGTAATTTTGGTTGGGTGGTTTTCTTCTAGGGGTGTGCTTTTTACTGGTTGTGTGTGATCTCCGAGTGTATAGTCTAATGGTGGTGGTTTGGGGCTTTAGGTGGCTAGTACTACTCGTGGTGCGTGGGGCTTCTTTGAGTGTCCCAGTATACTGGTGGTGCGTGGTGCTTTTTAGAGTGTACTTGTACTACTGGTGGTTTCGTGGGGCTTCTAGAAGGGGTGCTGTTAACCCATGGTGGTTTCCCTGGGGGCTTTAGAGTTGCTAGTTTCTTTTGGGGTGCGTGGTTTGCTTTAGATGTTTAGTACTTGGGGTTTTGGGGGGTGTTTAGAGTGTACTTTTACTACTGGTGGTGCGGGGGTGTTCTAGAGGGGTGCTAGTTTCTGGACCGGTGGTGTGAGTTGCTTTTTAGAGTTTTGGGCTTTGTACTAAGGGAGTGTGTGATGCTTCTAGAGTGTGCAGTATACTGGTTTGGGGTGGGTGCTTTTAGAAATGTGCTAGTACTATTTTTTAGTGTTTTGGGGCTTCTAGAGTGTGTAGTACTATTTTGTAGTGGTGGTGCTTCTAGAGTGGCTAGTTCTACTTGGTAGTGTGCGGTGTTTAGAGTGGGGCTAGGGACTACGGTAGTGTGTGGTGCTTCTAGAGGTGCTAGTTTTACTGGTGGGGTGTGGTGCTTTTAGAGTTGGGGCTAAACTTGGGGGGTGTGTTTGGGGCTTTTTAGAGTGTGCAGTTCTACTGGTGGGTGTGTGGTGCTTTTAGAGGGTGCTTGTAAATATGGGGGGTTTGTGTGGGGGCTTCTGAAATGGTAGTACTACTTTGGGGGTTGTGATCTCCTAGGGGTGTGTTGTTTTTATGGTTTGGGGTGTGGGGCTTCTAGAGGTGTAGTACTATTGGGGGGGTTTTGGTTTCTTCTGAAAAGTGCAGTATATGGGAGTGTGTGATGGTTTTTAGAGTGTGCTGTATTGGTGGTGTGTGATGCTCCTTTGAGTTGTGCTTGTATACTTTTAGTGTGAAATTGCTTTAGTGTGTGCTGGGATACTGGTTGTGTGGGGTGTGCTTCTAGAGTGGGGGTTTGTACTACTGGTGGGGGAGTTTCTTTTTAGAGTGTGCTAGTACTAAGGTAGTGTGTGATGCTTTTAGAGTGTGCTTTGTACTATGGTGGTGGGGGTGCTTCCCGGGGTTTTGCTAGTACTATGGTTTGTGTTTGGGTTTCTTCTTGGGTGTGCTAGTACTATGGGTTTGTGTGGGGAGCTCCTAGAGGTACTTTGGTTTCTACGGGGGGTGCGGGGGTGTTCTAAAAGTTGTTCTAGTATACTCGTGGTGGTGGTGCTTCTAGGTGTATAGTACTACTGGGGGGGGGCGTGGGGGCTTCTAGAGTTTACTAGTAATACGGGGTGCGGGGGTTTTTTAGAGTTTTGCTGTAATACTGGTTTAGTTTGGGGGTTTCTTCTAGAGTGTGGGTGTATACTGGTGGGGCGTGGGGCTTCTAGGGGTGTACTAGTTTTCTAAATGGTGGTGCGTGGTGCCTTTTTAGAGTGGGACTACTACTTTCTGGTGGGGCGTGGTGGGTTCTAGAGTGTGTTTGTTTCTACTGGTGGTGTGGGTTTCTTCTAGAAATGTGTAGTAATTTCTGGTAGTGTGTGGGTGCTTTTTAGAGTGTGCTGTATCTGGTGGTGTGTGGTTTTTTCTAGAGGGCTTGTCTATTTGTAGTGTGTGGTGCTTTTTTGAGTGTGCTAGTATATTTGTAGTGTGTGGTGTTTAGGGTGTGCTATTTTTATGGAAATGTGTGGGGCTTCTAGAGTGTGCTAGCAATTGGTAGTGTTTTGGTCTTTCCCGAGTGTGCTATTTTCTACGGGGGTGGGGTTTGGGGCTTCTAGAAAGGGGGTATTTCTCTGGTGGTTTTTTGTTGGGGCTTCTAGAGTGTGCTGTATACTGGTTGGGGTGTGGTGCTTCTAGAGGGGTGTAGTTAAATTTCTGGTGGTGTGTGGTGTTCTAGAGGGGTGCTAGTTACTTTGGGGGTTTTGTGATGCTCCTAGGTGTGTTTTTACTATGGTTTGGGGTGGGTTTTCCCTTTTAGAGTGGGGTCTAGTTTTCTGGTGGTGTGTTGGGGGCCCTTTTAGGAAAGTGTAGTACTTCTGGGGGTGTGTGGTGCTTTAGAATGTGCTAGTACTACTGGAGGTGTGTTTGGGGCTTTAGAGTGCACTATACTAATGGTGGTGTTTTTTGGTGCTTCTAGAGTGTGTAGTACTTTCTTGGCGGGTTTTGTGGTTTTCTTCTAGAGGGGTTCTAGTACTTTCGGTGGTGTGTGGTGCTTCTAGAAATTTTTTGCTAGTACTACTGGTTGGGGTTTTGGTTTTTCTAGGGAAAGTTTCTAGTACTACTGGAAGGGGGGTGTGGTGCTTTTGGTGCACTAGTATATGGTGGGGTGTGGTGCTTTTTTGAGTGTGGGTAGTACACTGGCGGTGTGTGGTGCTTTGAGTGTACTAGTAATTTCTGGTTTGGGGTGTGGTGCTTTAGAAAGTGCTAGTACTACTGGTGGTGTTTTGGTTTCTTTCAGAGTGTGCTTGTTTTAATGGTTTGGGTGTGGTGCTTCTAGAGTGTGTAAAACTCCCGGTGGTGGTGGTGTTCTAGGGTGTGCCCAGTATACTGGGGGTTTGTGGTGCTCCCAGGGGTGGGCTAGTATTCTGGTTTATGTGTGGTGTCCCAGAGTTTTTGGTAGTGCTACTGGTGGTGTGTGGTGCTTTTTAGGTGTGTTTGTACTACTGGTGGGGTTTGGTTTCTTAGGGGTGTACTAGTACCAGTGATGGGGGTGTGATGTCCCAGAGGTACTAGGGACCCGTGATGGTGTGTGGGTGTTCCTTTGGGGTGTACTAGCCCCCAGTGATGGTGTGTTTTTGCTCCTAGGTGTTTCTTGCACCAAGGGGTGGTGTGGATGCTCCTAGAGTGTTTCTAGTACCAGTGATTTGGGGTTGTGATTTCCCTAGAGGTTTCTAGGCCCCCAGTGATGGTTTTGGTTTATGTCCTAGAGGGTATAGTCCCGTGTGGTGTGTGAGGGTCCCAGAGTGTACTAGTACCATTTATGGGGGTGTGTTTCTCCTTGGGGTGTTCTATTCCCGTGAGGGTGTGTTTCTCCCAGAGGGTTTCTAGCCCAAATGATGGGTGTGGGGGTGTTTCTAGAAATTAGTTAGTTACCATTTTTTCCTAGGCACTGGGCGGGTTAGCCCCTTGGGGCCCGTTGTATATTTGGTACGTGGGTATTTAATACCAATGATGGTGTGTGGGGCTTCCCAGGTGTACAGTTCCCGTGATTTGTATGTTTCTCTTTTTTAGTGTAGTAGTACCCGTGATGGGTTTTTTTTGGGGCTTCTAGGTGTGCTGTAATACTGGGGTGGTGTGTTGGGGTTTTAGAGTGTGCTAGACTACTGGTGGTGTGTGGTTTTTTTCTAGAGTTTTGTAAACTACTGGTTTGGGGTGGGGTTTCTTTTTTAGGGTGGCAGTTCTACTGGTGGTGTGTGGTGTTTAGAGTTTGCTAGAAATTTGGTGGGTGTGTGGTGCTTCTAGGTGTGCTAGTACTACTGGTGGTGTTTTTGGTGCTTCTAGGGGTGCTAGTACTTCGGTGGTGTGTGATGTCCTAGAGGTGCTAGCACCCACTGGTGGTGTGGGTGCTTCTAGAGTGTGCTAGTTCTACTGGTGGTGTGGGGATGTCCCAGAGTGTTTCTAGTTTCTTCTGGTGGGGTTTTGGTGCTTCTAGAGTGTGTTTGTACTACTGGTGGTGTGTGGTGCTTCTTGAGTGTTTCTATTTTTATGGTGGTGTGTGGTGTTCTAGGTGTGCTTGTACTATGGTGGTGTGTGGTGCTTCTAGAAAGGGGGTTTTAGTACTACCCGGTGGTGTGTGGTGCTTTAGAGTGTACTAGTACTATTTTTGGTGTGTGGTGTTCTAGAGTGGGGCTAGTAATAATGGTGGGTTTTGGCCCCTTTTTAGAGGTGCTAGTACTACTGGTGGTGTGTGGTGCTTTAAGAGTGTGTTAGTACTACTGGTTTGGGGTATGGGTTTTTCCTAGAGTTTTATTAGTCCAGTGTTTGGTTTTGTGATGTCCTAGAGGGTACTAAACACCGTGTTGGTGTGTGAGGGGTCCTGAGTGTACTGTACCCGTGATGGTGTGTTTATGCTCCCGAGTGTACTAGTTTCCCGGTTTGGGGTTTTGTGGGTGTCCAGAGGGGAAAAAAAAACCAGTGATGGGGTTTTGATGCTCTAGGGGTGTATAGTACGTGATGGTGTGTTTGGTTTTTTCTAGAGTATACTAATACCGTGTGGGGTGTGTGGTGCTTCAGGTGTGCTAGTACCAGCGGAAAGGTGTGTGAACCCTTGAGTGTGCTAGTACCAGCGATGGTGTGGGATTTCTCCTAGAGTGTGTGGGACCAGCGTGGGTTTTGTGTTGCCCCCTAGAGTGTGCCCAGTACATGGTGGTGTTTTGGTGCTTCTGGTTTTATAGTACTACTGGGGGTGTGTGGTTGGGTTTTTAGAGTGTTTCTAGTAATACTGGTTTTGGGGTGTGGTGCTTTAGAGTGTACTAGTACTACTGGTGGTGTGTGATGCTCCTAGGTGGGCTAGTCCCATGGTGGTGTGGGTTTCTAATAGAGTGTACTATTTTTATGGGGTGTTGTGGTGCTTCTTTGGGGGTACTAGAACTCCCGGTGGGGTGTGGTGCTTTTAGGAAATGATGTACTATGGTTTGGGGTTTTGGGTGCTCCTTTGAGGGTGCTAGTACTAATGGTGGTGTGTGGTTTTCTTCTGAATTTTGCTATTACTTTCTGGTGGTGTGTGGGGCTTCTAGAGTTTGTGCTGAAACTACTGGTTTGGTTTTGTGGTGGTTCTAGAGTGTACTAGTACTATGGGTTTTGTGTGGTGCTTCTAGGGGTGTACTAGTACTACTGGTGGTGTTTTTGGTGCTTCTTGGTGTGTTTGTTCTACTGGTGGTGTATGGTTTTCCTAGAGTGTTTTTAGTACCAGTGATGGTGTTTTTGATGCTCCCAGAGTGTACTAGTACCGTGATGGGGTGGATGCTCCTAGATGTACTAGTTTCCCGTGTTTGGGGTGTGTTTCTCCCAGAGTGTACTAGTTTTTAGTGATGGTTTTGTGATGATCCTAGGGGTGTACTAATACCCGTGATGGTTTTGTATGCTCCTTGAGTGTACTTTACCAGGGTGGTGTGTGATGCTCCTAGTTTTGCTAGTACCAGCGATGGTGTGTGTTTTTCCTAGGTGTACTTGTTCCAGTGATGGTGTGTGGTTTTTTCTAGAAATATAAATAATACCAAATGATGGTGTGTGGGCCCTTTTAGGGTTGGAAAGTAATACTGGTGGTTTTTGGTGCTCCTAAGGGGGTGTAATAGTTATATTTTGGTTGGGGTGTGGTGCTTCTAGAGTGTATGTACACTGAAGGTTTTGGGGGGGCTTGTAGAGTGTACTGTTCTACTGATGGTGTGTTTGGGCTTCTGAGTGGATGTCTACTGTGGTGGGTGGTGGGTTCTAGAGTGTACTAGTACTACTGATGGGTTTTGGGGGTGCTTTTTTAGAGGGTTTCTAGTTTTTTGATGGTTTTGTGGTGCTTCTAGAGTGTACTTTGTATATGTGGGTGTGTGGTGCTTTTAGAGGTTGTACTGTACTTTTTTATGGTGTGTGGTGCTTTAGGTGTACTAGTACTTTGTGGGGTTGTGGTGCTTTTTAGAGTGTAATGTAAATATGATGGGTTTTGTGGTGCTTCTAGGGTATAGTTTCTACTGATGGTGTGTGGTGTTCTTGGTGTACTAGTTTCTACTGTGGTGTGTGGTGCTTCTAGGGTGTACTAGACTATGTGGGTGTGGTTTTTTTTAAGGGTTTCTTTGTACTACTGATGGTTTTGTGGTGCTTCTAGATGTATAGTACTTTTGAGGTGTGTGGTTTCTTCTAGGGGGTAATAGTACTACTGTGGTGTTGGTGCTTTTTGAGTGTACTAGTACTAATGATGGTGGGGTGGTGCTTCTTAAAAGTGTACTTGTACTACTGATGGTGTGTGGTGCTTCTAGAGGGGTTTCTAGTACTACGATGGTGTGTGGTGCTTTTTAGAGTGTACTAGTACTTTCTGATGGTTTTGTGGGGCTTTAGGTGTTTAGTACTTCTGATGGGGGTGTGGTGCTTCTAGAGTGTAAGTATTACTGAAAGGTGTGTGGGCTTCGGTGTTTTAAAAATACTACTGATGGGGTTGTTGGGTTTTCTAGGGGTGTTTCTAGTCTATGATGGGTTGTGTGGTGCTTCTAAAAGTGTACTTTACTTTCCGATGGGTGTGGTGCTTCTAGAGTGTACCCGTTTTAATGGTGGTTTTTGTGGGGCTTCTAGGATGTAAATTGTTCTACTGATGGTGTGTGTTTCTTTGAGTGTAACTAGTATATGATGGTGGGGGGGGCTTCTGAGGTATGTACTACTGAGGTGTGTGGTTTCCCTTTTTGAGTGGGGCTAGTACTATGGTGGTGTGTGGTTTCTTCTAGAGTGTGCTAGACTTTCTGAGGTTTTGTGGGGGTTTTAGGTGTAATAGGAAATATTTATGGTGTGTGTTTTTCTTTGAAATTTTACTAGAAATTTATGGTTTTGGGTGGTTGGGTTCTAGAGTTTTTAGTACTACTGATGGTGTGTGGTGCTTCTAGAGTGTAAGTACTAGGATGGTTTTGTGGTTTCTTCTAGAGGGGTACTAGTTTTACTGATGGTGGTGGGCTTCTAGAGGGGTACTAGTAATATTGGGTGGTTTTGGGGGGTTCTAGGGGGGGTTTTTTGTACTACTGAGGTGTGTGGGGGCTTCTAGGGGTGTACTGTACTACTGTGGTGTGGGTTTCTTCTTTAGTGTACTATTACTTTCCCGATGGTGTGGGTTTCTTCTAGAGTTACTAGTTTTTCTGATGGTTTTGTGGTTTGCTTCTAGAGTGTACTAATACTATGAGGTTTTGGGTGCTTTTAGAGTGTGTAGTATACTGATGGTGTGTGGTGCTTCTAGAGTGTTCTGTACTATGAGGGTGTGGTGCTTCTAGGTGTATATATATGATGGTGTTGTGGGCTTTTAGAGTTTAAATACTACTGTGGGGTGTGTTGCTTTAGAGGGGTGCTAGTACTACTGGTGGGGGTTTTGGTGCTTTAGAGTGTGTTAGTACTATTTGGGGGTGGGATGGTGCTTTTGAGTGTGCTAGTTCTAGGGGGGTGGGATGGTGCTCCCTTTGAGTGTGCTAGTATATGGTGGTGTGTGGGGTTTTGAGTGTGCTAGTACTAATGGTGGTGTTGGTGCTTCTTTGAGGTGGTTTGTACTATGGTGGTGTATGGTGCTCTTGAGTGGTAGTAATAATGGTGGTGTAAGGTGCCCCTAGGTTTACTAGTACTACTGGTGGTGTGTGGTGTTCTAGAGTGTGCTTGTTTAATTTTCTGGTGGTGATGGTGTTCCTTGAGTTTTTCTAGTACACTGAGGTTTTGTGGGTTCTAGAGGTGTAGTACTACTGGTGGGGTTGGTGCTCCTTGAGGTATTGTAAATATTTGGGGGGTGGTGGTGCTTCTAGGGGTGTGTTAGTATTTTGGGGGTGTTGGTGTCTAGAGTGTGCTAGTACTACGGGGGGTGTTGGTGCTCCTAGAGTTTACTATTTCTACTGGTGGGGGTAGGGGCTCCTAGAGGGGTGCTAGTACTACTGGTGGTGTATGGTGCTCTTTGAGGGGTACTGTAAATAATGGGGGTTTTGTGGTGGTTTAGAGTGTGCTAAATACTAAATGGTGGTGTATGGTGCTCCCGGGGTACTGTAATTTCTGGTGGGATTTTGGTGCTCCTTGAGTGTACTAGTACTACGGTGGTTTTGGGGGGGCTTTTGGTGTACTTTTAATAATGTTTGGGGGGTGGTGTTTAGAGTGTGCTTTTGTAATACTGATGGTGTGTGGTGCTTCTTGAGTGTGCTAGTTTCTACTGATGGGGTGTGGTGCTTCTAGAGTGTATTGTACCCAAAGGTGGTGTGTGGTGTTCTTTGAGTGTGCTAGTACCCTGGTGGGTGTGGTGCTTCTAGGAAAATTTGCTTTGTTTCTACTGGTGGGGGTTTGGTTGATTCTAGAGTGGTAATCAAATGGTGGGGGGGTTTTGGGGCTTCTGAGGTCCCGTTTACTGATGGGTTTTGTGGTGGGTTCTAGAGTGTATAAATTTCTACTGATGGTGGGTGGGCTTCTAGAGTGTTCTAGTCCACGATTGGGGTGTGGTGCTTCTAGAGTGTACTGTACTATGATGGTGTTTTGGTGCTTCTGGTGTGCTAAATCCTTTTGGTGGTGTGTGGTGCTTCAGAGGGTGCTAAATATATTGGGGGTGTGTGGTGGGCCCGAGTTTTAATGTACTACTGATGGTGTGGGTGTTCTAGGCGGTTTACTAGTTACTACTGAGGGGGTTTTGGTTTCTTTAGAGTGTACTGTACTATGATGGTGTGTGGTTTCTTTTAGAGTGTCTAGTACACTGATGGGTGTGGTGCTTCTAGAGGGGTTTCTAGTACTACTGGTGGTGTTTTGGTGCTTTAGGTGCTAGTACTACTGGTGGTGTGGGTTTCTTCTAGAGTGTACTAGTTTTTCTGATGGTGTGTGGGGGCTTCTAGAGGGGTACTGTATATGGTGGTGTTTGTGGTGCTTCTTTTAGGGGTACTAGTTTCTACGATGGTTTTGTTTGGGGTTCTTTGAGTGTGCTAGTAAAACTGATGGTGTGTGGGGGCTTTAGGAAATGTACTAGTCTAAAAAGGGGGTGTGGGTGCTTCTAGAGTGTCTAGAATATGATGGTGGTGGTTTCTTCTTTGAGTGTAATGTTTCTAATGGGGTTTTTGGTTTTTTTTTGGGGCTTCTAGAGGGGACTAGTATATTTGGGGGTGGTTTCTTTAAAAGTGTGCTAGTACTATGGTGGTGGTGGTGCTTCTGGTGTTCTCAGTTTCTAATGATGGTGTGGGGTGGGGGCCCTTTTAAAAGGGGTACTAGTTTCTACTGAAGGTGTGTGGTGCTTTTAGAGTGTATAGTACTACTGAAAGGGGTGGGTGCTTTAGGGGTGTACTAGTACTACTGTTTGGGGGGTGGTGCTTTAGAGTTTAAAGTTATGGTGGTGTTGGTGTTTAGGTGTTTTAGTACTACTGGTTTGGGGTATGGTTTCTTCTTAAAAGTGGCTAGTACTACTGATGGTGTGTGGTGATTCTAGGGGTGTTTTCTAGTAATTTCTGTGGTGTGTGGTTTTTCTAGAGTGTATAGTACTTTCTGAGGGTATGGGGCTTTAGAGGTGCTTGTACTTTCTGATGGTGTGTGGTTTCCTTTTAGGGGTGTACTTGTATACGGGGGGTTTTATGGTTGGGTTTAGAGTGTACTAGTACTACTGATGGTGTGTGGTGCTTCTAGAGTGTAATGAAATACTGGGGTTGGGGTTGGTGCTTCTAAAGGTTTTGCCCAGTATATGATGGTGTGTGGTGCTTCTAGAGTGTTTCTGTACTACTGTGGGTGTGGTGCTTTTAGAGTGTGCTTTGTATAATTTGGTTTGGGGTGTGGTTTTTCTTCTAGAGTTGCTAGTACTACTGATGGTGTGTTTGGGGCTTCTAGAGTGTGTGTACTTGGTGGGTGTGGGGGCTTCTAGAGTGTACTTTTATACTGAAAGGTTTTGTGGTCTTCTAGAGTGTGCTAGTACTTTTGGTGGTGTGTGGTGTTCTTTGAGTGTTTCTAGTATTTTCTGAGGTTTTGTGGGGGTTCTAGAGTGTGCCCAGTACACCCGGTGGTTTTATGGGGGCCCTTTTAGAGTGTGTAGTATACTGGTGGTGTGTGGTGAGCCTTGAAAAGTACCTTGTACATGATGGTGGGCAGGTTAATTTTCCTATATTTTACATGTGATGGGGCCCTGGGGTTGGGGGGTTTGTCAGATCCAAAAAGGCACACACTGGGGGCCTTGGGGCTGCCAAAGAAGGGACACCTGGGGCCCGGGGGCTCCCTCACGAGGCACACACTGGGTCCCGGGGACTCCTCACAGAGGCACAACTGGGTCCTGGGAAAAGCCTCAAGAGGCACACATGGGTTTTTTCCCCGGGGCTCCCTCACAGGGCCCACATGGGTCCTGGGGCTCCCCCAAGAGGCACACCCTGGGTCCTGGGACTCCCCCCAGAGGCACAACTGGGTCCTGGGGACTCCCCCACAGGGCACACACTGGGTCCTGGGATCCCTCAAAAGGCAAACAATGGGTCTGGGGCCTCCCTCACAGAGGCACACAATGGGTCCTGGGGGGTCCCTCACGGGGTTTTGAGACTTTAAAAAAGTTACATTGGTAATGACCTAAAATTTTGCACTGTCGCTTACATGTTGTTTTGAATAATTTATATTAAAGTTATGGTTGAATATGAAGAAGTTTAAGTGGATATGATTTCTTTACAATAGGCAAAGTCAGGGTATTTTTTACCAGAATAATTGGTAATACGCCTCTTTGCATAAAATACTTTGACATTTTCTTGAACAGTTGAGTTATTAGCTCTAAATTCGTTAATTTAATCGCACTCCAGTACCTAATGAAGCGAGGTGTGACAACAGTCCATCTGGCAGAGTTTACATTTAGTTATGTCTACATCAGCTGTTGATGGTGATGCAAACTCCCAGAGATACTGGTAATGCAGCCGGAGCCAGATACTAGTGACATCCAAGAGTCTGCTCATGTTTTTTGTTGGCTGCACCATAGACATGTGGCTCCTCAGGCTTGATAGAATGATGATAGGTGGACTGACTGGTGTCATTGTCCCTCATTCTCAAGTCAGTAAAGTTCAATTTAATTTTTTTCATATTACTGTCGTCTAACTGCTAATTGAAAACCCAAGACTATAATTTACTTCCTCCATAAAATCATATGCCTTTGCCAGTTCAACAGTTCTATCAAGCATCTGTTAACCAGTGTGAGATGGAATCCACAGATGTACCCTGACTCCACTGTCTACAGTTCTATCACACTTGTGTCTGACTTCTGATACAAGCATGCCACAATTGGCATTCGTGGATTTAAGGGCATTTAAGGATGAGAGAGAATCATTTATAGTTAAAGTGTCAACTTAATTACATGAATGCAAGGAGTATAACAAACAGTTCAGTATGAAGGGTAGAAGCCTAATTATTGATGCGTGTTCCAGTTTCTTTGAGGACCATTACTGTGTGTGACAACAACACACTATCAACTTCACTACTGGATTGGTAAATAGAGCCATCAACATGCATAATTTGTGGAAGAGAGTGCTGAGTGACTAAGACATCAGCACAACTTAAGACATCGTGCTTCGCTTTAATACAAAGCTTTGGTTGTGATTTATAAAGCGTTTGTCAGTGGTCAGTCGTCACGTGAGGTCACAGACCCTGAGCTGCTTTGGGGATTAGCGTGGACGGTTACAAAGCATGGCTTGCTTCTGCAGTGTTTTAAAAACTGAGGTTGGAGAGTTGAAGGAGGAGGTCTTGCTTCTCCAGGAGGAGATTAGGAGGCTGAAGGTCCACCTCAATGGGTTGGGGAGGTGTGAGGTGGCTGGGTTGGGGGGAATGAGATTCTGCAGTGAGGTGCAGTTTCTCCGCTGTAAGGAGGCGTGTTGGGGGGTAGCAACGGCCCCCACGGGAGGTGAGCCCAGCACCTGCTCAAGGGGCGATTTGTTACAGTAAGGGGGAGGCGATCAAATAAGGAAAGTTAAGGGTGAAGATCTGAGGGGGAAAATCGCTTCTCTGTTTCTCCGGGATGAATGACTTCAGTGGCCCCTGAAGGTAAGGGTACTACTGCCCCTGCTAATGAAGGTAAGCCTTTTTTGTGGTTGGGGACTCCAGGTAAGATTATTGACCGTGCTTTTTGTAATAGGGAAAAAGAAGTGAGGTAGAGTGTGCTTCCTGGGGGCTGGTGTTGGGGACATTGTCAAAAGGCTGGATAATATATGTCAGGTAAGGGAAAAACCCCATTATCTGTCTCAGTGTGGTGGAAATGTTTTGGGAAGGTGGGAGGAAGAGCTGCTAGATAAGTAGGGGGCAGCTTTGTTTTCATTAAGAAAGGGGAGGGATCCCAATCAATGTAGCATCTTGCCTAGAAGGGGAGTAGGAAATGAAGGTTTCTGGGGCAATTGGTGAAAATTGTGGCTAACAGATACTGAAAAAAATTGCAATCCCATTCATTGACAACTGGAACAATTTTTAGGCAAACTGATATGTATGAAAAGGGTGGGGTAATTCTCTGGGCGGGGGTGGTACACTTGCAACCGATGGAAGGCCATTGGTGAAAGCCTATTTTTTTAAAACTGTTTAAAGTAGGGTTTGGGTTGTGTGGGGAAAAAGAGGTTGCAACACTGGGGGTTTGGGAAACAGAAAATGTAAAAAAAAGGCATTCACGAAGTTAAAAATAAAGCAATAGAACATCGCAAAAAAGGGGGACAGAGGGGCGAAAGGGACTAGCTCCCTTAAAGGGTTTTTACTATACAAATACAGGAGTGTTAGAAAAAGATAGTTTGGTAAATTAATTGAAGTGGGGAAAAACAAATATTATTGCAAAAAGAGACTGGCTCAATCTGAAAGATAGAGAGAGCCCTCTGAAAGTACATACAAGGCTATAAATTATTCCACACTACGGGTAAAACAGGAAATTGGTGGAGAGCGAGTAGTCAGAGACAATTTAAATTGTTGTGTTAGACAAGATATTAAATTAGAAGGCAGCCCCCTGAATCTGTTTTGGGTTCAGTTCTCGAGGGGGAGAAAAACTA
This sequence comes from Cherax quadricarinatus, assembly GCF_026875155.1. Lineage (NCBI taxonomy): Eukaryota > Metazoa > Arthropoda > Malacostraca > Decapoda > Parastacidae > Cherax > Cherax quadricarinatus. Next base: position 22,096,667 of record NC_069401.1, on the reverse strand, counting down.
ATTTTGGGTGTGATTTACGGGCCCCCAAAAAATTTGATGGGTGCAGTAAACTTCTATGGGACGAAATTCGTAAGGGGATTAATACGAAAATGTTGTGCTAATGGGAGATTTAACAAATAGACAGATTGATGGAGAAATTTGACGGGGAAATTTTTGGTGGGGTTGACTTTCTTGATACGACCCAGGTTTGTTTTTTAAAACATTTTTGGGGACAGACCCAACTAGGGGAAAAAAACCCTCCTTTGATTTGGGTTTTCTTGCATTAGGGAAAAAAACAAATTTAAATTTAATTTGGGTTTTAATGATGAGTTTGGGGGGGTGATAAAAAAAAACCATCATTTTTAAATATATCATGGAATTCCCCTAAAAATGGCAATCAAGTTCCTTTCCCTGACTTTCGCTTGGCTGTTTCATGGGAACTAAAAATTATAGGGGGGCCTGAAGGGAAATTTGCCCTGCCCTGGGGGTTTCAGGTAGGGGGTTTGATGGTTCCCGTTATGATCCCTTTCCAGGGCATGGGTTCTAGCTGCTATTTAATTTATTTTCCCAAAAATAGGGAAATCAGATCAAAAAAAAAGGATCCTAAAGGGGATGAACAATAGATTAAAATATCTGTTTGGTTTCAAAAAAAGAGGCATTTTAAAAGGAAATCAAAAGGGGGAGGGGGGGGAAATTTTAAGAAATCGATTTATTCATTAAAAAGAGAGAAAAAAAAAAGGGAATTAGAAAAGAAAAAAGGGTTTTTATAAAGGTTTAAAGTTGAAAAAAGAATCAAAGGGAACTAACCCAAAAAGGGATTCTTTCTTTTTATAAGAAGTAAGATCAGGGACAAGATGGCCCACTCAAAATTTCCCTGGGGTCACCCTCACGACAGTGAAAAGGGGAAAGTGTGGGAATTTTTAAACATATTTCCCTTTCTCTTTTTTTACACAGGGGATACCAGGGGATATTCCCAGTAAGAAAAATTTTATGTAAAAACAGGACGAAAAAAAAAATGTGCACTTTTTGGGCCCCAAAAAGTGCCCATGGTCCTTGGGCAAATAGAAAAATTTAAAAACCTAACAAATCCCCGGGCCCCTGATGAACTGTATGAAAGGGGTTCTAAAGGAATTTTAAAGAGGAGTTTGCACACCTTTGGTAATCTTTTAAAACAAATCCCCTACAAACTGGATGGGCCAGAAAAGGGGAAAAATGGCAAATTTGGGAACCTATTTTAAAAAAAAGGTGCAGGTCCTTAGCTTCGAATATAGACCAAAAAAGCCTAACCCATAGTGGGAAAATTTAGGGAAACAATAATTGCCGGGGGCAGTTCGTACCCCCATTTGAAAAGCAAAAATTTTAATCAAAAATCTCAGCATGGTTTTACAAAGGGGCTTTCCTGCCTTACAAAAATTTTTTAAACTTTTTTCACTAAGGTATTTGAGGAGGTAGATCATGGTAATGAATAGATATTGTGTTTTATGGACTTTAGTAAGGGGTTTTGACAGGGGGCCCACATCAGGGAAATTTGGGGAAAAATTTAAAACACATGGAATAGGAGGAGAAAATTTTTTTTCCCGGATTTGAGGCATGGTTTTCAAATAGGGAGCAGAGAGTTTTTCATAAAAAGGGGAGAAAACAGAGTGGGGAAAACGTCACGAGCGGTGGTTTCCCCGGGGTCAGTGTTGGGCCCCCTGCGTTCACCCAAACTACATAAAAAGACATTGATGAGGGCATAAAGGCGAAAATCGGCAAGTTTGCCGGGTGACACCCAAAATTTGGCCGTCCCCCCCAATTCTTCTTTTCGAGGACATTCGAGCAAATCCCGGAAGATTTGAAAAGGGTGATGCCAGTTGGGTTTGGAAAAAAGTGGGAAAATTTCGTTTAATTTTAGGGCCCAAAAGCAAAAAATTCTAAATGTTGGACAAAGGGCAATAAACCCTGCCACTTTTTAAAAATAAATAATGTAGATCTTAAAATTTCGGATTGCGTAAAAAATTTGGAGTTTTGGTTAGCGTAAACTGAAACCAAGTCAACAGTGATAAGTGTTCGCAAAAAAAGCTTTTTAGTAATCCTTGGTTCATACAGAAGCATTAAAAATTAGGAGTCCTCAGGGTTTTTCTTAAAACGTACTCCTTGGTTTGGCCCCTTTAGATTATTTCGGGACAGTTTTGGTAACGTTTTTTGGGTTTGGGTATAAATTTTCTGGAAAAAAGTACAAAAGGGGGAAGGGCAAAGATGATCCCATGTATCAGAAACCCTTCCCCCTTTAAGATAGCTAAGGGGCCCCGAAATGCCTTCTAGAAAGGGCGTAGAATTAGGGGGGAAATTTATTGAGGTGGGATAAAAGGGGAAACAGGAATATTAAAGGGGTTTTAAATAGTGTGCTTTTAAAAAAATCTAAACCCAGACAGGACTCGCAGCTGGTTTTAAATTGGAAAAATTCGATTCAGGAAAGGGTATAGGAAAGTACTGGTTTTTTTAATAGAGTTGTGGATGAGTGGAACAAAATCCCAAGTACCGTTATAGAGGCCAGAAAGTTGTGTAGTTTTAAAAAAAGGGGTTTGGGTTTAAAAACAGGGAAAAGATGTGGGTGGGTGTGAGTTAGACCCGATAGCTTGTGCTAAAAAGGTCGGTTGCCGTTTTTTCCTCCCTTAAGTCCAAAGGTTTACCTGCCCCCGACTAGGGTTTGGGTTTCATTGGTTTTAAATGGTTTGGGGACTTGGACCTGCCTGCATGGGCCGGTTTGGCCCCCCTGGGGAGTGTTCCTTCGTTCTTATGTTCTTATGTTCTTATGTTTTTTTTTTTGGGGGGGGGGGGGGAAATGAAGGTTTTTTGAATTTAAGGGAATTTTCCACGGGGAAAGGGGTGTTTTCGTTGTTGTGTTGCTTGACATAGATCATGTTTATGATTCTTTCGGGGGTCAGTTCCCGGTTTTTTTTTTTCCATTAGGAGGAGTGGGTTTTCCAGGTTGAAGTTTAAATCTGGGAGATTTTTGTGGGAAGGGTTTGATGGGTTTGCCTGGGGCATTTCAATTTCCAATAAAAACTTTTTTTTCATGCTTTTTGGGTATCAAGTTCTTTTTAGCCTGCTTATAAATTGATTTATACGAGGGCCCTCCTGAATGTTTTTATTGCTTTTTTTCTGCAAAAATTTTTTAAACCCCCCAAATTTCCCGTCTGGGCCCTTTTAAAGAGCAAGTGAAGGCGCAGCATAGTCAACCCGGACCCCAAAGTAAGCAAAACATATAATTTTTACTAAATTAAAATTAACCCCCATACTTTGGGAGAAAAAACCCCACCCCAGCTTAAGTGCTTCAGCTTTGTATTACGACGTCTTGTACAAAAAGTCCAAATAATTTTTACCTCAAACTTGGATTCCTGAATCTAGTTACATATTCTGTCGAGGGAAACCTTTCAAATGGGGTTTTCCCGCGGACTGCGCCTCTGTGTGTGGAAGGACACCCTTTTCTTAGTATTTTGTCTTCTCAAAACAAGGGTGATCAGTTCAGGTCATGAAGAAATCATTTTGGGGTTTGGGCGCCTTTTTTTGGGCCCCAATTAAATTTACTTTCCCTTTTATGCTCCTCGTCGAGCTCCCAAATTTTTTTTAACTTTTTTTTGACTGAAATTTATGACCGCAAACTTTTCATTTTGACCTGCTTGCTCTCTATCTGTTGTCTTCAATATTTGTTATTGACCTTTTGGTTTTTTTTATACTCTGTTCTTGGCCTTAAAGTTTACTGAAGGGGCGTGCATCATTGTTGTTTCCATCTTCAGCCTCACTCTCAGAGTTTATGATTTTGTGTGTCTATACTCATCTATTTGTACTCACCTATTTGTGGTTGGCAGGGGTCGATTCACAACTCCTGGGCCGCCTCTTCACTGATATATATATATATATATATATATATATATATATATATATATATATATATATATATATATATATGTATGTGTGTGTGTGTGTGTGTGTGTGTGTGTGTGTGTGTGTGTGTGTGTGTGTGTGTGTGCGCGCGTGTGTATGTGTGTGTGTGTGTGTGTGTACTCACCTATTTGTGGTTGCAGGGGTCGAGTCCTAGCTCCTGGCCCCGGTGTGTGTGTGTGTGTGTGTGTGTGTGTGTGTGTGTGGTGTGTGTGTGTGTGTGTGTGTGTGTGTGTGTGTATGTGTGTGTGTGTGTGTGTGTGTGTGTGTGTGTGTATGTGTGTGCTCACCTATATGTACTCACCTTATGTGGTTGCAGGGGTCAAGTTATAGCTCGCCGCTACTAGGTCAACTCTCTTTCCCAGCTTCAAGAGTTTTGTCGTACCTCTTCTTAAAGCTAAGTATAGATCCCACCTCTGCCACTATACTCTCCAGACTGCTGCATTTCTTGACAACTCTAAGGTTACAAAAATACTTTCTAACATTCCTATGACTCATCTGAGTTTTCAACTTCCAGTTGTGCCCTCTTGTTCCTATTTCTCATCTCTGAAGCATTCTGTTCCCGTTCACCTTGTCGATTCCCCTCCGTATTATATCTTCCTTAGTCCTCTGTCCTCCAGTGTCATCAGGTTGAGTTCCCTTAACTTCTCTTCGGGACAAGTCTCGCTGTAAACCTCTGCACTTTATCCAATTTCTTGATTTGCTTAACCAAATATAGGTTTTATACTAGTGCAGCGTACTTCAATATGGGCCTGATTTACACGGTGTACAGTGTCGTGAATGACTCCCTACCTAGACGCGCATATGCTGAAGCGGTTATATGGTTGACGTGCGCCTCTGGGGATACATGTTCGGCATGATACTCATTCCAAGGTCGTTCTTCCTGAGTGAGGTTTGGAGCCTTTGCCTTTTAAGCCGGAACTCCGTCTGCCGTCTTCTTTGTCTTTTCCAAGATTCATAGCTTTGCACTTTGTGGGGTTAAACTCCAGGAGCCTTGTCACACCAGGCTTGCAGCCTGTCCCGTTCGTCGTCTGCTTGTATTTTCTTCATTAGTTTCAAGTCGTCTACAAACTTGGGTATCTCTGACTGTATCCCATCCGTCATGTCATTCACGTATACCAGAACCAGCACCGGCCTAGGATTGATGCTTGTGGAATCCCTTGTGGAATCCCACTCGACACAAGCACCTATTCCGGCACTACGACTTGGATCACCATGCGTTGTTTCTTTCCTGTTAGGTATGTCTTGATCCACTGTAGTGCTTTTCCTGTCATTCCTGTCTACTCCTCTAGCTTTTGTACGATAGTACGATAGTGTGTCAAAAACCTTCTTACAGCCCAAGAAAATGCAATCTAACCATCCCTTTCTTTCCTGCCTTATAGCAGGATTTTCCATCCCCGAAGCCATACTGGTTGTCATGTATAAACCCACTACTTTCTACGTGCTCCTCTACTCTTCACCTGATAATATTCTCCATAACTTTACATACTATACATGTTCCGAGAGACTTACTGAAGAGTGTTGCTAACAGCACACACAGTGCCTCTGCTTCCTCTCTCAGGATCCAGGGAGAGATATATGATCCCATCGCCTTTGAGGTATCTAACTCACATAGTTTCTTCTCCTCCTCGGTTGTGTATTGTGTCCAGCACTAGCTGATGCACTTTCCAACTTAAGGTTGCCGGGAGCCTTTGTGTCTCTAAGAATACTTCCCTAAATATCGTGCTGAACTCTTCACATACTTCCTAGTCACTCCTTGTGAGCGCCCTTTCTTCCTTCTTCAGCCTGATTGCCTGGTCCATGACTGTTGTTTTCCTTTGGGTCAGATTTGGCTTTTGATGTTATGTCATTCTCAAGTTGTCGTTGTGCTTCTCTCCCTATCCAGGCATATTCGTTTCTTCTGGCTCTTTGGCTCAGCTCCATACTCTAGCACATTTGGCTGTAGCCTCTTTACACCGGGTGTAGAGAGGCCAAACTACAATAGGAGTGGTTTTTCCACTGTTTTTATTGCCCCTGGGTACGAACTTTTCCTCTGCCTCCATGTGTGTATGTACTCACCTATTTGTGGTTGCAGGGGTCGAGTCTTAGCTCCTGGCCCCGCCTCTTCACCGGTTGCTACTGGGCCCTCTCTCTCCCCGCTCCAGGAGCTTTATCAAACCTCGTCTTAAAACTGTGTATGGTTCCTGCCTCCACTACGTCATTTTCTAGGCTATTCCACTGCCTTACAACTTATGACTGA
>NC_069401.1:22055559-22090025 GCF_026875155.1 Cherax quadricarinatus | reverse complement strand
TCCCCTTTGGGAGAAGAGCATTGTTTCATAGTAGAAACAATATGGAGATGAAGTGACAGATGGAGCTTTATAGCGCCAAGAGGTGAGACGTAGGCCATAGGAGAGGTAAGAACTCAGATGCTGAGAGGTCAGGTCCCTCTCAATCCAGCCGCTCTTACTAGTGGAAGTTGTCGAAGTTGATTGCAGGTCTGTACCAAGATACCCTTGGTACTTGACAACTTCCACTAGTAAGAGCGGCTGGATTTGAGAGGGACCTGACCTCTCAGCATCTGAGTTCTTACCTCTCCTAGTGGCCTACGTCTCACCTCTTGGCGCTATAAAAGCTCCATCCTGTCACTTCATCTCCATATTGTTTCACACTATGAAACAATGCTCTTCTCCAGACTGAGGGACTGACCACCTCAAAACTTTAAGGGTGATGGACTGATTACATCGTCTTCAAGTATCTTCTGCTTCTATCAGCTTTTCTGTACTTGACTGAAGAAGCCTACTGTGTAGGCGAAACGTTTCATAATAAAGATACCTAACTGTTGCATATGTGTCTTACCTAACAACCTGTCGGTATTTTATACCATTTTAATGTTCAACAACAATGATGCACGACCCTTCAGTAAACATTAAGGCCAAGAACAGAGTATAAGAAAAACAAAAGGTCAATAACAGAATATTGAAGACAACAGGATAGAGAGCAAGCAGGTCAAAATGAAAAGCTGCTGGTCATAAATTTCAGTCAAAAAGAAAATGATTGGGAAAAATGGGAGCTCGGCGAGGAGCAAGAAATAGGGAAAGTAAAGTTAATTGAGGCAAGAAAGGCGCCACAAACCACCAATGACTCGTTCATGACCTGAGGCTGATCACCTTGATTGAGAAGACGACAATACTAAGAAAGGGTGTCCTTCCACACAGAGAGGCGCAGTCCGCTGGATCCAGTTGCATGATGTCTCGACTAGAATATGTAACTAGATACAGGTATCCAAGCTTTGAGGTCCCAATACTTGGACTTGTTGTGACAAGACTGTCGATAATACAAAGCCTGAGAGCACTTAGAGCTGTGGTAGGTGTTCATCCCTAGTATGGAGTTAATTTTAATTTAGTGAAAATTATATGTTTTGCTTACATTAGGTCACTTGGTTGACTATGCTGCGCCTTCACTTGCTCTTGTACAAGTCAGACTGGAAATTTGGAGGGTTTGAAAATTTGCAGAAATAAGCAATGAGAATCATTCTAGGATGCCCTCGTACCACAAATTTATAAGCATGCTGAAAGAACTTGATATCCAAAGCATGAAAAAAAATCTTTATTGGTATTGAAATGCTCAGGCAAACCCATCCAAACCCTTGCACAAAAATCTCTCAGACTTACTTCAACACTGGCAAACCACTCCTCCTAATGGATAATAAAAACCGGAACTGACCTCCGAAAGAATCATAAACATGATCTATGTCAAGCAACACAACAACGACACATCACCGTTCCGTGGAAAAATTACCTCATTCTAAAACCTTCACTTCCCCCCCCCCCAAAAAAAAAAAACGCTTTATAAATCACAACCAAAGCTTTGTATTAAAGCGAAGCACGATGTCTTAAGTTGTGCTGATGTCTTAGTCACTCAGCACTCTCTTCCACAAATTATGCATGTTGATGGCTCTATTTACCAATCCAGTAGTGAAGTTGATAGTGTATTGTTGTCACACACAGTAATGGTTCTCAAAGAAACTGGAACACGCATCAATAATTAGGCTTCTACCCTTCATACTGAACTGTTTGTTATACTCCTTGCATTCATGTAATTAAGTTGACACTTTAACTATAAATGATTCTCTCTCATCCTTAAATGCCCTTAAATCCACGAATGCCAATTGTGGCATGCTTGTATCAGAAGCCAGACACAAGTGTGATAGAACTGTAGACAGTGAAGTCAGGGTACATCTGTGGATTCCATCTCACACTGGTTAACAGATGCTTGATAGAACTGTTGAACTGGCAAAGGCATATGATTTTATGGAGGAAGTAAATTATAGTCTTGGGTTTTCAGTTAGCAGTTAGACGACAGTAATATGAAAAAAATTTAATTGAACTTTACTGACTTGAGAATGAGGGACAATGACACCAGTCAGTCCACCTATCATCATTCTATCAAGCCTGAGGAGCCACATGTCTATGGTGCAGCCAACAAAAAACATGAGCAGACTCTTGGATGTCACTAGTATCTGGCTCCGGCTGCATTATCAATATCTCTGGGAGTTTGCATCACCATCAACAGCTGACGTAGACATAACTAAATGTAAACTTTGCCAGATGGACTGTTGTCACACCTCGCTTCATTAGGTACTAGAGTGCGATTAAATTAACGAATTTAGAGCTAATAACTCAATTGTTCAAGAAAATGTCAAAGTATTTTATGCAAAGAGGCGTATTACCAATTATTCTGGTAAAAAATACCCTGACTGCTTATTGTAAAGAAATCATATCCACTTAAACTTCTTCATATTCAACCATAACTTTAATATAAATTATTCAAAACAACATGAAAGCGACAGTGCAAAATTTTAGCTTATTACCAATGTAACTTGTTTAAGTCTCAAAACTTTGTGAGGGAGTCCCAGGACCCAGTGTGTGCCTCCGTGAGTGAGTCCCAGGACCCAGTGTGTGCCTCTGTGAGGGAGTCCCAGGACCCAGTGTGTGCCTCTGTGAGGGAGTCCCAGGACCCAGTGTGTGCCTCTGTGAGGGAGTCCCAGGACCCAGTGTGTCTCTCTGTGAGGGAGTCCCAGGACCCAGTGTGTGCCTCTGTGAGTGAGTCCCAGGACCCAGTGTGTGCAGTCTGTGAGGGAGTCCCAGGACCCAGTGTGTGCCTCTGTGAGTGAGTCCCAGGACCCAGTGTGTGCAGTCTGTGAGGGAGTCCCAGGACCCAGTGTGTGCCTCTGTGAGTGAGTCCCAGGACCCAGTGTGTGCCTCTGTGAGGGAGTCCCAGGACCCAGTGTGTGCCTCTTTGAGGGAGTCCCAGGACCAGTGTGTGTCTTTGGGGGAGGGTACCATATCGGAGTATTGAAAATTTCTCAGCGTTGAAACTTCATATTGTTTTCAGCAGTCTTTGCTGTGTGACCTGAGGATTTAGCTTTTAGTTTTGATTTAATATTCAGAACCCATTACATGTACTTGGCCTAGGGGCCTTGTAGCCTTGTTCTCCAGTTACAGCAGTCTATTCTGCCCCAGATATTAAACCAACGTGTCTGGTCAGTTTATTAATATATGTTAATTATATTAAATGCTAGAACTGTCTTGGTCAATCGGAAGTAAAAGACTGATGATGGCTCTTCGAACCTCCATCGATTAACTGTAAGGCAGACAAGTCACCATGCTAGCAGACTAGAATGTCTCTCGTGATCAGCGACTGGACGGACAGATACTTGAAGGGTTTAGCGATGTGTAAAATAATCCTTCTCCCACCTTCCTTCCAAAACAGCAGATGAACACGTTCAGTTTTGCATTTGGTGCTCTCCTTCACCATCTGCTCGTTTAGTGGTGCCTCTTGGAACACTTGAGCTACGTATATTGATCACGGTCAAGCAAACACGAGGACTCACTAAGCTGGAAACTGTGGATGTGCACGGGACTCACTGTAGCCAGGAATAATTGTGCTATTGAATGGATTATTTTTATTCATAACTTCCATCAAGGAAGGTTCCTTGATGTTGGTTGAGGGGCTCTTGATTAGGAACTGAATATATGCTCCAGTTCCTGATTAAGCCTGAATACCTTCCATCCTCCCCGAGCCCACAGGTGCGTTAATCACTCCGGGTTTTGCGCTTCCTCTTGATTATTTAATATTGTAATCATAACTCCAGTGCTAAACCCATAAGGGTCATACTAGCGCTGGGTTTTGAATGGAATTAATTAAAGCTGAAAAGGAGAGAAATGGTTTAGATACGTCTCAAGAACAACAGATATATATCCCAATGATATCTCAAGCTGGCATCAGCCTCCATATGTTTATTATTGGTCACAACACTAACAGATTAATGAATAAGACAAAATGTGTAACACTTGGGTATCTTTATTGCTGAAACGTGTTCGCCTGCGTAGCATGGGTTTTATGTCAGAGGGGAGACGCAGAAACGGGAGACAGCGTCACATGTGGCGGGCCTCTCTAGGTTGCTGTCTCAGATAAATATTATGGAATACAAATATGGCAAGTTGGATTAAAACACATGTGCGTTTGTATGACCTTGTCGGTTTAGCGCTTTCTTTCATTATAATTACTACTAATAAAAACACATGTTCAGTACTTGGATAGTTTTACTGCCAAAAACGTTTCACTTGTGCAGCAAGTTTCTTCAGTCTTTCATTCAACTAAAGAAGTTTGCTTCGCAGACGAAACATTTGAACAATAAAATGGTATACAGGTGTTGTGCGCATTTGCCTTATTCATCAGTCAGCTGCCATCTAGCAAAAACTACAGCGCCTGGAATCACATTCAGACTTGACTCAAGCGAACTGGAACACTGGGTCCAAATTCATGATAAATAGAACATGTGCAATCTGGGTATCTTTATTGAGGAAACGTTTCGCCACACAGTGGCCTTCATCAGTCCATACAAAGGAGAATCTGAAGACAGGAGGAGAATTGAGGTAATCAGTCCCTCAACCTTGAGTCGATGTGGTCAGTCCATCAATCTTGGGCACGACCTACTTCAACATTGAACAAATGTTACACGACCTATGACTGCTTCACCTCTCCTGCAAACGGTTTATAAGCTGCTCTCAGCACGTTGCGTATTCTATTCAAGATTGATGGGACTGCCCTCATCGACTCTAAGGTTGAGGGAACTGATTACCTCATTCTCCTCTGTTCTTCAAAATTCTCCACGGCGCGCGCTCGCGGACTGATGACGCCTCTGTGTGGCGAAACGTTTCCTCAATAATAAGATACCAAGAGTTGCACATGTGTCTAATTTATCAACATGTCGGTTCTCTGAACCATTCAGTCTACAAACGGTCAAATTCTCATAGATCAGGGAGCTTCATAGCATCCTTGAGAGATGTGCCATGTCGGAAAAAATATTAGTTGTTACAGTAGATTGTTTCACTTACTCCCCTCAAAAATAAATTAATTTAATAAAAGTTCCTCAGATTGATATCTAAGCAATAGCAAAGAACTACAGGACCTCAATAGCACTAACATCCATATCATAAATTCTTTGAAAGGGTCTAAGAAGCAAGCTCTCACCACCCATCTAGAAACCCATCAGTTACACAATAACCACGTGCACATGGGGTTAGAACAGGTCGCTCCTGTCTGTGGCGCTCAAACTATTGATCACAACGACAAGGGCCTAAATGCACTAGAAGACAAATCGAATGCGGATGTAATATATACAGTCTTTGCAAGCTTCGACAAGTGTGACCATGGCGTAATAGCGCACAAATGCGTGCTAAAGAAATAACAGGAAAGTCGGTCGTGGATCGATAATTTCCTCACTAACAGACGCAGAGGGGGTGAAAGTAGTCGTCAACAGAGTAAAGTTCCGAGGCAGTACGGTGGAAAAAGCTCTGTTCACAGTGGCACAGTACTAGCTCCTCATCTTGTTCCTCCAGCCTCATAATCCGACATAGGACATGGATGTCAGCCACATGCACCGTGTCTTCCTTTGCAGGATGACCCCGAATCTTGCATGACAGTGTCTTCCATGGCCGGGACCTGCAGGCTCAGGCGGACATCAACCAAAATCTTTCAGTGGCTGCGGAACAACTCAATTTGACAGTTCAACGATGAGAAATTTCAATTACTTCAAGGATATGGGAAACATGAGGAAATTAAATCTTCATCAGAGTACAAAAACAAATTCTGGCCACAAATGAGCGAAACACCAACGTCAAAGACCTGGGAGTGATTATGTCGGAGGATCTCACCTTTCCAGGGCACCATAACATTGTTAATTGCATCTGCTAGAAAAATGACAGGATGCGCTCGCTTCTGCGTCTCACACGCTCAAAACTAGGAGGCCAAGCCCATGAATGACACTCTTTCCGGTCACTTTTTCTGACCCCCCCCCCCCCCCCCCCCCCCCCCCCCCCCCCCCCCCCCCCCCCCCCCCCCCCCCCACCACACCCCACCTCTTAGGCTGGAATATTGCTGCACTCTAACAGCTCTTTCAAGGCAGGTTGAAATTGCCGACCTAGAGAAAATGTACAGAGAACTTTACGTGCGCATAACGGAGTTAAAACACGCTCAATTACTGGGAGCGCTTGAGGTTTCTAAACCTGTATTCCTGGAACGCAGGAGGGAGAGATACATGATATATACACCTGCGAAAATCCTAGAGGTCTAGTACCTCGAACTTGCAACGAAATCATCACTTCGAAAGCAAAGACTGGCAGACCATGCCCATCCCCAATGAAAAGCAGGGGTGTCACTAGCTCGTAAGAGCATACAATTAAGTGTCAGGGGCCCGAGACTGTTCAACTGCCTCCCAGCACACATCTCTGCGCGCGCGCTCGCTACCAACAGACCCTGCAGTCATTTCAAGCTGGCACTGGACAAGCCACCTAAAGTCAGGTCCTGATCAGCGGGCTGTGGCTCGTTACGTTGGTTTGCGTGCAGCAGCTCGCAACAGCTGGTGATCAGGGCCTGTCCACCAGGAGGGCCTGGTCACAGACCGGGCCGCGGGGCGTGACCCCGAAACATCTCTCAAGGTAAACTCAGGTGTATTTACTAGCTACGTTATTTTATATGGTATTGAACTTATTTAAAAAAATTTGGGAAGAAAACTAAGTATGTAAGGAATTTTAAGAACTCGTTGCCGTAATGTGGTTTTTAGGTTTGTAAGAAAAGATTTTTATCGGATTTATAACCCGGATGGTTAGCACCCAGGTTAACCAAGAACGCAGTACACCATGAAGGTTGGTCTGTCTTATTTCATGTGTGGTCCTTAATCTTGTTCCCCAGGATGCCACCCACCACTGATGACTATCACCAGGTATCAAAATACTTGACTAGGTGAACAGGACACAGGTGTAAGGAAAATACCCGTGCGGGAATCGGAACACGGACCTCGCGTGTTTTTACATGTAAGTGCTGAGAGCTTTGCCAACTACCAGGCTTGGGACCTGATATTTTTGTCATTAAATTATTAAATTGTCATTAAATATACTCTCTTCTCTGTTATTATGATATGGAAGCAAAGCCATAGTTGCTTGTGGCTACAGCATATATGTTGGTCAGGAAAACAGGATAAATGTTTCCTGCTCACGCGGCGTCTCGCTCTCTCAGCTACGTGATGCCCCACAGCTGGAGGTTTTTGGTCCTCTGACCGAGGCCTTCAGCTGGCTATCCTCACCCCTTTAAAAAATGTATTGGTACATGAACAATATATTATAGGGTTTATTTTGTGTAAAAGTGAATGAAGTGCAAATTCGAGCTTATTATTATTATGATATTCTTTATTATTATTATTATTATTATTATTATTATATTATTATTATCATTATTATTATTATTAATTAATTATTATCATTCTTATTATTATTCTTATTATTATTATTTTGATTAATTATTCTTATTATTTTTATTGTTGTTGTTGTTGTTGTTGTTTTTGTCTAGTTGCTCGTTATTAATTTATTATGATTATTCTTATTATTATTTTATTATTATTATCATTATTATTATTAATATTATTTTTCTTATTATTTATTATTATTATTATTATTATTATTTTGATTGTGTTGTTGTGGTTTTTGTTCTTGATGCTCGTTATTAATATATGATTATTTTTGATTATTATTATTATTATTAGTTATTATTATGATTAATCGTATTATTATTACTTATTATTATTATTGTTATTATTATTATTATTATTATTATTTTCTTATTATTATTATTATTATTATTAATTTAATTATCATTATTATTATTGATTATTATATTATTATTATTATTATTATTATTATTATTATTTAGTATTATATTATTATTATTGTTAGTATTATTATTTATTATTATTATTATTATCTTATATTATTATCATCATTCTTATTAATTTTGATTATTAATATTTATTATTATTATTATTATTATTATTGTATTATTATTGTTTATGTTCCTTATTGCTCGTGATTAATATTATTATTATTATTATTATTATTGTTCTTCTTATATTATTCTAGTTACTTTGTTAGACTCATAGTTAGTATGCTAGGTTCCTATTAGTTTGTAAGGGTCATAATTAGTTGTTAGGGTCTGGGTTAGGTTTGTCCGTTCATATTTAGTTTGTTAGATTTGTAGTTAGTTTGTTAGTTCATAGCTAGTTTGTTAGTTTTTAAATTTTGTTAAGGTTTGCGTTTTAGTTCCCTTAAGTCTATAGTTTGTTAAGATCTAGTTGGGTAGGTTCATAATTAGTTTGTTAGTTTCATTTGGTTAAAGTTTCTAATTTCTTTTATTGGCTTATAGTTTGAGAGGTTTATAGTTAGAATCATGGGTTTGATAGTTTCATAGTTTGTTACTTTTATAGTTAGCTAGTTTTTTAAGTTTATGCTTAGTTTGTTAGGTTTATAGTTAACAGTTGGTTAGTTCATAGTTTGACAAGTGTATGTTAGTTTGCTAAGTTCATAGTTAGTTAAGCTAGGTTCATAGTTTGTTAGTTTACCATGTCGTTAATAGTATGTAATACCGACAGATGATAAATTAGACACATGTGCAACATCTGGGGACTGATTACCTCATCTTCTACCTTTTCAGTCTTCTGTATTGTAGATGAAGCCAATGGTTGGCGAAAATTCTGCTGATGAAGATACCAGTTGCTGAGACATGATGTTTACAGTGTAGTCACGAATTTATGCCGGGTGAGCGCCCCGGCATAACGCCGTGCAGGAAAAATCAAAGGCCTAAGTCGCATACAGGGGGTCTTTTTTTTTGTCAGGTGCATTTATGCGGGTAGCAGCCATTACGCATGGACGTCACGGCTGCTGCCACGCACTCCACAGTGACTCCTCAGTGCTCGGCGTGGCTGCCATGGGTGAGAGGAAGGTGTTGCATTTTTGTCTCTCATCCGCCCCAACTTTGCTGTGTTCCTTTGTTTTGGGTTATACATGTTTGATTATAGGTAAAAAGAAGTCTTTAAACACCTGAAACTAAAGCTCAATCATAGGGCGTCACAAAGCTGGCAACGACGAAAGAAATAGGGAGAATGTGGGTGTGTGTGAGCATTCAGTGAGAACTGGTGCAGCGTTTCAAGGGAGTGTGGCTCGCGCGCGCACGCTCGCGCGCACGTCGCGCCACACTTCTCACGCGCGCGCTCGCGCGCACACTCGAAAGAAGACATCGGTTAGTACCTTAACTGTGTTAATGAAACAGTTAGAAAGTACACATAAGATAACTGCTAGAGAACTGAAAGAAAAGAACCCACATCTTCTCTCAGAGGTATATGTAAGAACTGCTAACAGACGTGTATCAGACTGGGCTTCAGCTCGTCACGCAGGTTAGAAACGATCCTCTCCCGAGCCACAGAAGAAACGTAGGCTGGATTATGCAAAGAAATATCTTCACTGGAATCCTCAACAGTGGTCTGAAGCACTTTGGAATGAAGAAACCTTCACCATCACCTGTAACTCTGGTGGACATGTGTACCGGCCCACAGGGTAGTTGACCGCGCTAGAACAATGTACACCTGTGGGACCACCAAACACCCAGACTCGCTCATGGGGGCGTTTCAGTGCTCAGTGTGTTAGTGAACTCTTTGTGCTTCCCAAAAACCAGTATAATTACCTGGAGTTATTGTGTGACAATTTACCTGAGGCGTTTAAACACATGGGGGCTTTACGGGGGTTTTATGCAGGACGGTGCAACGTCTATACCGCAAAATCTAAACCTATTGAGAACTATGGTCAATAGTGAAACGAGTTTACTGCGCAAGGGTTCAGTTCCGCCCCGCGTGGAGGCTGCTGATTACATGAAGGATGGAATAGTATACCTCCCCAAAACCCTCAAGAATTTTGTGTGAGAGTCTTCCTACAAGGCGAGGGTACGTGACTGAGCGTAAAGGAACACACCTAAGTATTAAACATCAGCAAGGTGTAAATATATCTATATATATATCTATATATAATATTATATATATATATATATATATATTATATATATCTATATATATACATATATACATATATATTTACACACTTGCTGAGGTTTCCAATATTAGTGTTGTGTCCTTACCGCTCGTAACGTCCCTCAGCCTGTAGGAAGATCTCACACCAAATTCCTTGAGGGTTTGGGGGAGGTATCCCTATTCCATGCCTCATGTACCGCAGCCTCCAGCTGCGGGGCGGAACTGCTCTCCTTGCGCCAGTATAAAACTTCGTTCACTATTGCACCAGAGGTTCTCATAGGGTTCTAGATTATGCGGTTGAGACGGTGCCACCGCTCCTGCCTAAAAAACCGTAGCCCCCACTTGTTATCTCGCCACGCTCGCGCTCTCAATTGTCACACATTAACTCCAGGTAATTATTACAGGTTGTTGGGAAGCACAAAGAGTTCACTAAACACACTGAGCATGAAACGCCCCCATGAGCGAGTTGGGTGTTGGTTGGTCCACAGTGTAGCATGGTCTAGCGGGGTCACTCTGTGGGCCCGGATACACATGTCCCCAGAGGTTACAGGTGATGGTGAAGTTTATCATTCCGCAAAGTGCTGCAGACACTGTTGAGATTCAGTGAAAGATATTTCTTTGCATAATCCAGCCTACGTTTCTTTGTGCTCGGAGAGGATCGGTTTCTGAAACTGGCGGTGACTACTGTTTAGCAGTCTGATACACGTCTGTTGCATTTCCTTACTTACCTCTGAGAGAAGATGTGGGTTCTTTTCTTTCAGTTCTCTAGCAATTATCTTATGTGTACTTTCTAACTGGTTCATTAACCCACAGGTAAGGTACGAAAGTTTGTTCTTCTTCGCGGGGCCAGGTTCAACGTTTGGCAGACGGTTAATTCGACACTGCCACCAGCTTGAAACGCTGAGATATCCAGTTCCTCACTGAATGCTCACACACCAAACATCTGTGTGTTTCTTTGTCTGTTACCCAGCTTTTGAAAAGCCTATGATTTGAGCTATAGTTTCAGGTGTTTAAAGACTTTCTTTTACCTATAATCAACATGTATAACCCCAAAACCAAAGGGAACACCGGACAAAGTTGGGGCGGATGAGAGACAAAAAATTGCAACACTTCCTCTCTCCTTGGCAGCCACGCGAGCACTGAAGGAGTCACTGTGGACGAGTGGCCTGCATGCCGTTGACGTCATGCTATTGGCTGCTACCCGGCATAATGCATGACAAAAAAAAGACACCCCCTGTCATGGTTAGGCTTTGAATTTTCCTCACGGCGTTATGCCGGGGCGCCTCACCCGGCATTAATGTCGTGACTAGACACTGTTAAACACATGCTCAGCAACTGGGTCTCTTCATTCAGACAGGAATTTTCGACCAACTTTGGCTCCTCATACATATACAGAAGACTAAAAGTAGAAGATGAGTTAGAATCCGTCCCCAGATGATGCACATGTGTTTAATTTATCATCTTGTCGTATTACATACTATTAACGTTCATGGTTAAACCTAACAAATATGAACCTAAGTCTAACTTCCTATCGCTCGTGTCCGCATCTCTCCTCACTATAACTTGTCAAACTATGAACCTAACCAACTGTAACTATAAACTAAACAAACTAAGCAGAAACTTAAAAAACTAGTAACTATAAACGTAACAAACTAGTGTATGAACTTATCTAACCATGATTCTAACTCTAAACCTCTCAAACTAAAAGCATAAAAGATAATTAGGAAACTTAAAACAATGAAGAACTAACAAACTAATTATGAAACCTACCAAAACTATGATCTTAAACCAAACTTTAGACTTAAGGAACTAAACGCATCTCTCACGCTCTTCTAATTATTAAACTAACAAACTAGCTATGAACCTAAACAACATTAACTAGACAATCTAACAAACTAAATATGATCGGTAGCAAACTAACCCCAACCCTAACAAACTACTTATGGACCTAACAACCTAAGTAGGAACCTAGCATACTAACTATGAGTCTAACCAAAGTAACTATGAATAATAATAATAATATACAATAATAAATAATAATAATATTAATATTATAACGAGCTAACTAATCGCTCACAATCTAACAATAATAATAATAATAATAATAATAATTAATAATTAATAATAATTAATAATACTAATAATATGATGATAATAATATATAATATTATAATATTATCCTACTAATATAACAATAATAATAATGATAATACTAATAATAATAATAATAATATAATATAATAATAATAATATAATAATAATAATAATGTTAATAATAATAATAATCATTCATAATAATCCGAATACTAATAATCATAATAATAATAATAATAACAAAAATAATAATAAATAATAATAATAATGATATAATAATAATAATAATACATAATAATTAATAATAATAATAAATAATAATCATATTAATAACGAGCAACAAGAACAAACACAACAACAACACAACAAACAATACTAATAATAATTAATAAATAATAATATACTAATAATAATATAATAAAAATAATGTATAATAATAATAATAATAAATATAATAATAATAATAATATTTAATAACGAGAACAAGAACAACAAAAACACAACAACAACATCATTCAATAATATAATAATAATAATAATAATAATAATGTGTGTGTGTGTGTGTGTGAATTAATAATAATGGATAATAATAATAATAATAATAATAATGATAATAATATTAATAATAATAATAATAATCATAATAATAATAAGTATTTATAATAATAAATAATAAGTCAATTGCACTTCAATTCTCTTTTATCCAAAATATTAAACATATAAAATAGTGTCATGACCTATTTTTTAAAGGGGGTGGAGGAGTAAGCCAGCTGAAGGCCTCGGTCAGATGACAAAAAGTCCAGCTGTGGGGCATCATACGATAAGACCTGCGTCAGGAAAACATTTAATCCAGTCTTCCTGACCAACCAGCATATGCTGTCGCACAAGAACTATGGCTTTGCTTCCTATTAGATAATCAAAAAGAGAAGAGAGTATATTTAATGACAATTTAATGAATTAATGACAAAAATATCAGGGTCCCATGGCCTGGTTGGCAAGCTCTCAGTCACACGCTGAGGTCCGTGTTTCGATTCCCGGCACGGGGTATTTCCTTACACCTTGTGTCCTGTTTCACCTAGCCAGTAGATACTGGGTAGTTATTATCTGGTGTAGGGTGGCATCCTGGGGAACAAGATTAGGACCACAATGGAAATAAGATCATGCTCACTCGCGACTCGCGCGCGAGGTTGTACTGCCGTTCTTGGGTTTAACCTGTGGTGGCTAAACCCTCGGTGTTTTAAAAATCCGAATAAAATCTTTTCTTAAACCTTAAAACCACATTACGGCAACGAGTTCTTAAAAATTCTTTACATACTTAGTTTTCCCTATTTTTTTTAAGTAAGTCAATACAATTATAAAAGTAAGTAGTTTTGTAAGTACTACCTGGAGTTTACCTGGAGAGGCTTTCGGGGGTCAACGCCCCGCGGCCCGGTCTGTTACCAGGCTCTGGTTGGATCAGCCCTGATCAAACCGGCTGTTGCAGCTGGCTGCACGCAACCAAGTAGAGCCACAGCCCGCGCGCTTGATCAGGAACTGACTTTAGGTGCTTGTCCAGTGCAGCTTTGAAGACTGCCAGGGGTCTGTTTGGTAATCCCCTCTTATGTTGTGCTGGGAGGCAGTTGAACAGGCTGCGCGACTCACGCGCTCACTCGCGCATTGTATGGTCTCTTATCGTGCTTAGTGACAACCCTGCTTTTTCATTGGGGGGAGGGGATGGTGCATCGTTCTGCCAAGTCTTTTGCGCGCGCGTGTGAGTGATTTTCGTGTGCAAGTTCGGTATAGTCCCTCTAGGATTTTTCAGGTGTATATAATCATGTATCTCTCCTCTGCGTTCCAGGAATACAGGCTTTAGAAACTCAAGCAGCTCCCCAGTAATTGAGGTGTTTATTCGCCGATTATGCGCACGTAAAAGTTCTTGTACATTTTCTAGGTCGGCAATTTCACTGCCTTGAGAAGGTGCAGTTAGAGTGCAGCACTATTCCAGCCTAGACAGAACAAGTGACCCTGAAGAGTGTCATCATGGGCTTGGCCTCCTAGTTTTGCAAGTTCTCCATTAACCATCCTGTCATTTTTTCTGGCAGATGCATTGTTACAATGTTATCGCGTCCCCCCCCCTTGAAGGTGAGATCCTCCGACATAAATCCACTCCGGTCTTTGACGTTGGTGTTTCGCTCTATTTTGTGGCAGATTCTGTTTTGTACTCTGATGAAGATTTAATTTCCTCATGTTTACCATATCTGAGTAATTGAAATTTTCCATCGCGTGGAAACTTCATATTGTTTTCCGCAGCCCACCTGAAAGATTTGGTGATGTCGCTGGAGCCTTGCAGTGTCTGCAATGGAAGGAGACACTGTCATGCAGATTCGGGTGGTGTTTCATGTGCAAAGGAAGACACGGTTGCTGTGGCTGACGATCCTTGTCATGTCGGATATGAGGAGGAGGGGGAACAAGTGGAGGTAGGTACTGTTTGCTTGTGGAACAGGCTTTTCACCGTAGCTGCCTCGGGACTTTTACTCTGTTGACGACTACTCTTGTGTTCTGGTTAGTGGAGGAAATTTAGATCCATCGACCGACCTTTTCCGTTATTTCTGGTAGCACGACATTTTTGTGCGCTATTACGCATGGTCACACTTGTCGAGGCTTTTGCAAATTCTGTATATATTAAATCTGCATTCTTTTTGTCTTCTAGTGCATTTAGGACCTTGTCGTAGTGATCCAATAGTTGAGGGAAGACAGGAGCGTCTGTTCTAAACCTTGTTGCCCTGGGTTGTGTAACTGGATGGGTTTACTAGAATGGGTGGTGATTTGCTTCTTAGGACCCTTTCAAGATTTTTATGATAGGGATGTTAGTGCTATTGGTCTGTAGTTCTTTGCTATTGCTTGATATAAATGAGGTACTTTGTATTAAATTATTTTTTTTGTGGAGGGGGGAGTAAGCTTGAAACATTACTGTATCATCTAATTATTGTTCCGTTCAGTGGGCACATCTCAAGGAGCTGGTGAAGCTCTGGATCTATGAGGAATTGACCGTTTGGAGTTGTAATGGTTCAGAAGGGAGAAGACATGTTGATATAAAGTTGGTAACTTGTGCAACTCTTGGGTATCTTTATTGAGGAATCGTTCGCCACACAGTGGGCTTCTTCTGTCCATACAAAGGAGAATTTTGAAGATACCGGTGGAGAATGAGGTAATCTGTCCCTCATACCTTGAGTCGATTGTGGTCAGTTCCATCAATCTTGAATAGAAATACGGCAATACTTGCTGAGAAGCAGCTTATAAAAACGTTGGCAGGAGAGGTGAAGCAGTTCATGTTCGGTGTAACATTTGTTCAAATGTTGAAGTAGGTCGTGCCCAAGATTTCGAGGGACTGACACATCGACTCAAGGTTGAGGGAACTGATTACTCATTTCCTCCTGTTCTGCCAAGATTCTCCTTTGTATGGACTGATGAAGCCACTGTGGGCGAAACGTTATCCTCAATGAAGATACCCAAGAGTTGCAACGTGTCTAATTTATCAGGAAATTGACCAGTGTTCAGTTCCTTTGAGTCAAGGCTGAAAGTATTCCAGGCGCTGTAGTTTTGCTCGATGGCTGCGGACTGATGAAAGGCAATTGCGCACAACACTGTATATCCTTAATGTTCAAATGTTTCGTCTGCGAAGCAAACTTCTTTAGTTGAATGAAGGACTGAAGAAACTTGCTGCACAGCGTGAAACGGTTTTGGCAGTTAAAACGATAAAGTACTGACCATGTGGTTTTATTAGTGTATTATATGAAAGAGAAGCGCTAAACCGACAAGGGTCATCCAACGGCCACATGTGTTTTATTCAACTTGCAATATTTGTATTCCATTAATATTTGTTCTGAGACAGCAAAAACTAGAGAGGCCCCGCTCATGTGACGCTGTCTCCAGTTCTTGCGTTCTCCCCTCTGACTTAAAACCTTGCTACGCTAGGCGACACGTTCAGCAATTAAAGACCCAGTGTTGCACATTTGTCTATTCATTTAATATGTTAGTGTTGTGTACAATAATTACTTGATTGGAGGCTGATGCCAGCTTAGATATCATTGGTTAGTTTTCTTCTGTTGTTCTGATACGTATCTAAACATTTTCTTCATTTTAGCTTGAATACTTCCCATTCAAAACCAGCGCTGTATGACCCTTATGGGTTAGCACTGAGTTATGATTACTTTTATATAATCAGAGGAAGCGCTAACCGGAGGATTTAAAAACAGCACCTTTGTGGGGGGGTGGATGCGAAGGTATTAAGGCTTCATTCAGGGAAACTGGGGAATAGATTCATGTTCTAGATTCAAGAGCCCCTAACAACATCAAGGGAACCTTCTGGATGGAAGTTTGTTAATAATATTCCATTCAATAGCACAATATTCCTGGGCTACAGTGAGTCGTGCACACTCCACCAGTTCTGCTAGGTGGGGAAGTCCGCGAGTTTGCTTGACCGTGATCAATATAAACGTAGCCAAGTGTTATTCCACGGAGGCACCACTAACCTCTTGTGTGAAGGAGCACATAATAATGCCAATACTGAGTGTCATGCTGCTGTTTTGGAAGGAATGGGAGTACAGGATTGTCTTTTACACATCGCTAACCCCTTCAAGAGGTTATTCTGTCGTCAGTCGCTGATCACTGGAGAGACATTATAGTCTGCTAGCATGGTGACTTGTCTGCCTTACAGTTAATCGATGGTGGTGTCGAGCCATCATCAGCTCTTTTCTCCGGCATGACCAAGAATACAGTTCTAGGCATTTTATATAATTAACAAATATTATATTCTGCAGACAGTGGTTGATTATCTGGGGAAGAAGTTAGACTGCTGTAACATGGAGAACAAGGCTACAAGGCCCTGAAGGCCAAGTACAGGTAATGGGTTCTGAATTTTATAATCAAAACTAAAGTTCTGTAGCTGACATGCTGTATTGTAGCTCCCATCAAGAAGGTTTCTTGATGGTTGGTGAGGGGGCTCTGATTTAGGGAATTGGATCTGTGCTCCAGTTCCCCGAATTAAAGCCTGAATGCTTCCACATCCCCCCCCCCCAGGCGCTGTATAAATATTTTCCCCTTTTTACCGCGCGCTTTAGCGCTTCCCTCTTGATTTTCATAAAATAATTTAATGTAAGGTGACTGAGTTCATACATAAAAGGTATGTGGATTAAGACAGTTGTGTATAGTTTAGGACATTTAATAAGAAAATGCTTCGCACGAGTGAGTTCATAAGGTACTAATCCAGAGTAAAGTCGAAAGACCCACACTTGACTCCACTCCGACGTACAGGTGAGAGTGAGCTTCTACAACAACAAAACCCCTCAGGAAGTTCCTTGGATGCTGGTTTCTATATTGGTTAGCCACATTCTGTTAGACTGCCCTCTCTATCAACCAGCAAACAGAATTTACCACAACGTCGTCTCGCCTACTACTCTTCTTTACCTTCCTTCCTTGTGAGACCCTCTTTAATCCCGACTCTCTCATGACTTCTTGACAACACTGTCTTACTCACAAAACTTGATGACGAAACGTTTCGCCTCCCTCAACGTTTACCTCAATCTCTTGTTTTTTTTACCTACCTGTGTCTACCCCTGGCAGATCCACTGCCACGCTTTCTCCGTAACCTACTACTTATCCTCTCCCTTTTGCCACCTGATCACCCGTCCTTCCTGCCTGCAGCGCTATATAGCCTTTGTGGTTTAGCGCTTCTTTTTGATTAATAAGTATTAATAATCCTTATGATGGTGAGGGGCTCTTCATCTAGGGGAGTTGGATCTGTGCTCCAGTTCCCTAAATTAAGCGAATACATTCCAAAAGAAACATCCCCCGCCCCCAGTCGTGTATATCTACGGGTTTAGCGAACCCTTAATTATAATAATAATGCACAACAAGACGGGCAGAAGCAGCAATTCACTCGTACCCTTCTCCAGAACATCACTACATCTGAGTTCATTAATTCTTAGGAGTCTCGAGTCTGGAACATATTCGTACTGCGTAATGATACCAACGAATGCGCACTCTCATTCTTCAAATGAAATTTCTGCCCATGGTTGGTTCCTAACTTCATTCTGTTCCCTATTTATGTTCATAACAATAAAAAAGATTTTAAATGAGCGATGTAGGTAACAGCTCTTAGCTTGTTAATAAAGTTAGGATATGTCCTTCCCTAACCTTGTTAAACCCTGTGTAGATAAAGGAAATAAAAAGTGTTATGTTTTGGAGTGAGGACAGGTGAGTAGTAGGAAGGGTTAGGCGATGTAGACTGCAGTAAAATGGGTCACGGTGTATGCTGGCTTAATGTTTTGTGGTGGGGAATCACTAAAATAGAGTCTAGGATTATTATTAAACTGAAGGGAAAAGTACTAAACTAATCAGAGGTAGTTACCTGGCGAATTACCTGGAGGAGGAGTTCCGGGGTCAACGCCCCAGCGGGGCCCGGTGTCTGTGGCCAGGCCTCATGGTGGAAACAGGGCCTGATTAAACCAGGCTGTTACTGCTGCTGCACGCAATCCAAGTACGAACCACAACCCGGTCTGGTCAGGTGATCGACTTTAGGAGGTTTGTCCATTGCTTGCTTTGAAGACAGCCAGGGGTCGTTTGTAATCCCCCCTTATGCAAGCTGGGAGGCAGTTGAACAGTCTTGGGCCCCTGGACACTTATTGTGTTGTCTCTTTAACGTTCCGTGACACCCGTGCTTTAATTGGGGGTTATGTTGCATCGTCTTGGGCCGAGTCTTTTTGCTTGTGTAGGGAGTGATTTACGTGCAAGTTTGGTTGTAGTCTCTCTAGGATTTT
The DNA here is from genome assembly GCF_026875155.1 of Cherax quadricarinatus. NCBI lineage: Eukaryota > Metazoa > Arthropoda > Malacostraca > Decapoda > Parastacidae > Cherax > Cherax quadricarinatus. The sequence continues at coordinate 22,071,031 of NC_069401.1, read as the reverse complement.
ATCTAGGTGTATAATAATCATGTATCTCTCCCGCCTTCGTTCCAGGGAGTACAGTTCAGGAACTTCAAGGGTCCCAGTTTTTGAGGTGGTTTATCTCCGGTTATGCGCGGCCTGGACGTTCTCTGTACATTTTCTAGGTCAGCAATTTTACATGCCTTAAAAGGTGCTGTTAGTGTGCAGCATATTCCAGCCTAGGATAGCGCAAGGACTGAAGAGTTCATCATGGGCTTTGGCCATCCCTAGTTTTGAAGGTTCTCATTTACATCTGTCATTTTTCTAGCAGATGCGATTGATACATGTTATGGTCTTTGAAAGTGAGATCCTGACATGATCATCCCAGTGTTCTTTGACGTTAGTTTTTCGCTCTATGGTGTGGTTGGATTAGTTTTAGATTCTGATGGAAGTTCTTATTTCCTCATGTTTACCATATCGGAGTATTGAAAATTTCTCAGCGTTGAAACTTCATATTGTTTTCAGCAGTCTTTGCTGTGTGACCTGAGGATTTAGCTTTTAGTTTTGATTTAATATTCAGAACCCATTACATGTACTTGGCCTAGGGGCCTTGTAGCCTTGTTCTCCAGTTACAGCAGTCTATTCTGCCCCAGATATTAAACCAACGTGTCTGGTCAGTTTATTAATATATGTTAATTATATTAAATGCTAGAACTGTCTTGGTCAATCGGAAGTAAAAGACTGATGATGGCTCTTCGAACCTCCATCGATTAACTGTAAGGCAGACAAGTCACCATGCTAGCAGACTAGAATGTCTCTCGTGATCAGCGACTGGACGGACAGATACTTGAAGGGTTTAGCGATGTGTAAAATAATCCTTCTCCCACCTTCCTTCCAAAACAGCAGATGAACACGTTCAGTTTTGCATTTGGTGCTCTCCTTCACCATCTGCTCGTTTAGTGGTGCCTCTTGGAACACTTGAGCTACGTATATTGATCACGGTCAAGCAAACACGAGGACTCACTAAGCTGGAAACTGTGGATGTGCACGGGACTCACTGTAGCCAGGAATAATTGTGCTATTGAATGGATTATTTTTATTCATAACTTCCATCAAGGAAGGTTCCTTGATGTTGGTTGAGGGGCTCTTGATTAGGAACTGAATATATGCTCCAGTTCCTGATTAAGCCTGAATACCTTCCATCCTCCCCGAGCCCACAGGTGCGTTAATCACTCCGGGTTTTGCGCTTCCTCTTGATTATTTAATATTGTAATCATAACTCCAGTGCTAAACCCATAAGGGTCATACTAGCGCTGGGTTTTGAATGGAATTAATTAAAGCTGAAAAGGAGAGAAATGGTTTAGATACGTCTCAAGAACAACAGATATATATCCCAATGATATCTCAAGCTGGCATCAGCCTCCATATGTTTATTATTGGTCACAACACTAACAGATTAATGAATAAGACAAAATGTGTAACACTTGGGTATCTTTATTGCTGAAACGTGTTCGCCTGCGTAGCATGGGTTTTATGTCAGAGGGGAGACGCAGAAACGGGAGACAGCGTCACATGTGGCGGGCCTCTCTAGGTTGCTGTCTCAGATAAATATTATGGAATACAAATATGGCAAGTTGGATTAAAACACATGTGCGTTTGTATGACCTTGTCGGTTTAGCGCTTTCTTTCATTATAATTACTACTAATAAAAACACATGTTCAGTACTTGGATAGTTTTACTGCCAAAAACGTTTCACTTGTGCAGCAAGTTTCTTCAGTCTTTCATTCAACTAAAGAAGTTTGCTTCGCAGACGAAACATTTGAACAATAAAATGGTATACAGGTGTTGTGCGCATTTGCCTTATTCATCAGTCAGCTGCCATCTAGCAAAAACTACAGCGCCTGGAATCACATTCAGACTTGACTCAAGGAACTGGAACACTGGGTCAATTCCTGATAAATAGAACATGTGCAATCTGGGTATCTTTATTGAGGAAACGTTTCGCCACACAGTGGCCTTCATCAGTCCATACAAAGGAGAATCTGAAGACAGGAGGAGAATTGAGGTAATCAGTCCCTCAACCTTGAGTCGATGTGGTCAGTCCATCAATCTTGGGCACGACCTACTTCAACATTGAACAAATGTTACACGACCTATGACTGCTTCACCTCTCCTGCAAACGGTTTATAAGCTGCTCTCAGCACGTTGCGTATTCTATTCAAGATTGATGGGACTGCCCTCATCGACTCTAAGGTTGAGGGAACTGATTACCTCATTCTCCTCTGTTCTTCAAAATTCTCCACGGCGCGCGCTCGCGGACTGATGACGCCTCTGTGTGGCGAAACGTTTCCTCAATAATAAGATACCAAGAGTTGCACATGTGTCTAATTTATCAACATGTCGGTTCTCTGAACCATTCAGTCTACAAACGGTCAAATTCTCATAGATCAGGGAGCTTCATAGCATCCTTGAGAGATGTGCCATGTCGGAAAAAATATTAGTTGTTACAGTAGATTGTTTCACTTACTCCCCTCAAAAATAAATTAATTTAATAAAAGTTCCTCAGATTGATATCTAAGCAATAGCAAAGAACTACAGGACCTCAATAGCACTAACATCCATATCATAAATTCTTTGAAAGGGTCTAAGAAGCAAGCTCTCACCACCCATCTAGAAACCCATCAGTTACACAATAACCACGTGCACATGGGGTTAGAACAGGTCGCTCCTGTCTGTGGCGCTCAAACTATTGATCACAACGACAAGGGCCTAAATGCACTAGAAGACAAATCGAATGCGGATGTAATATATACAGTCTTTGCAAGCTTCGACAAGTGTGACCATGGCGTAATAGCGCACAAATGCGTGCTAAAGAAATAACAGGAAAGTCGGTCGTGGATCGATAATTTCCTCACTAACAGACGCAGAGGGGGTGAAAGTAGTCGTCAACAGAGTAAAGTTCCGAGGCAGTACGGTGGAAAAAGCTCTGTTCACAGTGGCACAGTACTAGCTCCTCATCTTGTTCCTCCAGCCTCATAATCCGACATAGGACATGGATGTCAGCCACATGCACCGTGTCTTCCTTTGCAGGATGACCCCGAATCTTGCATGACAGTGTCTTCCATGGCCGGGACCTGCAGGCTCAGGCGGACATCAACCAAAATCTTTCAGTGGCTGCGGAACAACTCAATTTGACAGTTCAACGATGAGAAATTTCAATTACTTCAAGGATATGGGAAACATGAGGAAATTAAATCTTCATCAGAGTACAAAAACAAATTCTGGCCACAAATGAGCGAAACACCAACGTCAAAGACCTGGGAGTGATTATGTCGGAGGATCTCACCTTTCCAGGGCACCATAACATTGTTAATTGCATCTGCTAGAAAAATGACAGGATGCGCTCGCTTCTGCGTCTCACACGCTCAAAACTAGGAGGCCAAGCCCATGAATGACACTCTTTCCGGTCACTTTTTCTGACCCCCCCCCCCCCCCCCCCCCCCCCCCCCCCCCCCCCCCCCCCCCCCCCCCCCCCCCCACCACACCCCACCTCTTAGGCTGGAATATTGCTGCACTCTAACAGCTCTTTCAAGGCAGGTTGAAATTGCCGACCTAGAGAAAATGTACAGAGAACTTTACGTGCGCATAACGGAGTTAAAACACGCTCAATTACTGGGAGCGCTTGAGGTTTCTAAACCTGTATTCCTGGAACGCAGGAGGGAGAGATACATGATATATACACCTGCGAAAATCCTAGAGGTCTAGTACCTCGAACTTGCAACGAAATCATCACTTCGAAAGCAAAGACTGGCAGACCATGCCCATCCCCAATGAAAAGCAGGGGTGTCACTAGCTCGTAAGAGCATACAATTAAGTGTCAGGGGCCCGAGACTGTTCAACTGCCTCCCAGCACACATCTCTGCGCGCGCGCTCGCTACCAACAGACCCTGCAGTCATTTCAAGCTGGCACTGGACAAGCCACCTAAAGTCAGGTCCTGATCAGCGGGCTGTGGCTCGTTACGTTGGTTTGCGTGCAGCAGCTCGCAACAGCTGGTGATCAGGGCCTGTCCACCAGGAGGGCCTGGTCACAGACCGGGCCGCGGGGCGTGACCCCGAAACATCTCTCAAGGTAAACTCAGGTGTATTTACTAGCTACGTTATTTTATATGGTATTGAACTTATTTAAAAAAATTTGGGAAGAAAACTAAGTATGTAAGGAATTTTAAGAACTCGTTGCCGTAATGTGGTTTTTAGGTTTGTAAGAAAAGATTTTTATCGGATTTATAACCCGGATGGTTAGCACCCAGGTTAACCAAGAACGCAGTACACCATGAAGGTTGGTCTGTCTTATTTCATGTGTGGTCCTTAATCTTGTTCCCCAGGATGCCACCCACCACTGATGACTATCACCAGGTATCAAAATACTTGACTAGGTGAACAGGACACAGGTGTAAGGAAAATACCCGTGCGGGAATCGGAACACGGACCTCGCGTGTTTTTACATGTAAGTGCTGAGAGCTTTGCCAACTACCAGGCTTGGGACCTGATATTTTTGTCATTAAATTATTAAATTGTCATTAAATATACTCTCTTCTCTGTTATTATGATATGGAAGCAAAGCCATAGTTGCTTGTGGCTACAGCATATATGTTGGTCAGGAAAACAGGATAAATGTTTCCTGCTCACGCGGCGTCTCGCTCTCTCAGCTACGTGATGCCCCACAGCTGGAGGTTTTTGGTCCTCTGACCGAGGCCTTCAGCTGGCTATCCTCACCCCTTTAAAAAATGTATTGGTACATGAACAATATATTATAGGGTTTATTTTGTGTAAAAGTGAATGAAGTGCAAATTCGAGCTTATTATTATTATGATATTCTTTATTATTATTATTATTATTATTATTATTATATTATTATTATCATTATTATTATTATTAATTAATTATTATCATTCTTATTATTATTCTTATTATTATTATTTTGATTAATTATTCTTATTATTTTTATTGTTGTTGTTGTTGTTGTTGTTTTTGTCTAGTTGCTCGTTATTAATTTATTATGATTATTCTTATTATTATTTTATTATTATTATCATTATTATTATTAATATTATTTTTCTTATTATTTATTATTATTATTATTATTATTATTTTGATTGTGTTGTTGTGGTTTTTGTTCTTGATGCTCGTTATTAATATATGATTATTTTTGATTATTATTATTATTATTAGTTATTATTATGATTAATCGTATTATTATTACTTATTATTATTATTGTTATTATTATTATTATTATTATTATTTTCTTATTATTATTATTATTATTATTAATTTAATTATCATTATTATTATTGATTATTATATTATTATTATTATTATTATTATTATTATTATTTAGTATTATATTATTATTATTGTTAGTATTATTATTTATTATTATTATTATTATCTTATATTATTATCATCATTCTTATTAATTTTGATTATTAATATTTATTATTATTATTATTATTATTATTGTATTATTATTGTTTATGTTCCTTATTGCTCGTGATTAATATTATTATTATTATTATTATTATTGTTCTTCTTATATTATTCTAGTTACTTTGTTAGACTCATAGTTAGTATGCTAGGTTCCTATTAGTTTGTAAGGGTCATAATTAGTTGTTAGGGTCTGGGTTAGGTTTGTCCGTTCATATTTAGTTTGTTAGATTTGTAGTTAGTTTGTTAGTTCATAGCTAGTTTGTTAGTTTTTAAATTTTGTTAAGGTTTGCGTTTTAGTTCCCTTAAGTCTATAGTTTGTTAAGATCTAGTTGGGTAGGTTCATAATTAGTTTGTTAGTTTCATTTGGTTAAAGTTTCTAATTTCTTTTATTGGCTTATAGTTTGAGAGGTTTATAGTTAGAATCATGGGTTTGATAGTTTCATAGTTTGTTACTTTTATAGTTAGCTAGTTTTTTAAGTTTATGCTTAGTTTGTTAGGTTTATAGTTAACAGTTGGTTAGTTCATAGTTTGACAAGTGTATGTTAGTTTGCTAAGTTCATAGTTAGTTAAGCTAGGTTCATAGTTTGTTAGTTTACCATGTCGTTAATAGTATGTAATACCGACAGATGATAAATTAGACACATGTGCAACATCTGGGGACTGATTACCTCATCTTCTACCTTTTCAGTCTTCTGTATTGTAGATGAAGCCAATGGTTGGCGAAAATTCTGCTGAATGAAGATACCCAGTTGCTGAGCATGTGTTTACAGTGCTAGTCACGACATTATGCCGGGTGAGCGCCCCGGCATAACGCCGTGCAGGAAAAATCAAAGGCCTAAGTCGCATACAGGGGGTCTTTTTTTTTGTCAGGTGCATTTATGCGGGTAGCAGCCATTACGCATGGACGTCACGGCTGCTGCCACGCACTCCACAGTGACTCCTCAGTGCTCGGCGTGGCTGCCATGGGTGAGAGGAAGGTGTTGCATTTTTGTCTCTCATCCGCCCCAACTTTGCTGTGTTCCTTTGTTTTGGGTTATACATGTTTGATTATAGGTAAAAAGAAGTCTTTAAACACCTGAAACTAAAGCTCAATCATAGGGCGTCACAAAGCTGGCAACGACGAAAGAAATAGGGAGAATGTGGGTGTGTGTGAGCATTCAGTGAGAACTGGTGCAGCGTTTCAAGGGAGTGTGGCTCGCGCGCGCACGCTCGCGCGCACGTCGCGCCACACTTCTCACGCGCGCGCTCGCGCGCACACTCGAAAGAAGACATCGGTTAGTACCTTAACTGTGTTAATGAAACAGTTAGGAAAGTACACATAAGTTAACTGCTAGAGAACTGAAAGAAAGAACCCACATCTTCTTCAGAGCGTTTATGTAAGAACTGCTAACAGACGTGTATCAGACTGGGCTTCAGCTCGTCACGCAGGTTAGAAACGATCCTCTCCCGAAGCACAGAAGAACGTAGGCTGGATTATGCAAAGAAAGTATTTCCTGGAATCCTCAACAGTGGTCTGAAGCACTTTGGAATGAAGAAACTTTCACATCATCTGTAAACTCTGGTGGACATGAGTTTACCGGCCCACAGGGTAGTTGACCGCGCTAGAACAATGTACACCTGTGGGACCACAAACACCCAGGACTCGCTCATGGGGGGCGTTTCAGTGTCAGTGTGTTAGTGAACTCTTTTGTGCTTCCAAAAACCACTATAATTACCTGGAGTTATTGTGTGACAATTTACCCTGAGGCGTTTAAACACATGGGGGCTTTACGGGGGTTTTATGCAGGACGGTGCAACGTCTATACCGCAAAATCTAAACCTATTGAGAACTATGGTCAATAGTGAAACGAGTTTACTGCGCAAGGGTTCAGTTCCGCCCCGCGTGGAGGCTGCTGATTACATGAAGGATGGAATAGTATACCTCCCCAAAACCCTCAAGAATTTTGTGTGAGAGTCTTCCTACAAGGCGAGGGTACGTGACTGAGCGTAAAGGAACACACCTAAGTATTAAACATCAGCAAGGTGTAAATATATCTATATATATATCTATATATAATATTATATATATATATATATATATATTATATATATCTATATATATACATATATACATATATATTTACACACTTGCTGAGGTTTCCAATATTAGTGTTGTGTCCTTACCGCTCGTAACGTCCCTCAGCCTGTAGGAAGATCTCACACCAAATTCCTTGAGGGTTTGGGGGAGGTATCCCTATTCCATGCCTCATGTACCGCAGCCTCCAGCTGCGGGGCGGAACTGCTCTCCTTGCGCCAGTATAAAACTTCGTTCACTATTGCACCAGAGGTTCTCATAGGGTTCTAGATTATGCGGTTGAGACGGTGCCACCGCTCCTGCCTAAAAAACCGTAGCCCCCACTTGTTATCTCGCCACGCTCGCGCTCTCAATTGTCACACATTAACTCCAGGTAATTATTACAGGTTGTTGGGAAGCACAAAGAGTTCACTAAACACACTGAGCATGAAACGCCCCCATGAGCGAGTTGGGTGTTGGTTGGTCCACAGTGTAGCATGGTCTAGCGGGGTCACTCTGTGGGCCCGGATACACATGTCCCCAGAGGTTACAGGTGATGGTGAAGTTTATCATTCCGCAAAGTGCTGCAGACACTGTTGAGATTCAGTGAAAGATATTTCTTTGCATAATCCAGCCTACGTTTCTTTGTGCTCGGAGAGGATCGGTTTCTGAAACTGGCGGTGACTACTGTTTAGCAGTCTGATACACGTCTGTTGCATTTCCTTACTTACCTCTGAGAGAAGATGTGGGTTCTTTTCTTTCAGTTCTCTAGCAATTATCTTATGTGTACTTTCTAACTGGTTCATTAACCCACAGGTAAGGTACGAAAGTTTGTTCTTCTTCGCGGGGCCAGGTTCAACGTTTGGCAGACGGTTAATTCGACACTGCCACCAGCTTGAAACGCTGAGATATCCAGTTCCTCACTGAATGCTCACACACCAAACATCTGTGTGTTTCTTTGTCTGTTACCCAGCTTTTGAAAAGCCTATGATTTGAGCTATAGTTTCAGGTGTTTAAAGACTTTCTTTTACCTATAATCAACATGTATAACCCCAAAACCAAAGGGAACACCGGACAAAGTTGGGGCGGATGAGAGACAAAAAATTGCAACACTTCCTCTCTCCTTGGCAGCCACGCGAGCACTGAAGGAGTCACTGTGGACGAGTGGCCTGCATGCCGTTGACGTCATGCTATTGGCTGCTACCCGGCATAATGCATGACAAAAAAAAGACACCCCCTGTCATGGTTAGGCTTTGAATTTTCCTCACGGCGTTATGCCGGGGCGCCTCACCCGGCATTAATGTCGTGACTAGACACTGTTAAACACATGCTCAGCAACTGGGTCTCTTCATTCAGACAGGAATTTTCGACCAACTTTGGCTCCTCATACATATACAGAAGACTAAAAGTAGAAGATGAGTTAGAATCCGTCCCCAGATGATGCACATGTGTTTAATTTATCATCTTGTCGTATTACATACTATTAACGTTCATGGTTAAACCTAACAAATATGAACCTAAGTCTAACTTCCTATCGCTCGTGTCCGCATCTCTCCTCACTATAACTTGTCAAACTATGAACCTAACCAACTGTAACTATAAACTAAACAAACTAAGCAGAAACTTAAAAAACTAGTAACTATAAACGTAACAAACTAGTGTATGAACTTATCTAACCATGATTCTAACTCTAAACCTCTCAAACTAAAAGCATAAAAGATAATTAGGAAACTTAAAACAATGAAGAACTAACAAACTAATTATGAAACCTACCAAAACTATGATCTTAAACCAAACTTTAGACTTAAGGAACTAAACGCATCTCTCACGCTCTTCTAATTATTAAACTAACAAACTAGCTATGAACCTAAACAACATTAACTAGACAATCTAACAAACTAAATATGATCGGTAGCAAACTAACCCCAACCCTAACAAACTACTTATGGACCTAACAACCTAAGTAGGAACCTAGCATACTAACTATGAGTCTAACCAAAGTAACTATGAATAATAATAATAATATACAATAATAAATAATAATAATATTAATATTATAACGAGCTAACTAATCGCTCACAATCTAACAATAATAATAATAATAATAATAATAATTAATAATTAATAATAATTAATAATACTAATAATATGATGATAATAATATATAATATTATAATATTATCCTACTAATATAACAATAATAATAATGATAATACTAATAATAATAATAATAATATAATATAATAATAATAATATAATAATAATAATAATGTTAATAATAATAATAATCATTCATAATAATCCGAATACTAATAATCATAATAATAATAATAATAACAAAAATAATAATAAATAATAATAATAATGATATAATAATAATAATAATACATAATAATTAATAATAATAATAAATAATAATCATATTAATAACGAGCAACAAGAACAAACACAACAACAACACAACAAACAATACTAATAATAATTAATAAATAATAATATACTAATAATAATATAATAAAAATAATGTATAATAATAATAATAATAAATATAATAATAATAATAATATTTAATAACGAGAACAAGAACAACAAAAACACAACAACAACATCATTCAATAATATAATAATAATAATAATAATAATAATGTGTGTGTGTGTGTGTGTGAATTAATAATAATGGATAATAATAATAATAATAATAATAATGATAATAATATTAATAATAATAATAATAATCATAATAATAATAAGTATTTATAATAATAAATAATAAGTCAATTGCACTTCAATTCTCTTTTATCCAAAATATTAAACATATAAAATAGTGTCATGACCTATTTTTTAAAGGGGGTGGAGGAGTAAGCCAGCTGAAGGCCTCGGTCAGATGACAAAAAGTCCAGCTGTGGGGCATCATACGATAAGACCTGCGTCAGGAAAACATTTAATCCAGTCTTCCTGACCAACCAGCATATGCTGTCGCACAAGAACTATGGCTTTGCTTCCTATTAGATAATCAAAAAGAGAAGAGAGTATATTTAATGACAATTTAATGAATTAATGACAAAAATATCAGGGTCCCATGGCCTGGTTGGCAAGCTCTCAGTCACACGCTGAGGTCCGTGTTTCGATTCCCGGCACGGGGTATTTCCTTACACCTTGTGTCCTGTTTCACCTAGCCAGTAGATACTGGGTAGTTATTATCTGGTGTAGGGTGGCATCCTGGGGAACAAGATTAGGACCACAATGGAAATAAGATCATGCTCACTCGCGACTCGCGCGCGAGGTTGTACTGCCGTTCTTGGGTTTAACCTGTGGTGGCTAAACCCTCGGTGTTTTAAAAATCCGAATAAAATCTTTTCTTAAACCTTAAAACCACATTACGGCAACGAGTTCTTAAAAATTCTTTACATACTTAGTTTTCCCTATTTTTTTTAAGTAAGTCAATACAATTATAAAAGTAAGTAGTTTTGTAAGTACTACCTGGAGTTTACCTGGAGAGGCTTTCGGGGGTCAACGCCCCGCGGCCCGGTCTGTTACCAGGCTCTGGTTGGATCAGCCCTGATCAAACCGGCTGTTGCAGCTGGCTGCACGCAACCAAGTAGAGCCACAGCCCGCGCGCTTGATCAGGAACTGACTTTAGGTGCTTGTCCAGTGCAGCTTTGAAGACTGCCAGGGGTCTGTTTGGTAATCCCCTCTTATGTTGTGCTGGGAGGCAGTTGAACAGGCTGCGCGACTCACGCGCTCACTCGCGCATTGTATGGTCTCTTATCGTGCTTAGTGACAACCCTGCTTTTTCATTGGGGGGAGGGGATGGTGCATCGTTCTGCCAAGTCTTTTGCGCGCGCGTGTGAGTGATTTTCGTGTGCAAGTTCGGTATAGTCCCTCTAGGATTTTTCAGGTGTATATAATCATGTATCTCTCCTCTGCGTTCCAGGAATACAGGCTTTAGAAACTCAAGCAGCTCCCCAGTAATTGAGGTGTTTATTCGCCGATTATGCGCACGTAAAAGTTCTTGTACATTTTCTAGGTCGGCAATTTCACTGCCTTGAGAAGGTGCAGTTAGAGTGCAGCACTATTCCAGCCTAGACAGAACAAGTGACCCTGAAGAGTGTCATCATGGGCTTGGCCTCCTAGTTTTGCAAGTTCTCCATTAACCATCCTGTCATTTTTTCTGGCAGATGCATTGTTACAATGTTATCGCGTCCCCCCCCCTTGAAGGTGAGATCCTCCGACATAAATCCACTCCGGTCTTTGACGTTGGTGTTTCGCTCTATTTTGTGGCAGATTCTGTTTTGTACTCTGATGAAGATTTAATTTCCTCATGTTTACCATATCTGAGTAATTGAAATTTTCCATCGCGTGGAAACTTCATATTGTTTTCCGCAGCCCACCTGAAAGATTTGGTGATGTCGCTGGAGCCTTGCAGTGTCTGCAATGGAAGGAGACACTGTCATGCAGATTCGGGTGGTGTTTCATGTGCAAAGGAAGACACGGTTGCTGTGGCTGACGATCCTTGTCATGTCGGATATGAGGAGGAGGGGGAACAAGTGGAGGTAGGTACTGTTTGCTTGTGGAACAGGCTTTTCACCGTAGCTGCCTCGGGACTTTTACTCTGTTGACGACTACTCTTGTGTTCTGGTTAGTGGAGGAAATTTAGATCCATCGACCGACCTTTTCCGTTATTTCTGGTAGCACGACATTTTTGTGCGCTATTACGCATGGTCACACTTGTCGAGGCTTTTGCAAATTCTGTATATATTAAATCTGCATTCTTTTTGTCTTCTAGTGCATTTAGGACCTTGTCGTAGTGATCCAATAGTTGAGGGAAGACAGGAGCGTCTGTTCTAAACCTTGTTGCCCTGGGTTGTGTAACTGGATGGGTTTACTAGAATGGGTGGTGATTTGCTTCTTAGGACCCTTTCAAGATTTTTATGATAGGGATGTTAGTGCTATTGGTCTGTAGTTCTTTGCTATTGCTTGATATAAATGAGGTACTTTGTATTAAATTATTTTTTTTGTGGAGGGGGGAGTAAGCTTGAAACATTACTGTATCATCTAATTATTGTTCCGTTCAGTGGGCACATCTCAAGGAGCTGGTGAAGCTCTGGATCTATGAGGAATTGACCGTTTGGAGTTGTAATGGTTCAGAAGGGAGAAGACATGTTGATATAAAGTTGGTAACTTGTGCAACTCTTGGGTATCTTTATTGAGGAATCGTTCGCCACACAGTGGGCTTCTTCTGTCCATACAAAGGAGAATTTTGAAGATACCGGTGGAGAATGAGGTAATCTGTCCCTCATACCTTGAGTCGATTGTGGTCAGTTCCATCAATCTTGAATAGAAATACGGCAATACTTGCTGAGAAGCAGCTTATAAAAACGTTGGCAGGAGAGGTGAAGCAGTTCATGTTCGGTGTAACATTTGTTCAAATGTTGAAGTAGGTCGTGCCCAAGATTTCGAGGGACTGACACATCGACTCAAGGTTGAGGGAACTGATTACTCATTTCCTCCTGTTCTGCCAAGATTCTCCTTTGTATGGACTGATGAAGCCACTGTGGGCGAAACGTTATCCTCAATGAAGATACCCAAGAGTTGCAACGTGTCTAATTTATCAGGAAATTGACCAGTGTTCAGTTCCTTTGAGTCAAGGCTGAAAGTATTCCAGGCGCTGTAGTTTTGCTCGATGGCTGCGGACTGATGAAAGGCAATTGCGCACAACACTGTATATCCTTAATGTTCAAATGTTTCGTCTGCGAAGCAAACTTCTTTAGTTGAATGAAGGACTGAAGAAACTTGCTGCACAGCGTGAAACGGTTTTGGCAGTTAAAACGATAAAGTACTGACCATGTGGTTTTATTAGTGTATTATATGAAAGAGAAGCGCTAAACCGACAAGGGTCATCCAACGGCCACATGTGTTTTATTCAACTTGCAATATTTGTATTCCATTAATATTTGTTCTGAGACAGCAAAAACTAGAGAGGCCCCGCTCATGTGACGCTGTCTCCAGTTCTTGCGTTCTCCCCTCTGACTTAAAACCTTGCTACGCTAGGCGACACGTTCAGCAATTAAAGACCCAGTGTTGCACATTTGTCTATTCATTTAATATGTTAGTGTTGTGTACAATAATTACTTGATTGGAGGCTGATGCCAGCTTAGATATCATTGGTTAGTTTTCTTCTGTTGTTCTGATACGTATCTAAACATTTTCTTCATTTTAGCTTGAATACTTCCCATTCAAAACCAGCGCTGTATGACCCTTATGGGTTAGCACTGAGTTATGATTACTTTTATATAATCAGAGGAAGCGCTAACCGGAGGATTTAAAAACAGCACCTTTGTGGGGGGGTGGATGCGAAGGTATTAAGGCTTCATTCAGGGAAACTGGGGAATAGATTCATGTTCTAGATTCAAGAGCCCCTAACAACATCAAGGGAACCTTCTGGATGGAAGTTTGTTAATAATATTCCATTCAATAGCACAATATTCCTGGGCTACAGTGAGTCGTGCACACTCCACCAGTTCTGCTAGGTGGGGAAGTCCGCGAGTTTGCTTGACCGTGATCAATATAAACGTAGCCAAGTGTTATTCCACGGAGGCACCACTAACCTCTTGTGTGAAGGAGCACATAATAATGCCAATACTGAGTGTCATGCTGCTGTTTTGGAAGGAATGGGAGTACAGGATTGTCTTTTACACATCGCTAACCCCTTCAAGAGGTTATTCTGTCGTCAGTCGCTGATCACGGGAGAGACATTCTAGTCTGCTAGCATGGTGACTTGTCTGCCTTACAGTTAATCGATGGAGGTTCGAGCCATCATCAGTCTTTTCTCCGGATGACCAAGACAGTTCTAGCATTTAATATAATTAACAAATATTAATAATCTGACCAGACACGTGGTTGATTATCTGGGGAAGAAGTTAGACTGCTGTAACTGGAGAACAAGGCTACAAGGCCCCTGAGCCAAGTACATGTAATGGGGTTCTAAATTTTATAATCAAAACAAAAGCTAAATCCATCAGGTCACACAGCAAATGAGCTGCAGAAAAAAAATGAAGTTCAACGATGAGAAATTTCAATTACTTCGATATGGTAAACATGAGGAAATTGAACTTCATCAGAATATAAAACAAATTCCAACCACAATAGAGCGAAAAAAAATAACGTCAAGACCTGGGAGTGATCATGTCGGAGGATCTCACCCTTTAAAGACCATAACATTGTATCAATCGCATCTGCTAGAAAAATGAAGGATGGATAATGAGAACCTTCAAAACTAGGGGTGCCAAGCCCATGATGACACTCTTCAGGTCGCTTGCTCTATCTAGGCGGAATATTTGCTGCACACTAACAGCACCTTTTAAGGGGAGGTAAAAATTTCTGACCCAGAAAATGTTTCAGAGAACCTTTCCCCGGCGCGCATAACGGAGATAAAAAAACCCCAATTTCTGGGAGCGCTTGAAGTCCTGAAACCCGTACTCCCTGGAACGAAGGCGGGAGAGATACATGATTATATACACCTGGAAAATCCTAGAGAGGGTACTACCAAATTGCACGTGAAAATCACTCCCCACGAAAGCAAAAGACTCGGCAGACGATGCAACATACCCCCCAAAGAAAAGCACGGGTGTCACTGGAACGTTAAAGAGACAACACAATAAGGTCAGGGGCCCAAGACTGTTCAACTGCCTCCCAGCTTGCATAAGGGGGGATTACCAAACGACCCCTGGCTGTCTCAAGCAGGCAATGGACAAACCCTAAAGTCGATACCTGACCCGCCGGGTTGTGGTTCGTACGTTGGATTTGCGTGCAGCCAGCAGTAACAGCTGGTTAATCAGGCCCTGTTCCACCATGAGGCCTGGCCACAGACCGGGCCGCTGGGGCGTTGACCCCGGAACTCTCTCCAGGTATACGCCAGGTAATACCTCTGATTAGTTAGTACTTTCCCTTCAGTTTAATAATTTCTGCTCTTTTGTTTTCT
>NC_069401.1:21963441-22055059 GCF_026875155.1 Cherax quadricarinatus | reverse complement strand
TTATCAAAAAATTTGAAAAAGAAAAAGTTTTGGAGTGAGATTAACAAGTTGAGGAAGCCTAGAGAACAAATGGATTTGTTAGTTAAAAACAGGAGAGGAGAGTTATTAAATGGAGAGTTAGAGGTATCGGGAAGATGGAGGGAATATTTTGAGGAATTACTAAATGTTGATGAAGATAGGGAAGCTGTGATTTCGTGTATAGGTCAAGGAGGAATAACATCTCGTAGGAGTGAGGAAGAGCCAGTTGTGAGTGTGAGGGAAGTGCGTGGGGTAGTGGGTAGAATGAAAGGGGGTAAAGCAGCTGGGATTGATGGGATAAAGATAGAAATATTAAAAACAGGTGGGGATATAGTTTTGGAGTTGTTGGTGCTTTTATTTAAGAAATGTATGAAAGAGTGTAAGGTACCTTGGGATTGGCAGAGAACATGCATAGTTTCTTTGTATAAAGGCAAAGGGGACAAAAGAGAATGAAAAAATTATTAAAGAAAAAGTCTGTTGATAATACCTGGTAAAGTGCATGGTAGAGTTTTTATTGAAAGAATTAAGAGTAACACTGAGAGTAATGAACAAGGAGGCGTTAGGAAAGGTGTGTCGACCAAGTGTTTACAGTGAAACATATAGGTGAACAGTATTTAGATAAGGGTAAAAAGATTTTTGTGGCCTTTATGGATTTATAAAAGGCGTATGACACGGTGGATATGGGGGGGGGGGGCAATGTGGCAGATGTTGCAGATATATGGAACAGGAGGTAAGTTACCGAAAGCAGTGAGGAGTTTTTACGAGAATAGTGAGGTTCAGCTTAGAGTATGTAGGAGAGAGGAAGACTCTTTCCCAGTAAAAGTAGGCTTTAGACAAGAATGTGTGATGTCACATGGTTGTTCAATATATTTATAGATGGGGTTGTAAGAGAAGTGAATGCTCGGGCGTTGACAAGAGGTGTGGGGTTCAAAGATAAAGAACCTAACACAAGGTGGGAGTTGTCATAGTTGCTCTTTGCTAATGACACTGTGCTTTTGGGAGATTCTGAATTGAAGTTGCAAAGGTTGGTGGATAAGTTTAGTAGGGTATGTAAAAGAAGAAAATTAAAAGTGAATATAGGAAAGAGTAAGGTGATAAGGATAACAAAAAAATAGGTAACAAAAGACTGGATCTCGGATTGGAGGGAGAGAGAGTATGGAGGAGGTGAATGTGTTCAGATATTTGGGAGTGGACATGTCAGTAGATGGGTCTGTGAAGGATGTGGTGAATCACAGAATTGATGAGGGGAAAAGGGTGCACTTAGGAGTGCATAGAGACAAAGAACTTTGTCCATGGAAGCAAAGAGGGGAATGTATGAGAGTATAGTTATACAAACACTCTTAAATGAGTGTGAAACATAGGTGATGAATGTTGCAACTAGGAGAAGGCTGGATGCAGTGGAGATGTCATGTCTGAGGGCAATGTGTGGTGTGAATATAATGCAGAGAATCTGTAGTTTGGAAATTAGGAGAAGATGCGGGATTACCAAAACTGTTACTGAGAGGGCTGAGGAGGGGTTGTTGAGGTGGTTCCGACATGTGGAGAGGAAGGAACAAAATAGAATGACTTCGAGAGTTTATAAATCTGCAGTGGAGGGAAGGCAGGGCAGAGGTCGGCCTAGGAAAAGTTGGAGGGAGGGGGGTAAAGGAGGTTTTGTGTGTGAGGGGCTTGGACTTCCAGCAAGCATGCGTGAGCCGTGTTTGATAGGAGTGAATGGAGACAAATGGTTTTCAGGGCTTCGCGTGCTGTTGGAACGTAAGCAAGGTAATATTTATGAAGGGATTCAGGGAAACCAGCAGGCCGAACTTGAGTCCTGGAGATGGGAAGTACAGTGTCTACACTCTGAAGGAGGGGTGTTAATGTTGCAGTTTTATAACTGTAGTGTAAAGTATCCCTCTGGCAAGACAGTGATGGAGTGAATGATGGTGAAAGTTTTTATTTTTCGGGCCACCCTGCCTTGGTGGGAATCGGCCGATGTGTTAATGAATAATATATATATATATATATATATATATATATTATATATATATATTATTATATATATATATATATATATTTTATATTATATATATATATATGTATATATATATATATATATATATATATATATATATATATATATATATATTATATATATATATATATATATATATATATATATATATATTATTAATTTATTTATATATATTATTTATTTATTTATTTAATTATTTATTTATGTCAATTTAGAGGATTAACAGAAGAAAAAATAAATTGACAGCTGAGAGTGATTGTAGTGATGATGCTCTTGCTAAAGCGACCAGTGTGAGAGTCTTGTTAAAGCGACCAGTGTGAGAGTCTTGTTAAAGCGACCAGTGTGATAGTCTTGTTAAAGCGACCAGTATGACAGTCTTGTTAAAGGGACCAGTATGACAGTCTTGTTAAAGCAACCAGTGTAAGAGTCTTGTTAAAGCGACCAGTGTGAGAGTCTTGATAAAGCGACCAGTATGACAGTCTTGTTAAAGGGACCAGTATGACAGTCTTGTTAAAGCAACCAGTGTAAGAGTCTTGTTAAAGCGACCAGTGTGACAGTCTTGTTAAAGCGACTAGTGTGAGTCTTGTTAAAGCAACCAGTGTAAGAATCTTGTTAAAGCGACCATTGTGAGAGTCTTATTAAAGCGACCAGAATAACAGTCTTGTTAAAGCGACCAGTATGACAGTCTTGTTAAAGCGACCATTGTGAGAGTCTTGTTAAAGCGACCAGTATGACAGTCTTGTTAAAGCGACCATTGTGAGAGTCTTGTTAAAGCGACCAGTATGACAGTCTTGTTAAAGCGACCAGTATGACAGTCTTGTTAAAGCGACCAGTGTAAGAGTCTTGTTAAAGCGACCAGTGTGAGAATCTTGTTAAAGCGACCAGTGTGAGAGTCTTGTTAAAGCGACCAATGTGAGAGTATTGTTAAAGCGACCAGTGTGAGAGTCTTGTTAAAGCGACCAGTGTGAGAGTCTTGTTAAAGCGACCAATGTGAGAGTCTTGTTAAAGCGACCAGTGTGAGAGTCTTGTTAAAGCCACCAATGTGAGAGTCTTCTTAAAGCGACCAGTGTGAAAGTCTTGTTAAAGCGACCAGTGTGAGAGACTTGTTAAAGCGACCAGTGTGACAGTCTTGTTGAAGCGACCAGTATGACAGCATTGTTAAAGCGACCAGTTTGAGAGTCTTGTTAAAGCGACCAGTGTGAGAGTCTTGTTAAAGCGACCAGTATGACAGTCTTGGTAAAGTGACCAGTATGACAGTCTTGTTAAAGCGACCAGTATGACAATCTTGTTAAAGCGACCAGTGTAAGAGTCTTGTTAAAGCGACCAGTGTGAGAGTCTTGTTAAAGCGACCAGTATGACAGTCTTGTTAAAGCGACCAGTGTGAGAGTCTTGTTAAAGCGACCAGTATGACAGTCTTGTTAAAGCGACCAGTATGACAGTCTTGTTAAAGCGACCAGTGTAAGTGTCTTGTTAAAGCGACCAATGTGAGAGTCTTGTTAAAGCGACCAGTGTGAGAGTCTTGTTAAAGCGACCAGTGTGAGAGTCTTGTTAAAGCGACCAGTGTGAGAGTCTTGTTAAAGCGACCAGTGTGAGAGTCTTGTTAAGCGACCATTTGTGAGAGTCTTGTTAAAGCGACCAATGTGAAAGTCTTGTTAAAGCGACCAGTGTGAGAGTCTTGTTAAAGCGACCAATGTGAGAGTCTTGTTAAAGAGACCAGTGTGAGAGTCTTGTTAAAGCGACCAGTGTGAGAGTCTTGTTAAAGCGACCAGTGTGAGACTTGTTAAAGCGACCAGTGTGAGAGTCTTGTTAAAGCGACCAGTGCACCTAGATGTTGATGTGCACCTTGATGTTGATGTGCACCTTGATGTTGATGTTCACCTTGATGTTGATGCGCAAGTTGATGTTGATATTCACCTTGATGTCGATGTTCACCTTGATGTTGATGTGCACCTTGATGTTCACCTTGATGTTGATGTTCTTGATGTTGATGTTCACCTTGATGTTGATGTTCACCTTGATGTTGATGTTCACCTTGATGTTGATATTCATCTTGATGTTGATATTCACCTTGATGTTAATGTGCACCTTGATGTCGATGTTCACCTTGATGTTGATGTTCACCTTGATGTTGATGTTCACCTTGATGTTGATGTTCACCTTGATGTTGATGTTTACCTTGATGTTGATGTTCACCTTGATGTTAATGTGCACCTTGATGTTGATGTTCACCTTGATGTTGATGTTCACCTTGATGTTGATATTCACCTTGATGTTAATGTGCACCTTGATGTTGATGTTCACCTTGATGTTGATGTTCACCTTGATGTTGATGTTCACCTTGATGTTGATGTTCACCTTGATGTTGATGTGCATCTTGATGTTGATGTTCATCTTGATGTTGATGTTCACCTTGATGTTGATGCGCAAGTTGATGTTGATATTCACCTTGATGTTGATGTTCACCTTGATGTTGATGTTCACCTTTATGTTGATGTGCACCTTGATGTTGATGTGCATCTTGATGTTGATGTTCACCTTGATGTTGATGTGCACCTTGATGTTGATGTTCACCTTGATGTTGATGTGCACCTTGATGTTGATGTTCACCTTGATGTTGATGTTCACCTTGATGTTGATGTGCACCTTGATGTTGATGTTCACCTTGATGTTGATGCTCACCTTGATGTTGATGTGCATCTTGATGTTGATGTTCACCTTGATGTTGATGTTCACCTTGATGTTGATGTTCACCTTGATGTTGATGTTGATGTTCACCTTGATGTTGATGTTCACCTTGATGTTGATGTTCACCTTGATGTTGATGTTCACCTTGATGTTGATGTGCATCTTGATGTTGATGTTCATCTTGATGTTGATGTGCGCCTTGATGTTGATGTTCACCTTGATGTTGATGTTCACCTTGATGTTCACCTTGATGTTGATGCGCAAGTTGATGTTGATATTCACCTTGATGTTGATGTGCACCTTGATGTTGATGTTCACCTTGATGTTGATGTTCACCTTGATGTTGATGTTCACCTTGATGTTGATGTTCACCTTGATGTTGATGTGCATCTTGATGTTGATGTTCACCTTGATGTTGATGTGCACCTTTATGTTGATGTTCACCTTGATGTTGATGTTCACCTTGATGTTGATCTTGATGTTGATGTTCACCTTGATGTTGATGTTCACCTTGATGTTGATGTTGATCTTGATGTTGATGTGCACCTTGATGTTGATGTTCACCTTGATGTTGATGTTCACCTTGATGTTGATGTTCACCTTGATGTTGAGGTGCACCTTGATGTTGATGTGAACCTTGATGTTGATGTGCACCTTGATGTTGATGTTCACCTTGATGTTGATGTGCACCTTGATGTTGATGTTCATCTTGATGTTGATGTGCACCTTTATGTTGATGTTCACCTTGATGTTGATGTTCACCTTGATGTTGATGTGCACCTTGATGTTGATGTGAACCTTGATGTTGATGTGCACCTTGATGTTGATATGCATCTTGATGTTGATGTGCACCTTGATGATGATGTGCACCTTGATGATGATGTGCACCTTGATGATGATGTGCACCTTGATGATGTTCACCTTGATGTTGATGTGCACCTTGATGATGATGTGCACCTTGATGATGTTCACGTTGATGTTGATGTGCACCTTGATGATGTGCACCTTGATGATGTTCACCTTGATGTTGATGTGCACCTTGATGATGATGTGCACCTTGATGATGTTCACCTTGATGTTGATGTGCACCTTCATGTTGATGTGTGTCGTAGTGACGTGCATGTTGACTTTGCTGTATGTTGGTTTGTACGTGTAGACTGTCCTGTACGTTGATCTTGATGAGTGTCCGTAGTAAAGTGTGTATTGATCTTCATGTGTACATAGTTATTTGTATGTTGAGTTTGATGTCTGTTGATCGCTATGTGCACAGTGTGATGTGAATATTGATTTTGATGTGTGCATTGATCCTTGTGTACACGGTGATGTGTACATTATTGTTGATGTGTACACAATAACATGTACGTCGAGCTCTGTGTGTACACATTGGTGTGAGGATTGATGATGACTCACCTGAGTCATCATCACACACTCTTGACTCACCTGAGTCATCATCACACACTCTTGATGACTCACCTGTGTCATCATCACACACTCTTGATGACTCACCTGAGTCATCATCACACACTCTTGATGACTCACCTGAGTCATCATCACACACTCTTGATGACTCACCTGAGTCATCAAAACACTCTTGATGACTCACCTGAGTCATCATCACACATTCTTGATGACTCACCTGAGTCATCATCACACACTCTTGATGACTCACCTGAGTCATCATCACACACTCTTGATGACTCACCTGAGTCATCATCACACACTCTTGATGACTCACACTGAGTCATCATCACACACTCTTGATTTACTCACCTGAGTCATCACACACTCTTGATGACTCACCTGAGTCATCATCACACACTCTTGATGACTCACCTGAGTCATCACACACTCTTGATGACTCACCTGAGTCATCATCACACACTCTTGATGACTCACCTGAGTCATCATCACACACTCTTGATGACTCACCTGAGTCATCATCACACACTCTTGATGACTCACCTGAGTCATCATCACACACTCTTGATGACTCACCTGAGTCATCATCACACACTCTTGATGACTCACCTGAGTCATCATCACACACTCTTGATGACTCACCTGAGTCATCATCACACACTCTTGGTACCAAAACAATAAATACAGCAAATACAACGCACATAATAGCATCTATTAGAATGAATACATTACAACGCTAACTCTATCACACCAAGTTAAAATAACCAGTTACAAATTCTGTTAAATTATTAATGTCAAAAGACTCTCCCTCTCTTCCGTCAAAAAAGTTCCCAGTGATCCCTACATGCACTTTGGTAATCATAAAAATCACTATATTAAGTGAAATGTGTGAGTCGTGGGTAAACACCCAGGCTGTGTAACACTGTGTTACACAGTGTTACACACTGTGTAACACTGTGTAACACTGTGTGCTGTGTAGCTGCACACTGCCAGCTACACAGCACGTCAAGAAATTAGAGAAAGTGCAAAGGTTTGCAACAAGACTTGTTCCAGAACTCAGTGGAATATCCTACGAAGAAAGGGTAAGGGAAATTGGCCTGACGACATTGGAGGACAGGAGTGTTAGGGAAGACATGATAATGGCATACAAAATACTGCGAGGAATTGACATGGTGGACAGAGACAGGATATTCCTGAGATGGGACACAGAATCAAGGGGTCACAAATGGAAGCTGAAGACCCAGATGAGTCAAATGGATTATAGGAAGTATTTCTTCAGTCACAGAGTTGTCAGGAAGTGGAACAGTCTGGAAATTGAAGTAGTGGAGGCAGAAACAATACATAGTTTTAAGACGAGGTTTGATAAAGCTCGTGGAGCAGGGAGAGAGAGAGGGCCTAGTAGCGATCAGTGAAGAGTCGGTGCCAGAAGTATGAATCGACTCCTACAACCACAAATAGGTGAGTACAGAGGGGTGGCAGGAGCACCTGTAAACAGGTGACTATATATGTGGTCGGTCCCCAATCTACAGTGAGTCATCTGAAAGTGACAAGTGTAAGAGGATAGCCGAATGCCCACGACCTACAAGTTCTATATCTTGTCTGTAGGATCCACTGGGCCTGTCAGCCTCCCAAGAACATCCTTGTGTATGTGGTCCTTGAGGCTCATGAAGTCACTGTAATATTATAGAGTGAGCCTCGGCATCTGCCTTTTCATTTCCTGGGACACTAACATAACCCATCATTAACAGAACCCGACATTCTTGTGCCACGCGTGGGAATGAACTAAACATTCATGGATCCTTTGGATCCCTTGGTGGATAGAAGCACACTGAGCCAGGGCAAAGGAGCACATTGGGAATCTCAGTGACTCGAGAACCAGTTAAGTCAGGACTAAAGCACTGACTATTATGTGAATCTCTGCAGTGAACACAAGAGGACTTGTTTGGTGATTGATCACACTGCGAGTCTTTACTAGCGATCACAAGTCACCGCCGCGCTCACTCTTAGACCCTTCAGTGAAGACCTTTGTCCTTGAAGCATGAATAAAATCATGCTCTAAGAAATTAGCCAAGATTCCCATCCATTGCCTACAAAGACGTACTTCAGACACCGCAGACACACTCAGGCCACAATCCAGGAGGAAGCCTACATCTGAACGACAAACGGCATAGGAATCCACTTGTATCGAGCAATGAGTTCCTTATCTCCTCCATACATTCGTTGCCATATATATAACAGGGCATACAGTGTAGATCTAGATCCTCACAGCTGAGATCCTGTGGAAAGTAATCTCCCTAGGCGCACAATAAGGGAACACTGTATCAACATTCGTGGCCCCAGACATTTCAACATCTTACCAGAAGATATCAGAAACACGGCCGGAACAAGTATAAAAGTCTTCAAGAGGTAACTGGACAAGCATCTTCACCAGGTGCCAGATTAACCAGGCTGTGATGAATATGTGGGGCAGCAACAGCCTGGTTGACCAGGCAAGCACCAGACGAGCCTGGCCCATGGCCGGGCTCCGAGAGTAGTGAGACTCGAAAATCATTAAAGGTATATCATCAAAGGTAGGCAATGGATAGGATTTAGCGCATGCAGCAGGGAAGAGTTGTTGCAGGAGTAGATGTGATAGCCATACTCCAGCCAGGAAGAGAACAACGACACATACAGGTAGAGCACAGTCTACTGATCCGTGTCCCAGGTACAGTGAGAGAACCTTAAGAATGTCTAGCACTCGTAGACTATCCACTTTGAGCTTTTTTATATGAAAGGCCTATGTCGAGCACCGATCAAACATCATTCTTCAAAAATGTCACCTGCTGTTGTTCATAGGGAAATACCACACCGTGGAGCAGCATGTGGGGAGCAGGATGCCTCAGGACTGGGTACAATGAACAGCCAGTATATTTTCCAGCGGAAAACTGGTAACATTTAGAAGCTGCCTACTCCGTGATATTGTCCACTGTCACCGGAAGTCAATAACGGGGCACCCTGACAGTACACACCAGACAGTACACCACAAGATCATCCACAGGAACATTACTGAACACACCATCCATGGCTAAAATAAAACATGGGATGCTCAAAATGCCGCCCTCTTAAACTATCTCCTATAGGAAAAACTTCTTCAACTAGCATAAACCAGCCCTAACCTTCAATGATCTGTTAGTCAAAAACTTGTAGAGAAACTGGAACAGTTGGCGCCGCAGTCGCAGACTCGGGAGATTAGATTTTGCCACCGAAGTGGCTAGTTTATTGTACACCCCATATCCATCCTGTGGACGGTAGCGCGAGAGCATATGGATACACAAAAGTCCTAGGAACTAGCCCCCAAAGGGTTAACAGGAATACATATGGATTCATATCTACATATCTATAGTTCAGTTTCTGTTACAAGCAAATTTAGGAAATTTGCTTAGTATATCTGGTATCTTATTTTCATTAATAAGATATCTTGACATGCCACATAGGTTATTATATTGGGAGAAGACGAAGAATGCCAAACCTCGGTATTGGGTCATAGGTGTTCTCCGAGGTGAAAGACAGACAAGTCATTCCCGGACAAGGGCTCACAAGGCTCCTCGGTGTCCTAAACAATGGGTCAAGAGACAGTCTCCAGAAGCCTCTGGACCTGCAATAATGATCCCTTACATATATCCACAGAACAAAATTTAACGAATTAGGAAAAAAATCTTTGCAGCTTAAGTCAAATGCAGAGGAAAGGATGCTGAGTACTCAGTCAGTGTAAACTACTCAACCCACAACACCACGGTAAGGTGTCCCAGCACTGAGGGATGTATACACGGGTGATGTGTTCATGGGTGATATTCACATGGGTGATGTGTGCCCAGGTGTTGTATATACCGAACGCAGTCGTTGGGAATGATTACGCAGTGAAAAATGCAGTTATCGGGGCGAGTAATTATAGTTGAAGTTTGTGGAAGGTGTGATTAAAGTGAGTGGCGCAGCTTTTAAATCATAACTTGGGCAGCAAATGTTGGCAGAGCTAGAGATGTATAAGCTTACTAGCTATTTCCTCGCTATGAATCAGCAGTCCAGCTAGGAGAGGTGAGGAATAACTAGACCGGAATGTTTTCAAGTCCATCTGTAATGTTAAGTAGCAGCTTGGTAAACACCAGCCACCTGGGAGGCAACGCCACCTTTCCTTGACAATGTCAAACGGCAGCTTACTTAATATTTACATATAATCTTGCATGATCAAAGGTCAGTTCTTGCCGTCTTGTATAGCAAGAAATTCTAACAGCCTTCTACTTACATTTCGTATATGCATACCTTTGCTTCTTCAGATGAAGAAGTCAGGCCTGAGACCTGACTCCAGGACGACGATCCCTCAATCTATTAAGAGAAAAATAATACCACTTGAAAGCCGAATAAAATTTCATTTAGTACTTACATAATTTTCCATTTAAATCTGATACGTCGAGGAAGGTGATGTGTTAGACACTTGTGCAACACCTGGGTAACTGTACTCTGAAGGCGCTTCACTAACCAATAGGGTTTTCAGCTCAACACAGAGTTTATTACATATATAACCTGCATTACGGAGGCTGAAATTTAGGACCATGTTTCGGTCCGACTCGGACTGAAACGTCGCCAGAAGCTTCAGTCTCCTAAGCTTGGTGGGTTATTTCTGTGTTGTTCCAGTTAGGTTACCGTGACTTTTTATCCTTCAGAGGTAATTAAATGGATACAGTAGAATGACGAGATAATCAGTCGTGCAGCCTTGTCGGTGGTGAAACTTTCAACTGTATATGAGGCAGTCAGTCCCCAGTCATCCTTCAAGGTCTTCACCGTTTCAGTCTTGATCAGTCTGAAGAATAGACAAGAAGACTGGAGTCAGATGAACTTCAACAGCTGAAGATGTTCAACACGAGTATGATCCATCAATTTGTCGGTACTGTGCGTGTAATGACACGGGATTATAGTGTAGACGTAGTGGTAGATGTAGCGGTAGACGTAGTGGTAGACGTAGTGGTAGACGTAGTGGTAGACGTAGATAGACGTAGTGGTAGACGTAATGGTAGACGTAGTGATAGACGTAGTGGTAGACGTAGTGGTAGACGTAATGATAGACGTAATGGTAGACGTAGTGATAGACGTAGTGGTAGACGTAATGGTAGACGTAGTGATAGACGTAGTGGTAGACGTAGAGATAGACGTAGTGGTAGACGTAATGGTAGACGTAATGGTAGACGTAGTGATAGACGTAGTGGTAGACGTAGTGATAGACATAGTGATAGACGTAGTGGTAGACGATACCTGTTGTGAAGGTGCATCAACTACCTTGACTGACCCATCCCATCAAGGACAGCACCTTGATGTTGTTGTGAAGGTCTCTTGAACTAACCCCTAGGGGGGTTAGTTCAAGAGGTTAAGGAAAATCGACCTGACGACTCAGGAGGGCAGGAGAGATAGGGGGGCATGTGATAACGACATATAAAATACTGAGAGGAATAGACAAGATGGTCAGAGACAGGATGTTCCAGAGATGGAACACAGCAACAAGAGGTCACAATTGCAAGATGAAGACTCAGATGAGTCACAGGGATGTTAGGAAGTATTTCTTCAATCATAGAGCTGTCAGGAGAGTGAAGTGGAAGCAGGTACCATACATAACTTTAAGAAGCGGTACGATAATGCTCATGCAGAAGGGAGAGAGTGGACCTAGTAACGAATAGTGAAGAGTCGCTACCAGGAGCTATGAATCGACCCCTGCAACCACAATTAGGTGAGTACACACACACAAATAACAGTTCACAGTGAACAGAGATATACCCAGTATACAGCATTATCCATTTGACTAATTGTTAGTGTAATCACCTATTTGTGGTTCGAGGGGTCGAGACACAGCTCCTGGCCCCGCCTTTTCACTGGTCGTTACTAGATCCTCTCTCTCCCTGCTCCATGAGCTTTATCATACCTCGTCTTAAACCTATGTATGGTTCCTGCCTCCACTACGTCACTTGCTAGATTATTCCACTTCCTAACGACTCTGTGACTGAAGAAATAGTTCCTAACATCCCTCTGACTCGTCTGAGAATTCAGCTTCCAATTGTGACCCCTTGTTTCTGTGTCCCCTCTCTGGAACATCCTGTCTCTGTCCATCTTGTCTATTCCATGAAGTATTTTGTATGCTGTTATCATGTCTCCATTGACCCTCCTGTCCTCCAGTGTCGTCAGTCCGATTTACCTCAACCTTTCTTCATAGGACATTCCCCTGAGCTCCGGAACTAGCCGTGTTGCAAACCTTTGTACTTTCTCTAATTTCTTGACGTGTGTGTGTGTGTGTGTGTGTGTGTGTGTGTGTGTGTGTGTGTGTGTGTGTGTGTGTGTGGTGTGTGTGTGTGTGTGTGGTGTGGTGTGTGTGTGTGTGTGTGTGTGTGTTTTGTGTGTGTGTGTGTGTTGTGTGTGTGTGTGTTGTGTGTGTGTGTGTTTGTGTGTACTCCCTAGTTGTACTCACCCAGTTGAGGTTGCAGAGGTCGAGTCCCAAACTCCTGGCCCCGCCTCTTCACTGGTCGCTACTAGGTCACCTCCGCGAACCATGAGCTTTATCGTTACCTCTGCTTAAAGCTATGTATGGTCCTGCCTCCACTACATCGCTTCCCAAACTATTCCAACTTCCTGACCCACTCTGGGGTCTGAAGAAATACTTCCTAACATCCCTGTGATTCAAACTGTGTCTTCAGTTCCAACCCGTGCCCGTGTTGCTGTGTCCAGTCTCGGGGAAACATCCTGTCTTTGTCCACCTTGTCAATTCCCCTCAGTATTTTGTAAGTCGTTATCATGTCCCCTATCTCTCCTGTCCTCCAGTGTCGTCAGGTTGATTTCCCTTAACCTTC
This sequence comes from Cherax quadricarinatus, assembly GCF_026875155.1. NCBI lineage: Eukaryota > Metazoa > Arthropoda > Malacostraca > Decapoda > Parastacidae > Cherax > Cherax quadricarinatus. The sequence continues at coordinate 22,042,060 of NC_069401.1, read as the reverse complement.
CTTGTAGGAAATACCTCTTAGCTCTAGGGGCTAGTCTTGTTGCAAACCTCTGCACTTTCTCTAGTTTCTTTACATGCTTGGGTAGGTGTGGGTTCCAAACTGGTGCCGCATATCCAATATGGGCCTAACGTACTCGGTTTTACAGGGTTCTGAACGATTCCTTATTAAGATGTCGGAATTTCTGTTCTGAGGTTTGCTAGGGGCCCATATGCTGCAGCCGTTATTTGGTTGATGTGCGCTTCAGGAGATGTGCCTGGTGTTATATTCACCCCCAAAATTTCTTTTTCCCTTTTAGTCTCTGGCCCCTAGGGCTATACTCCGTCTGCGGTCTTCTTTGCCCTTCCAATCTTCATGACTTTGCATTTGGTGGGATTGAACTCCGGGAGCCAATTGCTGGACCAGGTCTGCAGCCTGTTCTGATCCCTTTGTAGTTCTGCCTGGTCTTCGATCGAATGTGTGTGTGTGTGTGTGTGTGTGTGTGTGTGTGTTTTGTGTTGTGTGTGTGGGGTGTGTGTTTATGTGTGTGTGTGAATGTGTGTGTGTGTGTGGTGTGTGTGTGTGTGTGTGTGTGTGTTGTGTGTGTGTGTGTATGTGTGTGTTTCTCACCTAATTGTGGTTGAAGGGGTCGAGACTCAGCTCTGGTTGTGTGTGTGTGTGTGTACTCACTTAATTGTAGTTGAAGGGGTCTAGACTCAGTCCTGGTGTATGTGTGGCAGCCAGGTACAGTGCGTGACCAGCCTCCTCGTACGTGTGCATACACTTATATGCTATTAAGACTGTGCTATGGTACGCTGCTACTCACCGCAGCACGTGAGAGGTGCGCCGCTACTCACCGCAGTACGTGAGAGGTACGCCGCTACTCACCGCAGTACGTGAGAGGTACGCCGCTACTCACCGCAGTACGTGAGAGGTGTGCCGCTACTCACCGCAGTACGTGAGAGGGTTGCGCCGTACTCACCGCAGTAGTGAGAGGTGTGCCGCTACTCACCGCAGTACGTGAGAGGTACGCCGCTACTCACCGCAGTACGTGAGAGGTGTGCCGCTACTCACCGCAGTACGTGAGAGGTGTGCCGCTACTCACCGCCGTACGGGAGAGGTACGCCGCTTTCTCACCGCAGTACGGGGAGAGGTGCGCCGCTAATACACCGCAGTACGTGAGAGGTACGCCGCTACTCACCGCAGTACGTGAGAGGTGTGCCGCTACTCACCGCAGTACGTGAGAGGTGTGCCGCTACTCACCGCAGTACGTGAGAGGTGTGCCGCTACTCACCGCAGTACGTGAGAGGTGTGCCGCTACTCACCGCAGTACGTGAGAGGTGTGCTGCTACTCACCGCAGTACGTGAGAGGTGTGCCGCTACTCACCGCAGTACGTGAGAGGTGTGCCGCGACTCACCGCAGTACGTGAGAGGTGTGCTGCTACTCACCGCAGTACGTGAGAGGTGTGCCGCTACTTTACCGCAGTAGTGGGGAGGTGTGCTGCTACTCACAGCAGTACGTGAGATGTGTGCCGCTACTCACAGCAGTACGTGAGAGGTGTGCCGCTACTCACCGCAGTACGTGAGAGGGGGTGCCGCTATCACCGCAGGGACGTGAGAGGTGTGCCGCTACTCACCGCAGTACGTGAGAGGTGTGCCTCTACTCACAGCAGTACGTGAGAGGTGTGCCACTACTCACCGCAGTACGTGAGAGGTGTGCCACTACTCACCGCAGTACGTGAGAGGTGTGCCGCTACTCACAGCAGTACGTGAGAGGTGTGCCGCTACTCACCGCAGTACGTGAGAGGTGTGCTGCTACACACTCGCAGTCCACGATCTCTAAATCAACAAAAAACTGCCCTAATGCAAAATTCATCGCTAATTCCTTGTGTTTTGTGAGGCATTAGTCAGTCCGTATGGTTGAACTGTGTACGTTCTGGCGGACCCCAGGTGTGTTGACACACACACTTGCAACGGAACACCTGGAATGGAACAAGCTTATAAACAACAACCAGCACGGATTCAGGGAAGGAAAATCCTGTGTCACAAACCTACTGGAGTTTTATAACAAGGTAACGGAACGAAGACACGAGAGAGAGAGAGGGGTGGGTAGAGTGCATTTTCTTGGACTGCCAGAAGGCCATCGAAACAGTTCCTTACAAGAGATTAATGCAAACTCTAGAGGATAAGGTACGCATAACATGAAAGATACTACAGTGGATCAGAGAATAACTGATAGGGAGGCAACAACGAGTCATGGTACGTGACGAGGTGTCAGAGTGAGCGCCTGTGACGAGCGGGGTCCCACAGGGGTCAGTCCTAGGACCTGTACTATTTTTGCTATACGTGAACTAACAAGGAGGTGTCCTTGTTAGTAGATGAAGTGTAGTTAATGAGGAGAATTAAATCGGATGAGGACCAGGCAGGACTACAAAGAGATCTGGACAGGCTGGGAGCTTGGTCGAGCAACTGGCTCCTAGAATTTAACCCCTCCAAATGCAAAGTCATGAAGATCGGGGAAGGGCAAAGAAGACCGCAGACAAAATTTAGTCTAGGTGGCCAAAGACTGTAAACCTCACTCAAGGAAAAAGATTTTGGGGTGAGTATAATACCGAGCATATCTCATGAAGCGCACACCAACCAGATAATTGCTGTAGCATGTGGTCGCCTGGCAAACCTGAGAATAGCGTTCTGATTTCTCAGTAAGAAATCTTTTAAGACACTGTACACTGTGTACGTCAGGGCCATATTGGAGTACACAGCACAAGTTTGGAACCCACACCTTGTCAAGCAAGTCAAGAAATTAGAGAAAGTGCAAAGGTTTGGAACACGGCTAGTTCCGGAGCTAAGGGGAATGTCCCACGAAGAAAGGTCAAGAGAAATCGGCTTGACGACACTGAAGGACAGGAGGGTTAGGGGAGACATAATAACGACATACAAAATACTGCGAGGAATTGACAATGTGAAGAGAGACAGGATGTTCCAGAGATGGGACACAGAAACAAGGGGTCACAATTGGAAGTTGAAGACTCAGGTGAGTCAAAGGGATGTTAGGAAGTATTTCTTAAGTTATAGAGTTGTCAGGAAGTGGAATAATCTAGCAAGTGACGTAGTGGAGGCAGGAACCATACATAGGTTTAAGACGAGGCATGATAAAGGTCATGGAGCAGGGAGAGAGAGAACCTAGTAGGGATCAGTGAAGGGGCGGGGCCAGGAGCTATGACTCAACCCCTGCAACCACAAATAGATGAGGGCACACACACACACACACACACACACACAACGTACTCAGGAACACATAACCGTCCTGAACTGTACATAAGTAACAACTACATTATCTTCCTGGTGAAAATTACTCTCCAGACTCGACTTCAAACAACATAATATAGAACTTTTTCGGTTGTTCCCATAATTTAGATTTTATACGGAATTGATGCGTCAAGTAAACGTTGCTGATATAAACTCTCCAGAGTTGCAGTTTCGTGTGCCTTAAATGAGGCAGTTAGTGTAGTGCAGTGTTAGTGTAGAGTACAGTACTAACTGCTGCTGCTGGAAGGTCATCAACACTGCCTAGGTACTTCTGATGATCAGTTTTTAATATGAATCTGTACGCAAGTACACTTTAGTGTTCCTGGAGAGCAACATCTTGTAACCATGGTAGTAACACTGTTGTGTTCCTGGAGAGTAACATCTTGTAACCATGGTAGTAACACTTTAGTGTTCCTGGAGAGTAACATCTTGTAACCATGGTAGTAACACTTTAGTGTTCCTGGAGAGCAACATCTTGTAACCATGGTAGTAACACTTTAGTGTTCCTGGAGAGCAACATCTTGTAACCATTTGGGAGTAACACTTTAGTGTTCCTGGAGAGTAACATCTTGTAACCATGGTAGTAACACTTAGTGTTCCCGGAGGGAACATCTTGTAACCCTGGTTTGTAACACTTTAGTGTTCCCGGAGAGTAACATCTTGTAACCATGGTAGTAACACTTTGTGTTCCTGGAAGCAACATCTTGTAACACATGGTTAGTAACACTGTTGTGTTCCTGGAGAGCAACATCTTGTAACCATTTGGGAGTAACATTTTAGTGTTCCTGGAGAGCAACATCTTTTTAACCATGGTAGTAACACTTTAGTGTTCCTGGAGGTAACATCTTGTAAACCATTTGGGAAATAACACTTTAGTGTTCCTGGAGGGGCAAACATCTTGTAAACCATGGTAGTAACACTTTAGTGTTCTGGAGAGCAACATCTTGTAACCCTGGTAGTAACACTTTAGTGTTCCTGGAGAGTAACATCTTGTAACCATGGTAGTAACACTTTAGTGTTCCTGGAGAGCAACATCTTGTAACCATGGTAGTAACACTTTAGTGTTCCTGGAGAGTAACATCTTGTAACCATGGTAGTAACACTTTAGTGTTCCTGGAGAGCAACATCTTGTAACCATGGTAGTAACACTGTTGTGTTCCTGGAGAGCAACATCTTGTAACCATGGTAGTAACACTTTAGTGTTCCTGGAGAGCAACATCTTGTAACCATGGTAGTAACACTGTTGTGTTCCTGGAGAGTAACAACTTGTAGCCATGGTAGTAACACTGTTGTGTTCCTGTAAAGTAACATCTTGTAACCATGGTAGTAACACTGTTGTGTTCCTGTAAAGTAACGACTTGTAACCATGGTAGTAACACTGTTGTGTTCCTGGAGATTAACATCTTGTAGCCATGGTAGTAACACTGTTGTGTTCCTGTAAAGTAACATCTTGTAACCATGGTAGTAACACTGTTGTGTTCCTGGAGATTAACATCTTGTAACCATGGTAGTAACACTGTTGTGTTCCTGTAAAGTAACGTCTTGTAATCATGGAAGTAACACTGTTGTGTTCCTGGAGAGTAACAAATTCAACACTCTTTACCTCCTGTTCTAGTAAGAGTTCTGTACGTGTTCCATATTACGTTTTTAGTGTTCAATTTTGGAGAAGCCGAGATATGTCCTTGTTGAGCATGACATCTTTCCCAGCGAGTGACATGATCTGCCATGGATGTCACTCACGCGAAAACTGTTGTCGTCTGCCGTGGATGTCACTCACGTGAAAACTGATTTTGTCTGCCATGGATGTCACTCACGTGAAAACTGATTTTGTCTGCCATGGATGTCACTCACGTGAAAACTGATTTTGTCTGCCATGGATGTCACTCACGTGAAAACTGATTTTGTCTGCCATGGATGTCACTCACGTGAAAACTGATTTTGTCTGCCATGGATGTCACTCACGTGAAAACTGATTTTGTCTGCCATGGATGTCACTCACGTGAAAACTGATTTTGTCTGCCATGGATGTCACTCACGTGAAAACTGATGTTGTCTGCCATGGATGTCATTCCTTATTGCTAGTTTTACTGTCACATTCAACATACGCTCACCATGCAACATGCAGCATAATACACGCAGCATAGCACAACATTCACATTACGTCACATTACACATGGTCTGCATCGTGCAGCACACTACAGCATACAACATACACACTACAGCATACACCATGGTCTGCATCGTGCAGCACACTACAGCATACAACATACACACTACAGCATACACCATGGTCTGCATCGTGCAGCACACTACAGCATACAACATACACACTACAGCATACACCATGGTCTGCATCGTGCAGCACACTACAGCATACAACATACACACTACAGCATACACCATGGTCTGCATCGTGCAGCACACTACAGCATACAACATACACACTACAACATACACCATGGTCTGCATCGTGCAGCACACTACAGCATACAACATACACACTACAGCATACATCATGGTCTGCATTGTGCAGCACACTACAGCATACAACATACACACTACAGCATACACCATGGTCTGCATCGTGCAGCACACTACAGCATACAACATACACACTACAGCATCCCCCCTGGTCTGCAAACGGCAGCCCCATACAGCATTTCAACATACAAATACAGCATTTACCCTTTGGGCTGCTTCGTGGCACCCCACTAAGCATACAACTTTAAAACTACAGGGATACACCATGGTCTGTCGAGCAGCACACTACAGCTTTCAAATACAACTAACAGCCCTACACCCTGGTTTTGCATCGTGCAGCACACTACGGGATTCAACATAAAACACTACAAAATAAAACCATTGGGGTTTCATCGTGCCCGCACACTAAAAGCATTTCCCCCCAAATACCACTACAGCATACATCATGGTCGGGAAAATTTTGCAGCAACTACAGCAAACAAAAATAACCACTACAGCTTTCCCATGGTCTGATCGTGCAGCACCACTTCCCCGAAACAACTTTCACACTACAGCATACACCATGGGCCCGCTTTGTTTAGCACACTACAGCATACTCCTACACACTACAGCAAAAAACCATGGTCTGCTGTGCAGCACACTACGATAAAACATACAAAACCCACAGCATTTACACCATGGTCTGCATCGTGCAGCCCCTACAGATTAAAATAAAACACTACCAAAAATACACCAAAGGTTGCATCGTTTCAGCAACCCCTACCGCATACAAACCCTACAATACAGCATACATCATGGTCTGCTTGTGGAGCACACTACAGCATACAACATACACACTACAGCATTTCCCCATGGTCTGCATCGTGCAGCACCCCTTCAGCATCAACATACACATTTCAGGGAACCCAAAATTTCACATTTCAGGGATACACCATGGTTGCATTGTGCAGCACCCAGATACAACATACAACCCCTCGCATACCCATGGTCTGCATTGTGGGAGCACACTACAGCATAAACATTTCACATTTCGCATTTCACCTGGTCTGCATTGTGCAGCAAATACAACGTAAAACAAAACACACTACAGCATACCCAACCTACACACTTTTTTCAAATCAAAATTTCACCCCTACAAACATACCCAAAATACCCTAAACATTCAACATAACAAATTTCAGCATACAACATCACACTCCCAAAAAAACATCAATACAAAAATTTCAAATTAAAACCCTTTCAACATAAAACATACACACTACAGCATAAAAACCCTGGTCTGCATCGTGAAGCACACTACAGCATTTAAAAATACACATAAAAGATACACCATGGTCTGCATTTGTGAAGGGACACACAAATTAAAAATTTCACTACAAATTCAACAATCCCCACTACAAAATAAACCCTTTCACACTAAAAAACATACAAAAACACCTAAGGGATACAAAAAATACATACTAAAACCTTTTTCCAGGTTCCCACATCGTGCAGCACATAAAACCCTACAACATACCCACTACAGAAAACAAAATTTTAAACTTTCAAAATACCCCCATAAAACACTAAAAACATAAAAACCCTCACACTACAGGATACAACATACATATTCAAACATTTTCACCATGGGTTTCATCGTGCAGCACCCTACAGCTACAACATACACCCCTAAACATCACCATACACATAAAAAAATACAACATTCCCCCACTACAGCATCAAAAATACACACTAAAAACATAGCCATGGTCTGCAAACCGTGCAGCACACTACAGCATACAAAAATAACACAACAGTTAGTTAGTTACCATTTTTTCCCAGGGACATGTCGATTTAGGGAATAGGGGTTGAATTTTGAGTACGTGTGTGTTTTGTTGTTTTGTGTGTGTGTTGGGGTGTGTGTTTGTTGTGTTGTGTGTGTGTGTGTGTGTGGGGTGTGTGTGTGTGTTGGGGAGTGTAGTGGGGGTGTGTGTGTGTGTGTGTGTGTTTGTGGGGTGTGTGTGTTTTGTGTGTGTCTTTTTTGCTTTTTGTGTTTCTTGTGTTTTTGTTGTCTGTGTGTGTGGATTTTGGGTTTGTGTGTGTGTGTGTCTGTTTGTGTGTGGGTGTGTTTTGTGTGTGTGGTGTGTGGTGTGTACTCACCTAGTTGTACTCACCTAGTTTGAGGTTGCGGGGGTCGAGTCCGAGCTCCTGGCCCCGCCTCTTCACTGATCGCTATTTAGGTCACTCTCCTGAGCCGGTGAGCTTTATCATACCTCTGCTTAAAGCTATGTATGGATCCTGCCTCCACTACATCGCTTCCCAAACTATTCCACTTACTGACTACTCTGTGGCTGAAGAAATACTTCCTAACATCCCTGTGATTTGTGTGTGTATGTGTGTGTGTATGTGTATGTGTACACACTACAACATACACCATGGTCTGCATCGTGCAGCACACTACAGCATACAACATACACACTACAACATACAACATACAACATACACACTACAGCATACAACATACACACTACAACATACACCATTGTCTATATCGTGCAGCACACTACAGCATACAACATACACACTACAGCATACAACATACACACTACAGTGTGTGTGTGTGTGTGTATGTGTGTGTGTGTGTGTGTGTATGTGTATGTGTGTGTATGTGTATGTGTATGTGTGTGTAGGGTGGTGTGTGTGTGTGTGTGTGTGTGTATGTAAGTATGTATGTGTGTGTGTGTGTGTGTGTATGTATGTGGTGTGTGTGTGTATGTGTGTGTGTGTGTGTGTGTGCATGTGTATGTGTATTATGTGTAGTGTGGTGTGTGGGGTTTGTGTGTGTGTGTATGTGTGTGTATGTTTACTCACCTAGTTGTACTCACCTAGTTGAGGTTGCGGGGGTCGAGTCCGAGCTCCTGGCCCCGCCTCTTCACTGATCGCTACTAGGTCACTTCCCCGAGCCGTGAGCTTTATCATACCTCTGCTTAAAGCTATGTATGGATCCTGCCTCCACTACATCGCTTCCAAACTATTCCACTTATGATACTCTGTGGCTGAAGAAATACTTCCTAACATCCCTGTAAATTCATCTGTGTCTTTAGCTTCCAACTGTGTCCCCTTGTTGCTGTGTCCAAACCTGGAACATCCTGTCTTTGTCCACCTTGTCAATTCCCCTCAGTATTTTGTATGTCGTTATCATGTCCCCCCTATCTCTCCTGTCCTCCAGTCGTCAGGTTGATTTCCCTTAACCTCTCCTCGTAGGGAAAACCTCTTAGCTCTGGGACTAGTCTTGTTGCAAACCTTTGCACTTTCTCTAGTTTCTTTACGTGCTTGGCTAGGTGTGGGTTCCAAACTGGTGCCGCATACTCCAATATGGGCCTAACGTATACGGTGTACAGGGTCCCTGAACGATTCCTTATTAAGTGTCGGAATGCTGTTCTGAGGTTTGCTAGGCGCCCATATGCTGCAGCAGTTATTTGGTTGATGTGCGCTTCAGGAATGTGCCCTGGTGTTATACTCACCCCAAAATCTTTTTCCTTGAGTGAGGTTTGTTGTCTCTGACCCCCCTAGAATGTACTGTGTGTGTGTGTGTGTGTATGTGTGTGTATGTGTGTGTGTGTGTGTGGTGTGTTTTATGTGTGTGTATGTGTGTGTTGTGTGTATGTGTGTGTATGTGTGTGTGTGTGTGTATGTGTATGGTATGTGTGTGTATGGTGTGTGTGTGTGGTGTGTGTATGTGTGTGTGTATGTGTGCGTATGTGTGTGTGGTGTGTGTGTGTGTATGTGTGTGTATGTGTGTGTGTGTATGTGTGTGTGGTGTGTGTGTGTGTGGTGTTGGGGTGTGTGTGTTGGGGTGTGTTGTGTGTGTGTGTGTGTGTGGGGTGTGTGTGTGTAAAGACAAGGACGAAGGAAGGAGTCTACAGTAATATATGTTGTTGGTCTTGAAGGCAAATTTAGAAATGAGCAAGAGTGTCTTGGCACTGTGATGGTGTGTTGTATGGTACACCAGCTGGCACTGTGATGGTGTGTTGTATGGTACACCAGCTGGCACTGTGATGGTGTGTTGTATGGTGCACCAGCTGGCACTGTGATGGTGTGTTGTATGGTGCACCAGCTGGCACTGTGATGGTGTGTTGTATTGTACACCAGCTGGCACTGTGATGGTGTTGTATGGTGCACCAGCTGGCACTGTGATGGTGTGTTGTATGGTGCACCAGCTGGCACTGTGATGGTGTGTTGTATGGTGCACCAGCTGGCACTGTGATGGTGTGTTGTATGGTGCACCAAACTGGCACTGTGATGGTGTGTTGTATGGTGCACCAGCTGGCACTGTGATGGTGTGTTGTATTGTACACCAGCTGGCACTGTGATGGTGTGTTGTATGGTACACCAGCTGGCACTGTGATGGTGTGTTGTATGGTGCACCAGCTGGCACTGTGATGGTGTGTTGTATTGTACACCAGCTGGCACTGTGATGGTGTGTTGTATGGTACACCAGCTGGCACTGTGATGGTGTGTTGTATGGTGCACCAGCTGGCACTGTGATGGTGTGTTGTATGGTACACCAGCTGGCACTGTGATGGTGTGTTGTATGGTACACCAGCTGGCACTGTGATGGTGTGTTGTATGGCACCAGCTGGCACTGTGATGGTGGTTGTATAGTACACCAGCTGGCACTGTGATGGTTGTGTTTATGGTGCTATCAGCTGGCACTGTGATGGGTGTGTTGTATGGTACACCAGCTGGCACTGTGATGGTGTGTTGTATGGTACACCAGCTGGCACTGTGATGGTGTGTTGTATGGTACACCAGCTGGCACTGTGATGGTGCGTTGTATAGTACACCAGCTGGCACTGTGATGGTGTGTTTTATGGTGCATCAGCTGGCACTGTGATGGTGTGTTGTATGGTACACCAGCTGGCACTGTGATGGTGTGTTGTATGGTACACCAGCTGGCACTGTGATGGTGTGTTGTATGGTACACCAGCTGGCACTGTGATGGTGTGTTGTATGGTGCACCAGCTGGCACTGTGATGGTGTGTTGTATGGTGCACCAGCTGGCACTGTGATGGTGTGTTGTATTGTACACCAGCTGGCACTGTGATGGTGTGTTGTATGGTGCACCAGCTGGCACTGTGATGGTGTGTTTTTATGGTGCACAGCTGGCACTGTGATGGTGTGTTGTATGGTCACCAGCTGGCACTGTGATGGTGTGTTGTATTGTACACCAGCTGGCACTGTGATGGTGTGTTGTATGGTACACCAGCTGGCACTGTGATGGTGTGTTGTATGGTACACCAGCTGGCACTGTGATGGTGTGTTGTATGGTGCACCAGCTGGCACTGTGATGTGTGTTGTATGGTCACCAGCTGGCACTGTGATGGTGTGTTGTATGGTGCACCAGCTGGCACTGTGATGGTGTGTTGTATGGTGCACCAGCTGGCACTGTGATGGTGTGTTGTATGGTGCACCAGCTGGCACTGTGATGGTGTGTTGTATGGTACACCAGCTGGCACTGTGATGGTGTGTTGTATGGTGCACCAGCTGGCACTGTGATGGTGTGTTGTATGGTGCACCAGCTGGCACTGTGATGGTGTGTTGTATTGTACACCAGCTGGCACTGTGATGGTGTGTTGTATGGTGCATCAGCTGGCACTGTGATGGTGTGTTTTATGGTGCATCAGCTGGCACTGTGATGGTGTGTTGTATGGTGCATCAGCTGGCACTGTGATGGTGTGTTTTATGGTGCATCAGCTGGCACTGTGATGGTGTGTTGTATGGTACACCATCTCATCGCTGACACTACTGAGAGCTTCAAAGGTATCCATCAAGCAGAGCTGCAGTTACTGTCACTTGGTAATTATCATCTCTCAGTACAGTCTGTCACATACACAGCAGAGCTGCAGTTACTGTCACTTGGTAATTATCATCTCTCAGTACAGTCTGTCACATACACAGCAGAGCTGCAGTTACTGTCACTTGGTAATTATCATCTCTCAGTACAGTCTGTCACATACACAGCAGAGCTGCAGTTACTGTCACTTGGTAATTATCATCTCTCAGTACAGTCTGTCACATACACAGCAGAGTTGCAGTTACTGTCACTTGGTAATTATCATCTCTCAGTACAGTCTGTCACATACACAGCAGAGTTGCAGTTACTGTCACTTGGTAATTTATCTTCTCAGTACATTCTGTCACATACACAGCAGAGCTGCAGTTACTGTCACTTGGTAATTATCATCTCCAGTACAGTCTGTCACATACACAGCAGAGCTGCAGTTACTGTCACTTGGTAATTATCATCTCTCAGTGCAGTCTGTCACATACACAGCAGAGCTGCAGTTACTGTCACTTGGTAATTATCATCTCTCAGTACAGTCTGTCACATACACAGCAGAGCTGCAGTTACTGTCACTTGGTAATTATCATCTCTCAGTGCAGTCTGTCACATACACAGCAGAGCTGCAGTTACTGTCACTTGGTAATTATCATCTCTCAGTACAGTCTGTCACATACACAGCAGAGTCTGCAGTTACTGTCACTTGGTAATTATCATCTCTCAGTACAGTCTGTCACATACACAGCAGAGCTGCAGTTACTGTCACTTGGTAATTATCATCTCTCAGTACAGTCTGTCACATACACAGCAGAGCTGCAGTTACTGTCACTTGGTAATTATCATCTCTCAGTACAGTCTGTCACATACACAGCAGAGCTGCAGTTACTGTCACTTGGGAATTATCATCTCTCAGTACAGTTGTCACATACACAGCAGAGCTGCAGTTACTGTCACTTGGTAATTATCATCTCTCAGTACAGTCTGTCACATACACAGCAGAGCTGCAGTTACTGTCACTTGGTAATTATCATCTCTCAGTACAGTCTGTCACATACACAGCAGAGCTGCAGTTACTGTCACTTGGTAATTATCATCTCTCAGTTACAGCCTGTCACATACACAGCAGAGCTGCAGTTACTGTCACTTGGTAATTATCATCTCTCAGTACATTCTGTCACATACACAGCAGAGCTGCAGTTACTGTCACTTGGAATTATCATCTCTCAGTACAGTCTGTCACATACACAGCAGAGCTGCAGTTACTGTCACTTGGTAATTATCATCTCTCAGTACAGTCTGTCACATACACAGCAGAGCTGCAGTTACTTGTCACTTGGTAATTATCATCTCTCAGTACAGTCTGTCACATACACAGCAGAGCTGCAGTTACTGTCACTTGGTAATTATCATCTCTCAGTACAGTCTGTCACATACACAGCAGAGCTGCAGTTACTGTCACTTGGTAATTATCATCTCTCAGTACATTCTGTCACATACACAGCAGAGCTGCAGTTACTGTCACTTGGTAATTATCATCTCTCAGTACAGTCTGTCACATACACAGCAGAGCTGCAGTTACTGTCACTTGGTAATTATCATCTCTCAGTACAGTCTGTCACATACACAGCAGAGCTGCAGTTACTGTCACTTGGTATTATCATCTCTCAGTACAGTCTGTCACATACACAGCAGAGCTGCAGTTACTGTCACTTGGTAATTATCATCTCTCAGTACAGTCTGTCACATACACAGCAGAGCTGCAGTTACTGTCACTTGGTAATTATCATCTCTCAGTGCAGTCTGTCACATACACAGCAGAGCTGCAGTTACTGTCACTTGGTAATTATCATCTCTCAGTGCAGTCTGTCACATACACAGCAGAGCTGCAGTTACTGTCACTTGGTAATTATCATCTCTCAGTACAGTCTGTCACATACACAGCAGAGCTGCAGTTACTGTCACTTGGTAATTATCATCTCTCAGTACAGTCTGTCACATACACAGCAGAGCTGCAGTTACTGTCACTTGGTAATTATATCTCTCAGTACAGTCTGTCACATACACAGCAGAGCTGCAGTTACTGTCACTTGGTAATTATCATCTCTCAGTACAGTCTGTCACATACACAGCAGAGCTGCAGTTACTGTCACTTGGTAATTATCATCTCTCAGTACAGTCTGTCACATACACAGCAGAGCTGCAGTTACTGTCACTTGGGAATTATCATCTCTCAGTACATTCTGTCACATACACAGCAGAGCGGCAGTTACTGTCACTTTGGAATTATCATCTCTCAGTACAGTCTGTCACATACACAGCAGAGCTGCAGTTACTGTCACTTTGGAATTATCATCTCTCAGTACAGTCTGTCACATACACAGCAGAGCTGCAGTTACTGTCACTTGGAATTACATCTCTCAGTACAGTCTGTCACATACACAGCAGAGCTGCAGTTACTGTCACTTGGAATTATCATCTCTCAGTACATTCTGTCACATACACAGCAGAGCGGCAGTTACTGTCACTTGGTAATTATCATCTCTCAGTACAGTTTGTCACATACACAGCAGAGCTGCAGTTACTGTCACTTTGGAATTATCATCTCTCAGTACAGTCTGTCACATACACAGCAGAGCTGCAGTTACTGTCACTTGGTAATTATCATCTCTCAGTACAGTCTGTCACATACACAGCAGAGCTGCAGTTACTGTCACTTGGTAATTATCATCTCTCAGTACAGTCTGTCACATACACAGCAGAGCTGCAGTTACTGTCACTTGGTAATTATCATCTCTCAGTACAGTTTGTCACATACACAGCAGAGCTGCAGTTACTGTCACTTTGGAATTATCATCTCTCATACAGTCTGTCACATACACAGCAGAGCTGCAGTTACTGTCACTTTGGAATTATCATCTCTCAGTACAGTCTGTCACATACACAGCAGAGCTGCAGTTACTGTCACTTGGTAATTATCATCTCTCAGTACAGTCTGTCACATACACAGCAGAGCTGCAGTTACTGTCACTTGGTAATTATCATCTCTCAGTACAGTTTGTCACATACACAGCAGAGCTGCAGTTACTGTCACTTTGGAATTATCATCTCTCAGTACAGTCTGTCACATACACAGCAGAGCTGCAGTTACTGTCACTTTGGAATTATCATCTCTCAGTACAGTCTGTCACATACACAGCAGAGCTGCAGTTACTGTCACTTGGTAATTATCATCTCTCAGTACAGTTTGTCACATACACAGCAGAGCTGCAGTTACTGTCACTTTGAATTATCATCTCTCAGTACAGTCTGTCACATACACAGCAGAGCTGCAGTTACTGTCACTTGGTAATTATCATCTCTCAGTACAGTTTGTCACATACACAGCAGAGCTGCAGTTACTGTCACTTTGGAATTATCATCTCTCAGTACAGTCTGTCACATACACAGCAGAGCTGCAGTTACTGTCACTTGGTAATTATCATCTTCAGTACAGTCTGTCACATACACAGCAGAGCTGCAGTTACTGTCACTTGGTAATTATCATCTCTCAGTACAGTCTGTCACATACACAGCAGAGCTGCAGTTACTGTCACTTTGGAATTATCATCTCTCAGTACAGTCTGTCACATACACAGCAGAGCTGCAGTTACTGTCACTTGGTAATTATCATCTCTCAGTACATTCTGTCACATACACAGCAGAGCTGCAGTTACTGTCACTTGGTAATTATCATCTCTCAGTACATCTGTCACATACACAGCAGAGCTGCAGTTACTGTCACTTTGGAATTATCATCTCTCATACATTCTGTCACATACACAGCAGAGCTGCAGTTACTGTCACTTGGTAATTATCATCTCTCAGTACATTCTGTCACATACACAGCAGAGCTGCAGTTACTGTCACTTGGTAATTATCATCTCTCAGTACAGTCTGTCACATACACAGCAGAGCTGCAGTTACTGTCACTTGGTAATTATCATCTCTCAGTACATTCTGTCACATACACAGCAGAGCTGCAGTTACTGTCACTTGGTAATTATCATCTCTCAGTACATTCTGTCACATACACAGCAGAGCTGCAGTTACTGTCACTTTGGAATTATCATCTCTCAGTACATTCTGTCACATACACAGCAGAGCTGCAGTTACTGTCACTTGGTAATTATCATCTCTCAGTACATTCTGTCACATACACAGCAGAGCTGCAGTTACTGTCACTTGGTAATTATCGTCTCTCAGTACAGTCTGTCACATACACAGCAGAGCTGCAGTTACTGTCACTTGGTAATTATCATCTCTCAGTACAGTTTGTCACATACACAGCAGAGCTGCAGTTACTGTCACGTTGGAATTATCATCTCTCAGTACAGTCTGTCACATACACAGCAGAGCTGCAGTTACTGTCACTTGGAATTATCATCTCTCAGTACAGTCTGTCACATACACAGCAGAGCTGCAGTTACTGTCACTTTGGAATTATCATCTCTCAGTACAGTCTGTCACATACACAGCAGAGCTGCAGTTACTGTCACTTGGTAATTATCATCTCTCAGTACAGTCTGTCACATACACAGCAGAGCTGCAGTTACTGTCACTTGGTAATTATCATCTCTCAGTACAGTTGTCACATACACAGCAGAGCTGCAGTTACTGTCACTTTGGAATTATCATCTCTCAGTACAGTCTGTCACATACACAGCAGAGCTGCAGTTACTGTCACTTGGTAATTATCATCTCTCAGTACAGTCTGTCACATACACAGCAGAGCTGCAGTTACTGTCACTTGGTAATTATCATCTCTCAGTACAGTTGTCACATACACAGCAGAGCTGCAGTTACTGTCACTTTGGAATTATCATCTCTCAGTACAGTCTGTCACATACACAGCAGAGCTGCAGTTACTGTCACTTGGTAATTATCATCTCTCAGTACAGTTTGTCACATACACAGCAGAGCTGCAGTTACTGTCACTTGGAATTATCATCTCTCAGTACAGTCTGTCACATACACAGCAGAGCTGCAGTTACTGTCACTTGGTAATTATCATCTCTCAGTACAGTCTGTCACATACACAGCAGAGCTGCAGTTACTGTCACTTGGTAATTATCATCTCTCAGTACAGTCTGTCACATACACAGCAGAGCTGCAGTTACTGTCACTTTGGAATTATCATCTCTCAGTACATTCTGTCACATACACAGCAGAGCTGCAGTTACTGTCACTTGGTAATTATCATCTCTCAGTACATCTGTCACATACACAGCAGAGCTGCAGTTACTGTCACTTGGTAATTATCATCTCTCAGTACATTCTGTCACATACACAGCAGAGCTGCAGTTACTGTCACTTTGGAATTATCATCTCTCAGTACATTCTGTCACATACACAGCAGAGCTGCAGTTACTGTCACTTGGTAATTATCATCTCTCAGTACAGTCTGTCACATACACAGCAGAGCTGCAGTTACTGTCACTTGGTAATTATCGTCTCTCAGTACAGTCTGTCACTACCCCAGCAGAGCTGCAGTTACTGTCACTTGGTAATTATCATCTCTCAGTACATTCTGTCACATACACAGCAGAGCTGCAGTTACTGTCACTTGGTAATTATCATCTCTCAGTACATTCTGTCACATACACAGCAGAGTGCAGTTACTGTCACTTGGAATTATCATCTCTCAGTACAGTCTGTCACATACACAGCAGAGCTGCAGTTACTGTCACTTGGTAATTATCATCTCTCAGTACATTCTGTCACATACACAGCAGAGCTGCAGTTACTGTCACTTGGTAATTATCATCTCTCAGTACAGTTTGTCACATACACAGCAGAGCTGCAGTTACTGTCACTTTGGAATTATCATCTCTCAGTACAGTCTGTCAATACACAGCAGAGCTGCAGTTACTGTCACTTGGTAATTATCATCTCTCAGTACAGTTTGTCACATACACAGCAGAGCTGCAGTTACTGTCACTTTGGAATTATCATCTCTCAGTACAGTCTGTCACATACACAGCAGAGCTGCAGTTACTGTCACTTGGTAATTATCATCTCTCAGTACAGTCTGTCACATACACAGCAGAGCTGCAGTTACTGTCACTTGGTAATTATCATCTCTCAGTACAGTCTGTCACATACACAGCAGAGCTGCAGTTACTGTCACTTGGAATTATCATCTCTCAGTACATTCTGTCACATACACAGCAGAGCTGCAGTTACTGTCACTTGGTAATTATCATCTCTCAGTACAGTCTGTCACATACACAGCAGAGCTGCAGTTACTGTCACTTGGTAATTATCATCTCTCAGTACATTCTGTCACATACACAGCAGAGCTGCAGTTACTGTCACTTTGGAATTATCATCTCTCAGTACATTCTGTCACATACACAGCAGAGCTGCAGTTACTGTCACTTGGTAATTATCATCTCTCAGTACATTCTGTCACATACACAGCAGAGCTGCAGTTACTGTCACTTGGTAATTATCGTCTCTCAGTACAGTCTGTCACATACACAGCAGAGCTGCAGTTACTGTCACTTGGTAATTATCATCTCTCAGTACATTCTGTCACATACACAGCAGAGCTGCAGTTACTGTCACTTGGTAATTATCATCTCTCAGTACATTCTGTCACATACACAGCAGAGCTGCAGTTACTGTCACTTGGAATTATCATCTCTCAGTACAGTTTTGTCACATACACAGCAGAGCTGCAGTTACTGTCACTTGGTAATTATCATCTCTCAGTACATTCTGTCACATACACAGCAGAGCTGCAGTTACTGTCACTTGGTAATTATCATCTCTCAGTACAGTCTGTCACATACACAGCAGAGCTGCAGTTATGTCACTTGGTAATTATCATCTCTCAGTACAGTCTGTCACATACACAGCAGAGCTGCAGTTACTGTCACGTTGGAATTATCATCTCTCAGTACAGTCTGTCACATACACAGCAGAGCTGCAGTTACTGTCACTTGGAATTATCATCTCTCAGTACAGTCTGTCACATACACAGCAGAGCTGCAGTTACTGTCACTTTGGAATTATCATCTCTCAGTACAGTCTGTCACATACACAGCAGAGCTTGCAGTTACTGTCACTTGGTAATTATCATCTCTCAGTACAGTCTGTCACATACACAGCAGAGCTGCAGTTACTGTCACTTGGTAATTATCATCTCTCAGTACAGTCTGTCACATACACAGCAGAGCTGCAGTTACTGTCACTTTGGAATTATCATCTCTCAGTACAGTCTGTCACATACACAGCAGAGCTGCAGTTACTGTCACTTTTGGAATTATCATCTCTCAGTACAGTCTGTCACATACACAGCAGAGCTGCAGTTACTGTCACTTGGTAATTATCATCTCTCAGTACAGTCTGTCACATACACAGCAGAGCTGCAGTTACTGTCACTTGGTAATTATCATCTCTCAGTACAGTTTGTCACATACACAGCAGAGCTGCAGTTACTGTCACTTTGGAATTATCATCTCTCAGTACAGTCTGTCACATACACAGCAGAGCTGCAGTTACTGTCACTTGGTAATTATCATCTCTCAGTACAGTTGTCACATACACAGCAGAGCTGCAGTTACTGTCACTTGGAATTATCATCTCTCAGTACAGTCTGTCACATACACAGCAGAGCTGCAGTTACTGTCACTTGGTAATTATCATCTCTCAGTACAGTCTGTCACATACACAGCAGAGCTGCAGTTACTGTCACTTGGTAATTATCATCTCTCAGTACAGTCTGTCACATACACAGCAGAGCTGCAGTTACTGTCACTTTGGAATTATCATCTCTCAGTACAGTCTGTCACATACACAGCAGAGCTGCAGTTACTGTCACTTGGTAATTATCATCTCTCAGTACATTTTGTCACATACACAGCAGAGCTGCAGTTACTGTCACTTGGTAATTATCGTCTCTCAGTACAGTCTGTCACATACACAGCAGAGCTGCAGTTACTGTCACTTGGTAATTATCATCTCTCAGTACAGTCTGTCACATACACAGCAGAGCTGCAGTTACTGTCACTTGGTAATTATCATCTCTCAGTACAGTCTGTCACATACACAGCAGAGCTGCAGTTACTGTCACTTGGTAATTATCATCTCTCAGTACATTCTGTCACATACACAGCAGAGCTGCAGTTACTGTCACTTGGTAATTATCATCTCTCAGTACAGTCTGTCACATACACAGCAGAGCTGCAGTTACTGTCACTTGGAATTATCATCTCTCAGTACAGTTGTCACATACACAGCAGAGCTGCAGTTACTGTCACTTGGTAATTATCATCTCTCAGTACATTCTGTCACATACACAGCAGAGCTTTCAGTTACTGTCACTTGGTAATTATCATCTCTCAGTACAGTCTGTCACATACACAGCAGAGCTGCAGTTACTGTCACTTGGTAATTATCATCTCTCAGTACATTCTGTCACATACACAGCAGAGCTGCAGTTACTGTCACTTGGTAATTATCATCTCTCAGTACATTCTGTCACATACACAGCAGAGTTGCAGTTACTGTCACTTGGTAATTATCATCTCTCAGTACAGTCTGTCACATACACAGCAGAGCTGCAGTTACTGTCACTTGGTAATTATCATCTCTCAGTACAGTCTGTCACATACACAGCAGAGCTGCAGTTACTGTCACTTGGTAATTATCATCTCTCAGTACAGTCTGTCACATACACAGCAGAGCTGCAGTTACTGTCACTTGGTAATTATCATCTCTCAGTACAGTCTGTCACATACACAGCAGAGCTGCAGTTACTGTCACTTGGTAATTATCATCTCTCAGTACAGTCTGTCACATACACAGCAGAGCTGCAGTTACTGTCACTTGGTAATTATCATCTCTCAGTACAGTCTGTCACATACACAGCAGAGCTGCAGTTACTGTCACTTGGTAATTATCATCTCTCAGTACAGTTGTCACATACACAGCAGAGCTGCAGTTACTGTCACTTGGTAATTATCATCTCTCAGTACAGTTCTGTCACATACACAGCAGAGCTGCAGTTACTGTCACTTGGTAATTATCATCTCTCAGTACAGTTCTGTCACATACACAGCAGAGCTGCAGTTACTGTCACTTGGAATTATCATCTCTCAGTACATTCTGTCACATACACAGCAGAGCTGCAGTTACTGTCACTTGGTAATTATCATCTCTCAGTACATTCTGTCACATACACAGCAGAGCTGCAGTTACTGTCACTTGGTAATTATCATCTCTCAGTACAGTCTGTCACATACACAGCAGAGCTGCAGTTACTGTCACTTGGTAATTATCATCTCTCAGTACAGTTTGTCACATACACAGCAGAGCTGCAGTTACTGTCACGTTGGAATTATCATCTCTCAGTACATTCTGTCACATACACAGCAGAGCTGCAGTTACTGTCACTTGGTAATTATCATCTCTCAGTACATTCTGTCACATACACAGCAGAGCTGCAGTTACTGTCACTTGGTAATTATCGTCTCTCAGTACAGTCTGTCACATACACAGCAGAGCTGCAGTTACTGTCACTTGGTAATTATCATCTCTCAGTACAGTCTGTCACATACACAGCAGAGCTGCAGTTACTGTCACTTGGTAATTATCATCTCTCAGTACAGTCTGTCACATACACAGCAGAGCTGCAGTTACTGTCACTTGGTAATTATCATCTCTCAGTACATCTGTCACATACACAGCAGAGCTGCAGTTACTGTCACTTGGTAATTATCATCTCTCAGTACAGTCTGTCACATACACAGCAGAGCTGCAGTTACTGTCACTTGGAATTATCATCTCTCAGTACAGTCTTTTCACATACACAGCAGAGCTGCAGTTACTGTCACTTGGTAATTATCATCTCTCAGTACATTCTGTCACATACACAGCAGAGCTGCAGTTACTGTCACTTGGTAATTATCATCTCTCAGTACAGTCTGTCACATACACAGCAGAGCTGCAGTTACTGTCACTTGGTAATTATCATCTCTCAGTACATTCTGTCACATACACAGCAGAGCTGCAGTTACTGTCACTTGGTAATTATCAAACTCTCAGTACAGTTTTGTCACATACACAGCAGAGTTGCAGTTACTGTCACTTGGTAATTATCATCTCTCAGTACAGTCTGTCACATACACAGCAGAGCTGCAGTTACTGTCACTTGGTAATTATCATCTCTCAGTGCAGTCTGTCACATACACAGCAGAGCTGCAGTTACTGTCACTTGGTAATTATCATCTCTCAGTACAGTCTGTCACATACACAGCAGAGCTGCAGTTACTGTCACTTGGTAATTATCATCTCTCAGTACAGTCTGTCACATACACAGCAGAGCTGCAGTTACTGTCACTTGGTAATTATCATCTCTCAGTACAGTCTGTCACATACACAGCAGAGCTGCAGTTACTGTCACTTGGTAATTATCATCTCTCAGTACAGTCTGTCACATACACAGCAGAGCTGCAGTTACTGTCACTTGGTAATTATCATCTCTCAGTACAGTTTGTCACATACACAGCAGAGCTGCAGTTACTGTCACTTGGTAATTATCATCTCTCAGTACAGTTTGTCACATACACAGCAGAGCTGCAGTTACTGTCACTTTGTAATAACATCTCTCAGCAGATCTGTCCACATACACAGCAGGAGCTGCAGTTACGTCACTTGGTAATTATCATCTCTCAGTACAGTTGTCACATACACAGCAGAGCTGCAGTTACTGTCACTTGTAAAATATCATCTCTCAATAGTCTTCACATACACAGCGATTGCAGTATACTGTCACTTGGTAATATCATCTCTCAAGTGCAGTCTGTACATACACAGCAAGCTGCATTACTGTCACTTGGTAATTATCATCTTCAGTGCAGTCTGTACACATACACCAGAAATTAGCTGCAGTTACTGTCACTTGGTAATTATCATCTCTCCAGACAGTCTGTCACATACACAGCAGAGCTGCAGTTACTGTCACTTGGTTTATTATCACTTCTCAGTGCAGTCCCGTCACATACACAGCAGAGCTGCAGTTATGTACCTTGGAATAATCATCTCTCAGTGCAGTCTGTCACATACACAGCAGAGCTGCAGTTACTGTCACTTGGTAATTATCATCTCTCAGTGCAGTCTGTCACATACACAGCAGAGCTGCAGTTACTGTCACTTGGTAATTATCATCTCCAGTGCAGATGTCACATACACAGCAGAGCTTGCAAATTACTGCACTTGGTATTATCTCTCTCAGTACAGTCTGTCACATACACAGCAGAGCTGCAGTTACTGTCACTTGGTAATTATCATCTCTCAGTACAGTCTGTCACATACACAGCAGAGCGAAGATATGTCCATCATCCCAGAGCGAAGGCAAGAGAAATTATACCCAGAAGGTAAAGGAGAGGTAGGGGGCAAGAAGAAAAAGAGGGAGGGGGCAAGATGAAAAGAGAGGGAGGGGGCAAGATGAAAAGAGAGGGAAGGGGCAAGATGAAAAGAGAGGGAAGGGGCAAGAAGAAAAAGTTTGAAAGGGAGGACGGAAAAGAACTTTAAATAAACTAACATATGTAACTACATACATATAACTACCTATATGTAACTACATACATGTAACTACATACATGTAACTACCTATATGTTAGGACATACATGTTGTTACCTATATGTAAGTACATACATGTAAGTACATGCATGCAAGTACATATATACAGTAGTATGTAAGAAGGAAGGATCTTGACGTGCCTAAGACTGTACTCAGGTGCTGCCTTGTAAGAAATTTTTACTCTTAGTTAACAGTAGTGTGCTGGTACTGTGTTGTACCTGATACATACCAGTAGATGATTGTTGTACCTGATACATACCAGTAGATGATTGTTGTACCTGATACATACCAGTTGATGATCTACCTGATACATAAGAACATAAGAAAGAAGGAACACTGCAACAGGCCTACTGACCCATGCGGAGCCGGTCCGTGTCCCCCCAGGATAAGACCAATGAACCCCCCCCCCCCGGATTAGCCCAATGACCCACCCAGTCTGGTCACCTCCACTCAAGGATGCAGCACTGCACCAGACCCAGCAGCACAAGCTAGTCAGGTCCAACTCACACCCACTCATGTATTTATCTAACCTATTTTTAAAACTACACAACGTTTTAGCCTGAATAACTGTACTCGGGAGTTTGTTCCACTCATCACAACTCTATTACCAAACAGTGCTTTCCTATATCCTTCCTGAATCTGAATTTTTCAAATTAAAACCACGCTGCGAGCCTTCTTGCGGGAAATTTTAAAGCACGCTATTTACACCCCCTTTATTTTTTCCTGTTTTCCATTTTCACCTAAAACATATCCCCCCAAAAATCTATGCCTTTCAGAGATGCAGATTCGGGCCCTCATCATCCTCTAGGGGAAATTCGAACAGGATCACTTTGCACCTCCTCTGTACGTTTTTTCCCAACATTTAAATCCATTCAAATAGGTTTCCAAACTGACACAAGTCTAAAAAAGGCCCAACCAAGGGTATTAGAGTTAAGAACAACCCAGGACTTTTAATTTTTTTACTTCAGATATGAAGCCAAGAATTTTTTTTACTTTATTGCGAACACAATGAACTGTTGTCTTGGTTTATTTAAAACTAAACCAAATCCTAATCCTTTTCGCAAACATAGTAAAGACTACATTATTTATTTTATATAGAATGTTATTTACCTGCCAACATTTAGAACTTTGCATAAAACGCATCTCCCCTCTCCGCCATTCATCATTTCTATTCAAATAAATTCTGTAATGATCTACCTGATACATACCAGAAGATGATCTACCTGATACATACCAGTAGATGATCTACCTGATACATACCAGTAGATGATCTACCTGATACATACCAGTAGATGAGTATTCTACACGATACTTAAATACATAAATTTTAATAAAATTTTGCCACCGAAGTGGCTAGTTTATTATACACGCCATATCCATCCTGTGGAGGGTAGCGCGAGAACATATGGATACACAAAGGCCGCTGAACTAGGCCTCAAAGGGTTAACAAGTGTACGTCTGAATTTATATCTACAGTTCACTTATCTATGACAAGGAAACTTGTGAAATTTGCTTAATATATCTGGCATCTTATATTCATTAATAAGATATGTTGACATGTCACATAGGTTATTATACTGTCTGTCTCTGTATTTCTCAGTAGGTGGAGAATTGTAATAAAGTTGGTAGAATTACCGACAATATGTAAAGTAAAAGGACACAAGTGCAACTAATGTGACATTTATTGTGGCAACGTTTCGCTCTCCAGGAGCTTTATCAAGCCATTACAAACAATACATGGACACAGAGGGTATATAAAGGCTCAGAGTGAGGTGCAATACTAGTGAGGTAACATTTCGATGTTCACTAGTGGTAGTAGTAGTAGTAGTAGTAGTGGTAGTAGTAGTAGTAGTAGTAGTGGTAGTAGTAGTAGTAGTATTAGTAGTGGTAGTGACAAAAGTATACAATATGGTAAAAGCAATTAATTCGTACATGAGAAAAAGGGATAAAAAAGCTATTACTTGGGTAACATAAAAATAGGTTGGACAAATATAGACTGGAATGAGGCAGCTTGTAAACCCTGCCATCACATAGTCTCTCCTGTTAAACTACACAAAGCACAGAGAGTGAACACTGAAACAAGCTGCCTCATCCAGTCTATATTTGTCCAACCTATTTTATGTTACCCAAGTAAAAAGCTTTTATAACCTTTTACTCATGTACGAAAATTTAAATTTCTCTAAACCCTATTGTATTACTTTTGTCACTACCACTACTACTACTACTACTACTACTACTACTACTACTACTACTACTACTACTACTACTACTACCACTACTACTACCACTACAACTACTACTACTACTACTACTACCACTAGTGAACATCGAAATGGTACCTCACTAGTATTACACCTCACTCTGAGCCTTTATGTACCCTCTGTGTCCATGTATTGTTTGTAATGGCTTGATAAAGCTCCTGGAGAGCGAAACGTTGCCACAATAAATGTCACATTAGTTGAACTTGTGTCCTTTTAGGTGGAAAATTAGCACATAGTGCTCAAAATAGTGACCATAAGGCTGTCCACATCCTTTGTATTGAGTTTTATCATCATCTTTGTGTCTGTTAAGCTGCCAGATGTACTTGTAACCAAGCGTAAGCTTGGCTGCTACAACATCAGTAAGTACTTATAACCATGCCTCAGCCTGGCTACTACAACATCAGTCATTACTTATAACCATGCCTCAGCCTGGCTACTACAACGTCAGTCATTACTTATAACCATGCCTCAGCCTGGCTACTACAACATCAGTAAGTACTTATAACCATGCCTCAGCCTGGCTACTACAACATCAGTAAGTACTTATAACCATGCCTCAGCCTGGCTACTACAACATCAGTAAGTACTTATAACCATGCCTCAGCCTGGCTACTACAAAATCAGTAAGTACTTAAACCAAGCCTCAGCCTGGCTCACAAAATCATAATATTTTAACCCAACCAAGGCACAAAACCCTGTTCGTCCTCCTCATAGCTGACATAGACAGAGATGTCATCCCCAGCACCGTGTCTTCCTTCCCGGATGTTACCCGAATTTGTAGTGTCCTAAATTGAAGACACTGCTAGACTCCAAGTGGACATCAACCAAATCCTTAACTGGGCCGGAGAAAACAATATAAAGTTCAATGAAGAGAAATTTCAATTACTTCGATATGGAAAGCTTGAGGAAACTAAAAGTGTATCGGAGTATAAAACAAATTCCAACCACACAATAGAGCAAAAAACTAATGTGAAGGACCTGCGAGTGATATTTTCAGGGGATCTCACTTTAAAAGACCACAACATCAATTCATTTTGTGTGTAACAAATGCACTTTGGCACAGTTACCCTTTAGCAGTGATGACATTGATTTACCTAATTTTAATACAAATAACCCATTGCCATATATTGATGATTATGATTGTTTTATGAAAACAGGCCTTCACTTTATTCATGTCAATGCAAGATCACTTCTTCCTAAATTGGCAGAGATTAGGATTCTAGCTAACAAAATTAGGGCGGCAGTTATAACCATCTCTGAATCTTGGTTGGATGATACGGTGACTGACGACGAGGTCAAAATAGAAGGTTACAATATAAAACGCTTAGATAGGAACAGAAAGGGTGGTGGAGTATGTGCCTACATTAGAAATGACTTAGCTTACAACCCAAGACCTGATTTAAATAACAATAAACTGGAGATTCTATGGTTTGAAGTGCTGCTTCCCAAGACTAAACCCATCTTAGTAGGAACTAGTTACCGCCCTCCTACCCAGGACCAGTTCTTAGAAGACTTTTTCCAGAGTCTTGTCCGGAGTTGAAAACAATTGCGAGACAATAATACTGGGCGACTTCAATATCTGTTTTCAGCAGCAAAATAACGGGCTATGCAAAAGGTATAAGCAAATTCTAGGATTAAATAGTTACACTCAACTAATTAATACTCCAACCCGGATCACACAGTTCTCAGCCACCCTAATTGACCACATATTTTGTATCCGCTCTGAGAACATTAGTCAGTCAGGCGTCATTACCACAGGTCTTAGTGATCATTTCATCATTTACTGCACCAGGAAAATCACTAGGGATAGGATAGGCCTACACAGGACAATAAAAATGAGGTCAACTAGAAACTACAGTAAAGAAACACTGGTGAATAGGCTACAAAATTGTGACTGGACAGAGATAACAAGTTGCACGGACGTAAACGATGCCTGGGAAAAATTCAAAACAATGTTCACTACCATCCTTGATAATATTGCACCAGTTAAAGAGGTTAGGATTAAACGAAGAACTGAACCCTGGATGAATAATGAGATAGATAATATGAAATTCAGAGACCAGCTGCTAAAAAGATTTAAAGGAAACAGACAGGATATTGCAGCACTAAATGAATTCCAAAGGGTGAGGAACAGAGTACAGAGACTTATAAAAGGAGCAAAGGCAAAGCACTACTGCTCAAAAATTGAAGAGTATAAGCATAACCCCAGAAAGCTCTGGCAACAACTAAAACAGTTGGGGTATAGCCATAAGCCAGTAGATAGGTCTAACATAGTACTCACTATCGATAATGAGGTATGCCACGAAACATCTAAGGTGGCAAATTGCTTTAATTCATATACACATCTGTTGCATCAACACTAGTAAGTAAACTACCAGCTGCATCAAATACCTTTAACACAGACTCTGATAAATTTCAAACATACTATACCAATAAAGGGGTAACCCCAAACAGTTGTCAACTAAGAACTAAGCACGTTAAACCCAACTAAGAGCACAGGCCCTGATAACATCCCGTCTAAGTTCCTAAAAGATGGTGCTTCTGAACTGTCAATCCCTATTGCTCACATAATAAATCTATCAATCACCACTAATACCGTACCGGAGGGGTTCAAGGAGGCCAGAGTTACTCCTATCTTCAAGAAAAATAGTAGGTCTGATGTCAGCAACTATAGGCCTGTTAGTATACTCAGTATAATATCTAAAATTCTAGAGAGGGCGGTGTATTCTCAAGTAGTTAAGTACCTTAATGACAACAACATTCTCCATAGCTATCAATCGGGCTTTAGAAGATCCTACTCAACCGACACCTCCCTAATTAATCTGATGGATTACCTGAGAACTGAAATGTCAAAGGGGAACCTCATAGGTATGGTAACCTTAGACCTGCAAAAGGCCTTCGATACTGTCAACCACAATATATTATGTAATAAACTTCAAGCTATCGGTATAGGTTCTGTAGACTGGTTTAAGTCCTACCTTAGCAACAGGAGACAAATAGTCAAAATCAACAAAACAGAATCAGAACCCCTGCCGATAACATGTGGAGTTCCCCAAGGTAGTATTCTGGGTCCCTTATTA
Source organism: Cherax quadricarinatus (assembly GCF_026875155.1). Classification (NCBI taxonomy): domain Eukaryota; kingdom Metazoa; phylum Arthropoda; class Malacostraca; order Decapoda; family Parastacidae; genus Cherax; species Cherax quadricarinatus. Next base: position 22,013,503 of record NC_069401.1, on the reverse strand, counting down.
TTCTTATGTTATGTCAATGATATGCCTATCAGTGTCAAGTGCAAACTCCTACTGTATGCAGATGACAGTGCTCTGTTAGTGTCAGGTAAAGACCCACAAGATATTGCTAATGTTTTAACACTGGAACTGGAGTCCTGCAGCAAATGGTTAGTAGACAACAAACTATCATTACACCTAGGGAAAACTGAAGCCATTCTCTTTGGCACGAAACATAAACTGAGAAGGGTGAATAATTTTAATGTTCAATGTAATGGGGAGTCCATCACTTTGGTTTCATCAGTAAAATATTTGGGAATCCCCTTTGACCCATGCATGTCAGGAGAATTGATAGGGAACAGTGTAGTAAAGAAAGCGAATGCCAGACTGAAGTTCCTGTATAGACAAGCACAGAGTCTACCTACTGAGGCTCACAGGACCCTATGTCTAGCCCTTATACAATGCCATATGGATTACGCTTGCTCTTCTTGGTACTCTGCCTTGACAAAAAAACTGAAAGATAGACTGCAAATCACCCAGAACAAAATGGTAAGATTCATCCTGGGGCTGGGACCAAGAGAACATGTAGGCCAGGATGAATTACAGCAGTTGGATATGCTGAATGTTGAAGACAGAGTAAAACAACTGAAGCTAAATCATGTTTATAAAATTGCTCACAAACAATGTCCAGAATATCTTGCTGTCAATTTTGTCAAGGTTGGGAACCAAAGCAATCATAGTACTAGGGGGAGAGAGCACAACTTTGTAGTACCCACAGTCAGTGGCCAGGCTTCAAACACCTTTTATTGTACAGCAATAAAGGAATGGAACAGACTACCCGCACATGTCAAAGCCAGTCATAGCATGGACCAGTTCAAGAAGACTGCCAAAAAGTGTCTGATGAATGTAGCTACAGAAAGGGAGGGGAATGATTTTCTATTTTTTAGCTAACATACGTGTAAATTTTACCTTATTCCTAGTAATGACCCTCGTATTGTAGACAGTCTTTTTAGTATGATAATAAGATGTTATCTTCATTGTAGAATAATAAGAAAATATTATAACCTTTATATTATAATAATAAGGTAAAAGGACCCCAATGGAAATAAGTCACTCTGTCTGACTTTTTTGGGTTATCCCAGGTTCTCTACACATATGCTGCTATATATGATAATTCTATGTAACTGTATTTGTGTATACCTGAATAAACTTACTTACTTACTGACTTACTTACTTACTAACAATGTATCCACCGCATCTGCTAGAAAAATGATGAGATGGATAATGAGAACCTTCAAAACTAGGGATGCCAAGCCCATGATTCTCTTCAAATCGCTTGTGCTCTCTAGGCTGGAATACTATTGTACACAGCAATTTCACCTTCAAGGCAGGTGAAATTGCTGACTTGGAGAGCGTACAAAGACGTTTCACGGCACACATAAGTACGATAAAACACCTAAATTACTGGGAACGGTTGAAGGTCCTTGATCTGTATTCCTTGGAACGCAGGCGAGAAAGATATGGATAATATACACCTGGAAAATCCTGGAGGGATTAGTACTAAATTTGCACACGAAAATCACTCCCTACGAAAGCAAAAGTCTCGGCAGGAGATGCAACATTCCCCCAATGAAAAGTAGGGGCGCCACGAGTATGCTAAGAGACAACACGATAAGTGTAAGGGGCCCAAGACTGTTCAACTGCCTCCCAGTATACATAAGGGGGATTACCAATAGACCCCTGACTGTCTTCAAGAAGGTACTGGACAGGCACCTAAAGTCCGTACCTGACCAGCTGGGCTGTGGTTCGTACGTCAGTCTACGTGCGGCCAGCAGTAACAGCCTGGTTGATCAGTTTATGATCCACCGTGAGGCCTGGTCACAGACCAAGCCGCTGGGTCGTTGGCCCCCGAAACCCTCTCCAGGTAAGACTAAGCCAGGCTACATTATCAGTCATTACTTGTACTCAAGACTAAGCCAGGCTACATTATCAGTCATTACTTGTACTCAAGACTAAGCCAGGCTACATTATCAGTCATTACTTGTACTCAAGACTAAGCCAGGCTACATTATCAGTCATTGCTTGTACTCAAGATAAGCCCCGGCTACATTTTCGTCTTTCTTGTACTTTAAGACCCAAGGCCCCCCTAATTATCAGTCCCTTTTTTGTACCAAAAACTAAACCCGGCACATTTAGTCATTGCTTGTACTCAAGGGCCCAAGCCAAAGGGTACAAATTAAACATTCCCTTTCTTGTACTCAAGACTAAGCCAGGGTACATTATCATCCCTTGTTTTACTCAAGACTAAACCAGGCTACAATTTTCAGTCATTTTCTTGTTTCTCCCAAACTTAAAACCAGGTACATTATTTTAGTAATTATTTTACTCAAGGGCTAAACCGGCTCATTATTTAAAATCATTTCTTTTACTCAAACCCAAGCCAGGGTACATTATCAGTCATTAATTGTACTCAAAACTAAAACCAGGCCCACTTAACAGTCAATTCTTTTACTAAAAACAAAATCAGGCTTTCGTTATCAGTTTATTGCTTTTAATCAAGAAAATAAGCCAGGGTATATTATCAGTCATTACTTTTACTCAAGACTAAGGGGCCCCGGGTACAAATTTTCCGCATTACTTTTATCAAAACTAACCAGGGTACATTATCAGGCATTTTTGGGCTCAAGACTAAGCCAGGTACATTATCTCATTACTTGTACTCCCAAAAACTAAGTAAGGGTACTACCCTTACAGTATTCTTTTTACTCAAGACTAAGTAAGGGGATACATTTAAATCATTGGGTTTGGGAATCAAAAACTAACCAGGCTACATTATCGTCATTTCTTGTATCAAGACTAAAACCAGGTTCATATCTTCATTACCTTTTTACTCAAGCTAAGCCAGGCTACTTATCAGCATTTTTTGTACCAAAAACTAAGCCCGGGTACTTTTTTAGTTTTTACTTTTAAATCAAGACTAAGCCCGGCTACATTATAATTATTACTTGTACCCCAAAAACTAAGCCAAACACATTATAAATCATTACTTTTAAATCAAATAAACAGGCTACTTATCAGTCATTACTTTTTACTCAAGACTTTGCCGGCTAAATTGTCAGTCATTTCTTGTTTCTCAAACTAAGCCGACTTTATTATCAGTTTTCTTGTACTCATGACAAGCCCGGCTACATTATCAGTCATTACTTGTACTCAAGGGGGTGAGCCAGGCTTTCTTTTCAGTCTTTACTTGTACTCAAGAAAAAGCCAGGAAAATTATCAGCATTAAAATTTAAATCAAAACCCAAGGGCCCAACTAAAAATTTTTCCGGGCAAATTTCTTGTACTCAAAACTAAGCCCGGGTACCCTTTAATCAGTCATTACTTGTACCCCAAGACAAGCCCGGGGTACATTATCGTCAAATTTCTTTTTACCAAGACCCAGCCAGGGGTACAAATTTTTAGTCATTACTTTTTACCAAGACTAACCAGGACCTTAAACCCGTCATTACTTGTACCTTTAAGAAAAAAGCCAGGCTACAAACACATATTTTTCTTGCAACTCCCAAAATAACCCCTTCATTCAAATTTTTGGGGGAACCCCCCCCCCAAGGGGTTGGCCAAGGCCCCAGTAAAAGTTTTTTTTAACTTGCCACAAAACCCGCCTACAACAGTCTTTCACATGTAAATCCCCAAAAATAAGCCGCACCCTTCAGTCATTCTTGGGGCCGTTCCGGGGGGTTTTAACCTTTAGGCATTTTTGAGGGGAACCAAAAAATTTTTAGGAAGTATCCCTTAGGGATTACAAAATTTAGGGGGGGGAAGGGGGTTGTTCCCCAAACGTACTTTTAATTTTTTCTATGGAGGATTTGTTTTGTGTTTAATTGCCCCTCCCGGGGGGCCTTGGGGTTGTTACCCAAAGGCCCTCCAATGGGGGTTTTTTTAAGTTTAAACCCAATTTGGTGGCCAAAATTTTCATTCAAAAAAAATTTTCCCACCAAAGTTGGCCCCGGGGTTCCAAGGCCCCCCAAGGAAGGGCCACATGGTTGTTGTTGCCCTGTTCCTTTTTGGCTTTGTCCCCTTCAAAAGGGAAAGGAAAATTTGGGGTTCAACCCCCAAAAGGGGGGGATTGGAAAAGGGGAAAATGGAGGGTTAGGGGGGGGTTTTTGGGGGATGGGGGGTTTTTGGGAACCCAAATGAGGGGGGGAAGTGGGGGAGGGATCCCAAAAGGACACTTAGTTTGGTCAAGGGGGTCCCATCCAAGTGGAGGGCCCCTAGTTGGGGTGTCAATTTTTCCCCTCCAAGTGGGCCATTAGTGGTGTGTCAAGTTTTTTCCCCTCCAAGTGGGGCCATTTTTTTTTTTTTTTCCATTTGTGGTGGGAAATTTCCCATCCAAGTGGGGGCCCCTTTGTGGTGTTTCAAGTTGTCCCAATACTACAAGTGGAGGCCACTTAGTGGTTGTGTCAAGTTGTCCATCCAAGTGGAGGCCACTTAGTGGTGTGTCAAGTTGTCCCATCCAAGTGGAGGCCACATAGTGGTGTGTCAAGTTATGTCCCAATCCAAAGTGAGGCCACATAGTGGTGTGTCAATTTTGTCCCATCCAAGTGGAGGCTACTTAGTGTTTGTACAAGTGTCCCATCCAAGTGGAGCCACTTAGTGTGTCAAGTTGTACCAATCCAAGTGGAGGCCACTATGGTTAGTCATAGTTGTCCCATCCAAGTGAGGCCACTTAGTGAGTGTGTCAAGTTGTCCCATCCAAGTGAGGCCACTTATGTGTTGTCAAGTTGTCCCATCCAAGTGAGCCCATATAGTGGTGTGTCAATTTGTCCCATCCAGTGGAAGGCCACTTAGTGGTTGTCAAGTTGTCCCATCCAAATAGCCACTTACAGGTGTTGCAGTTGTCCCTCACAGTGGAGGGCCACTTAGTTGGTGTTTCAATGTTGTCCCATCCAAGTGGAGGCACTTAGTGGTGTGTCAATTGTCCCATCCAAGTGGAGGGCACTTAGTGGTGTGTCAATTTGTCCATCCAAGTGGTGGCCACTTAGTGGTGTGTCAAGTATGTCCCATCCAAGTGGGGCACTTAGTGGTGTGTCAATGTTGTCCCATCCAAGTGGAGGCCACTTAGTGGTGTGTCAATTTGTCCCATCCAAGTGGAGGCCACTTAGTGGTGTGTCAATTTGTCCCATCCAAGTGGAGGCCACTTAGTGGTGTGTCAATTTGTCCCATCCAAGTGGAGGCCACTTAGTGGTGTGTCAAGTTGTCCCATCCAAGTGGAGGCCACTTAGTGGTGTGTCAAGTTGTCCCATCCAAGTGGAGGCCACTTAGTGGTGTGTCAATTTGTCCCATCCAAGTGGAGGCCACTTAGTGGTGTGTCAAGTTGTCCCATCCAAGTGGAGGCCACTTAGTGGTGTGTCAAGTTGTCCCATCCAAGTGGAGGCCACTTAGTGGTGTGTCAAGTTGTCCCATCCAAGTGGTGGCCACTTAGTGGTGTGTCAAGTTGTCCCATCCAAGTGGAGGCCACTTAGTGGTGTGTCAAGTTGTCCCATCCAAGTGGTGGCCACTTAGTGGTGTGTCAAGTTGTCCCATCCAAGTGGAGGCCACTTAGTGGTGTGTCAAGTTGTCCCATCCAAGTGGTGGCCACTTAGTGGTGTGTCAAGTTGTCCCATCCAAGTGGAGGCCACTTAGTGGTGTGTCAAGTTGTCCCATCCAAGTGGTGGCCACTTAGTGGTGTGTCAAGTTGTCCCATCCAAGTGGAGGCCACTTAGTGGTGTGTCAAGTTGTCCCATCCAAGTGGTGGCCACTTAGTGGTGTGTCAAGTTGTCCCATCCAAGTGGAGGCCACTTAGTGGTGTGTCAAGTTGTCCCATCCAAGTGGAGGCCACTTAGTGGTGTGTCAAGTTGAACACTTGTTATTGTTTCCTAGGTTAGTTGGGGAGGGGTGGGGAGAGCTGGGGAGGGGTAAGGAGAAACTGGGGAGGGGTGGGAAGTCTTGGGGTGGGGTGGGGTGGGGTGGAGTGCTGGGAAGGGCTGGGGAAGGGTGGGGAATGTTGGGGAGGGATGGGGAGTGCTGGAAAGGGGTGGGGAGTTCTGGGGAGGGGTTGGGAGTGCTGGGGTGGGGTGGGGAGTGCTGGGATTGGGGGGATTGCCGGGGTATGGGTGGGGAGGTGTGGGGGAGCTTAGATGGCACAGAGCCATGTCACTATTTTGGTACTGGTGGCGCTGGTAGGTTGTCACCTCCCCTCGTGTGTGTGTGTGTGGTGTGTGTGTTGTGTGTGTGTGTGTGTGTGTGTGTGTGTGTGTGTGTGTGTGTGTACTCACCTAATTTACCTAATTGTGGTTGCAGGGGTCGAGACTCAGCTCCTGGCCCCGCCTCTTCACTGAGTGCTACTACTTTGTGTGTGTGTGTGTGTGTGTGTGTGTGTGTGTGTGTGTGTGTGTGTGTGTGACTATTTTGTCGTAGGCACATGTCGATTAGACACTAGGCGTGTGTGTGTCTGTGTTAGTGTTGTTGGCACCCATGTATGTGTTTCCCAGTCATATAGCTTCATAGGTTGTATTGTATACATGAGGTGATGTGTCAGCCCGGGCTATCTGACACCAGGCAGATGGGAATATCGTCAGCTGTTGTACACACAGAGTGCAAACACTGCTGACTTGTGTTGCTGTACCTGCTGACCAGAGTGTTGTTGTGTCCCCACACACTGACTTGTGTGTTGATGCTGAGGAAGAGTGCTACTTTTAATGATACTAAGGGTAGGATAGTTAGACTTGTTGCAAGAGGACTGATAACCAGATCCTTCAAGACAAGAGAGAAAGAGAGAGACCACCAAGCCAGTGATGACACTTATTGTCTCTAGACTTAAATATTTCTCTATACTGACTCATCGTTGTAAGCTAAAAGTTCACTCCAGCACCTAAATTACTGAAAACACGTCATGTCCCTTAACCTCTGCTTCCTGGTGCACAGATCAGAAATACGCAGCATAATTTATACCGAAAAATGCTAAGTGAATTGGCACTAAATCTGCACATCGAAATCACTCCCTACCAGGTTAAGAAGTCCGGCAGACAGCGCAAAATCCCCCTCCCCCCCCCCGCCCGTCCTATGAAACACAGAGATGCAACGAGTACATTAAAAATCAACTTAATAAGTGTAAGGTGACCAAGATTTATCAGCATCCTCAATCAGTTCTGAATGTTTTTAAGAGGCAGATTCCTCAAGTATCAGAAATCTTCCCTATGAGGATAGACAGGGCCCTGAATCTGCACTCTCTGGAAAGGCGTAGAATTAGGGGGGATATGATTGAGGTGTATAAATGGAAAACAGGAATAAATAAAGGAGATGTAAATAGTGTGCTATAAATATCTAGCCAAGACAGGACTCGCAGCAATGGTTTCAAATTGGAAAAAATCAGATTCAGGAAGGATATAGAAAAACACTGGTTTGGTAATAGAGTTGTGGATTAGTGGAACAAACTCCCGAGTACAGATATAGAAGCTAAAACGTTGTGTAGTTTTAAAAATAGGTTAGATAAATACATGAGTGGGTGTGGGTGTGTGCGAGTTAGACCTGACTAGCTTGTACTAGTCAGTGGAAGTGACCTGACTAGGTGGGTCATTGGTCTAAACCGGGGTTTGACATGGACCTGCTTCGCATGGGTCAGTAGGCCTGCTGCAGTGTTCCTTCTGTCTTATGTTCTTATCAGCCTGGCTGTGGTGTCCGTGTCGGAGTGCGTGCTCCTAGCACAAACAGTCTGATTGATTAGGTCATCACTTGGAGAGGCCTGGCATGAGACAGAAGCGCGGGGGCGATGACCCCTCAATTCAGCTATAGATCGTAGCCAACAAATCAGCAAAACGAAGAGAAATGTTTGAAGGAAGAAAAACGTCAAGTCCGACCAAAAGAACTTTAAAAACAACGCTAATGAGAGCCCCAAGAGCGCCGCCGAGCCCCAAGAGCGCCGCCGCGCTCACGTCTACAACACTGTTGTGCTCACTCCAAGCTTAATGATAGAGGGAGGTGCACAGTGCACGGTGCTCACAATAATAGTTCACCCAGGCAAACCTGGAGTACACTCTAACATAACTAACTTCACTAACTATATAGCTATTTTACGAACTCTAAACTCGTTCAACAACATGTACTCTGGACTACTACTTTTATTACTACTATAACTACTACTAGATTCTTTATCTTTGAGCCCCACACCTCTTGCCAACACCCTCGCATTCACTTCTCTTACAACCCCATCTATAAATATATTGAGCAACCACAGTGACATCACACATCTTTGTCTAAGGCCTACTTTTACTGGAAAATAATCTCCCTCTCTCCTCCTGAGCCTCACTATCTCGTAAAAACTCTTCACTGCTTTCAGTAACCTACCTCCTACACCATACACCTGCAACATCTGCCACATTGCCCCCCTACCCCCCGTCATACCCTTTTCCAATCCATAAATGCCAAAAAAAACCTTTTTAACCTTATCTAAATACTGGTCACCTATATGTTTCACTGTAAACACTTGTCTACCACACCCCCTACCCTTCCTAAACCCCCTTTTCATTTTTGCTACTACCTCCACTTGCTCTTTAAATTTTTTCTTTCTCTTTAAAACTTTCAATAACCTACCATACAATTTTTCCAGGTATACCAACAGACTTTGTCCCCTATAATTTTTTTCACTCCTTTTGTCCCCCCAGTATGAACTAGCATGCCTCTGCCAGCCCCCAAAGGGACCTTTCTCCTTTCCAATATTATTAAAAAAAAAACACAACCACTCCAGAACTAAACTCAACTGCTGCTCTGCTGGTGCTGTTCTAGTGCACTGCTATTACTCCCTCCCGTTATTAGTAAAAAACCGGGGCCTATTATGTTTGTTCCTGCTGTTACTAGTAAAACCTGCTACACGCTGCTGCTAATCAATTACCGAACACTAACCATCAATACTAAAAAAACCCCAAACCCAAACCAACCCAACATAAACCAAAAACCCCAAAAACCATCAACCCCAACCATCAACCCAAAACCCATAAACCCCAAACCCCTCAACACAAAAACCATCAACACAAAACCCAAAACACCAACCACCAACACCAACCATCCCACAAACCAAACAACACCAACCATCAACACAAAACCATCAACACAAACCCACCCAACCCCAACCCCCAAACACTAACCATCAACACTAACCATAAAACCCAACCATAAACCCACCAACCATCAACACAAACCCCATAGCACCAACCATCAACCCCAAACCCAAATAAACACCAACCATCAACCCCAAACCCAAATAAACACAAACCCTCAACCCCAAACCCCACCCAAAAACCAACCACAAAACAAAACCCATCAGCACCAACCATCAACACCAACCTCAAAAAACCAAAAAAACATCAAACCCCAACCATCAACACCAACCATAAAACACAAACCATAAACCCCAAACCCTAAACCCCCAAACCCCATCAACACCAACCATCCCCCCCCCCCCAAAAATTTTCAAAAACCAAAACCTCAACCCCAAACCCCATCAACACTAACCATCAGAAACCAAACCAATCAACACCAACCCCAAAAACCAACCACAAAAACCAACCACAACACCAACCATCAACACCAACCATAAACACTAACCATCAAACCCCAAACCACCCAGAAACAACCCAAATCAGCCCCCAACCCAAACAAACCAACCATCAACCCCCAACCACAACCCCAAACCCAACCCAAAAACCCCAACCCCCAACCCCAACCTTTCAACCTAACCATCAACACCAACCATCAAACCAACCATCAAAAACAAACCATCAGCACCAACCATCAACCCCAAACCCAAACAACACCAACCATAAACACCAACCAACAACACCAACCATAAACACCCCCCAAACAACACAAACCCATCAACACCAACCAATCAACCCCAAACCATCAACCCCAAAACCATCAAAAACCAACCACCCAACACCAACCATCAACCCCAAACCATCAACACAAACCCCAATCAACCCCAAACCATAAAACCCCAACCTCAACACTAACCACAACCCCAAACCCATCAACACAAACCATCAACACCAACCATCAACACCAACCGTAAACCACAACCATAAACCCCAAAACCATCAACCCAACCATAAACCCCCCAACCATCAACCCAACCATCAACACCAACCACAACACAAACCATCAACACAAACCATAAACACTAACCAAAAAACCCCCAACCATCAAAACCAACCACAACATAACCATCAACCCCAACCCCTTCAACCCCAACCATCAACACAAACCATCAACCCCAAACCCATCAACACCAACATAAACACCAACCCAAATAAAACCAAAACCCAATCAACACCAACCATCAAAAACCAACCATCAACACCAACCATCAACACCCCCCAACCCAAACAAAACCCCATAAACACCAACCATAAAACCCAACCATCAACACAAACCTCAACCCCAAACCCAAACAACACAAACCCCTCAAAAACCAACCATCAACCCAACCATCAACACCAACCATAAACACAACCATAAAACCCCAAACCATCAACCCCCAAACCATCCACTAACCACCAAAAAAAAACCCAAAATCAAAAACCAAACCCATAACACCAACCATCAACACTAACCATCAAAAACCCAAACCCAAACCAACCCAAAAAACCCATCAAACCAACCTCAACACCAACCATCAACCCCAAACCCAAACAACACCAACCATCAACACAACCATAAACCCCAAAACCTTTCAACCCCCAACCTTTTCAACACAAACCATAAACCCCAAAACCATAAAACACTAACCATCAACACCAACCATCAATACAAACCCATCAACACAACCTTTCAACACCAACCATAAAAACACCAACCATCAACAAAACCCATCAACCCCAAACCATAAACCCCAAAAATCCAACACTAACCATAAACACTAACCATCAACCCCAAACCATCAACACAAAACCATCAACACAAAACCATCAACACCAACCATCAACAAAAACCCACCCAACACCCCCCAAACCAAACCAACCATAAACCCAACCAAACCCCATCAACACAACCATCAACCCCAAACCCAAATCAAACCAACCATCAACCCCAACCCAAACAACACCAACCATCAACCCCAAACCCCTAAAAAAACCCCAAACCATAAACCCCAAACCATCAACACCAAACCATCAACACCAACCATAAACACAAACCCAAATCAACACCAACCACCAACCCCAAAACCATCAGCACCCCAACCATCAAAAACCAACCATCAGCCCCAACCCCATCAACACCAACCATCAACAGCAACCATCAACCCCAAAACCAAACAACCCCAAACCCACCCAACCCCAAAACCATCAACACCAACCATCAACCCAACCATCAAAAACCAACCACCCAACCCCAAAAACCATCAACACAAAAACCACCCAACACCACCCCAACCACCCCCAAACCCCATCAGCACCAACCATCAACCCCAAACCACCCAGCCCCCAACCATAAAAAACCCAACCAAAACCACCAACCATCAACACCAACCACAACACTAACCACAAAACTAACCATAAACACAAACCCATCAACACCAACCATCACACCAACCAAAACACTAACCATCAACACCAACCATCAACCCCAAACCACAAAAAACCAAAACCATCAACACCAACCATCAACACCAACCATAAACCCCAAACCTTAAAACACAAACCATCAACCCCAAACCATCAACACTAACCATAAACACCAACCACAACACAACCACAACACCCAACCATAAAACACTAACCATCAGCCCCAAAACCACAAACCCCAAACCCCAAAAACCCCAAACCATCAACACCAACCTCAACCCCAAAACCATAAAACACCAACCACAACACAAACCCAAATTCAACCCCCAACCCCCAAAACACTAACCAAAAACACCAACCAAAAAACCTAACCATCACACCAACCATCAACACCAACCATCAACCCCAAACCCCATCAACACAACCATAAACCCCAAAACCCCAAACCCAACATTTAACCATAAACACTAACCACCCAAACAAACCCCATCAAAAAACCAACCATCAACACAACCATCAACACAAAACCATAAACCCCAACCCCATCAACACTAACCATAAACACCAACCATCACACCAACCATCAACCCAACCATAAACACCAACCATCCACACCAACCATCAACACCAACCATCAAAAAACAAAACCATAAACCCCAACCATCAACACTAACCATCAACACAAACCCCTAAACCCCAAACCATCAACAAAAACCAAAACACAAAAACCATCAACACTAACCATAAACCACAAAACCATAACACTAACCATCAAACACTAACCCCAACACCAACCATCAACACTAACCATAAACCCACCAAATCAACCCCAACCATAAACACTAACCATCAACACAAACCAAAAAACCCCAAACCATCAACACCAACCATCAACACTAACCATCAACACTAACCATCAACACAAACCCCATCAACCCAAAAACCCCTTCAACACTACCACAAAAACCAACCAACAACCCCAACCATAAACACCAACCATCAACCCCAAACCCAAACAACACTAACCCAATCAAAAACAAAACCGCCCAACCCCCAAAACCATAAACACCAACCATAAAACCCCAACCATAAAACCCCAAAACCATCAACACCAACCTCAACACTAACCATCAACCCAACCATCAACACCAACCACCCAACACTAACCATCAACACCAAACCCAAACAACCCCTAACCACAACAAAAACCCAAATCAAAAAAAAAACCCCTAAACCCCAAACCATCAACACTAACCCATCAACCCCAAACCCCTTTAAACACAAAACCATAAACACCAACCATCAACACAAACCCAAACAACCCCAAACCCCTCAACACTAACCATCAACACAAACCCATAAACCCAACCCAACCATCAACCCCAACCATCAAAAACCAACCTTCAACCCCAAACCCAAACAAAAAAAAACCCAAACAACCCCTAACCATCAAAAAAAACCAAAACCATCAAAAACCAACCATCAACCCCCCCCAAATCAACACCAACCATAAAACCCCCCCAAATCAACACCAACCATCAAAAACCAACCATCAACACCAACCATCAACCCAAACCCATCAACCCCAAACCATAAACCCACCAACCTTCAACAAAAACCCCATCAACCCCAAACCACCAACCCCAAACCATCAACCCAACCTCAAAAACCAAACCATCAAAAACAAACCCCTCTACACTAACCTCAACCCCAAACCCATAAACACAAACCATCAACCCCAACCATAAACCGCCAACCACAACACCCCCCAACAACACTAACCATAAACACCAACCATCAAAAACCAACCTCAACACAAAAACCAAAACCCCAAAACCATCAACACCAACCATCAACCCCAACCATCAACCCCAAACCCAAACAACACAAACCCATCAACCCCAAACCATCAACACCACCACAACCCAACCATCAAAAAACCAACCATAAACACAAACCCAAACAACCCCCAAACCCCATAAACCCCAAACCATCAACCCCCAACCATCAAAAACCACCATCAACACAAAAACCATCAACACCAACCATCAACACTAACCTTTTAAACACAAACCCATCAAAAAAAAACCATCCCCAAAAAACCATAAAACCAAACCATCAACACAACCATCAACCCCAACCCATCAACCCCAAACCATCACACAAACCCCTAAACACCAACCTTAAACACTAACCATAAACACTAACCATAAACAACCCAACCATAAACCCAAACCACCCAACCCCAAACCAAACAAAAACTAACCATAAAACCACTAACCTCAACACCAACCATCAACACTAACCATCAACACCAACCAAAACCCTAACCCTTAAACCCCAAAACCACAACCCCAACCATAAACCCCAAAACCCAAACAACCCCAACCCCATCAACACTAACCAAAAAACACCAACCATCAACAAAAACCCAAACAACACTAACCTTTCAAACCAACCATAAACACTAACCAAACCCCTTAAACCTAAACCCCCCAACCATAAACACTAACCATCAACACAAAACCACCCAAAAACTAACCATCAAAAACCACCATCAACACCAACCTAAAACACTAACCATCAACACCAACCCCTCCAAACCAAAACCCCAAAAAAATCAACCCCAACCCATCAAAAACAACCATCAACACAAAACCCTCACCAACCCATCAACACTAACCACAACCCCAACCATAAACCCCAACCACCCAACCCCAAACCCATCAAAAACCAACCATAAACCCCAAACCCAATTCAACCCCAAACCATCAACCCCAAAAATTTTCCCAACCACCAACCAACCATCAACACCAACCTCAAAAAAAAACCACAACAACCAACCAAAATCAACACAAAACCATCAACACAAACCATAAACACCAACCATCAACACAAACCACAACCCCCCAACCATCAACCAAAAACCATCAACCCCAACCTTAAACACAAAACCATAAACACCAACCAAAACCCCAAACCAAAATAAACCCAACCAAAACCAAATAAACCCCCAAACCATCAACGTACCAAAACCCCAACCCAAATCAACACCATCCATAAACACAAACCTTTAACACTAACTGCACCTACATACAGCCCATACATAAGAAAAAAAAGGGGGGAACACTTTTACGGGGCCTACGGGCCCCACGCGGGCGGGCCCAAATTTCCTCCTACCGGTTTAAAACCAAACCCCTAACCTAGCCCGGGCCCAGGTCACATTCCCTTAAGGAAGGAGCAGGGCATCTGACCTATTTAGCACAAGCTAGCAGGCCCATCTCAAAACCCCACCCGACCTCATTTTTTTTAAATCAAACCCCAAAATTTTTAAAAACTAAAACAACTTTTTTAAGCTTCAAATGACGGACTTGGGATTTGTTCCATTTTTTAAACAACTCTGTTACCAAAATTAAAAGTGCTTTCCTAATCCCTTCCTAAAATCTGAATTTTTCCAATTTAAAACCCCCATTGCTGTAGTCATGTCTGGGCTAGATTTTTTTAAAGGGCACGCTATTTAAAATCCCCTTTTTAATTTTTTCCGGGTTTTCCCTTTTTATACCCCTCAATCATATCCCCCCTGATTATACCCTTTCTAGAAGTGCAGTTCAGGGGTCTTAGTCCCATCCTCATAGGGAAATTTCTGATACATGGGATCAACTTTGTCAAAAACCCTCCTTTGAACGTTTTTTCCCCGTGAAATTTTAAACCATTCTTAATACGGGAACCAGAAAATGTGCACATAATCTAAAAGAGGGGCCCAACCAAAGGGATATAAGTTTTAAAAACAATCTGAAAAGACTTTCCCATTTTTTTATACTTTTTTATAAGAACCAAGGTTTTCCCGTTAGCGTTTTTTGCCCAAAACCCTTATGCCTTTTTTTCCCTTTTTTCAGATTTTCGCTAACCAGAAATTCCCCAAATCCTTTTTTCAGGGCAGTAATATTAAGATCACATTATTTAGTTTATAGGGGGCTTTGGTTTTTTTTTCCTGTCCAACTTTAGAACTTGCATTTGTCTATTTTAAAAAATGGGATCTGCCACTTTTCCACCAATGCACCATCTATTCAAATCACCTGGAGTTTTTAATGTCCCCATTAAATGAATTGGACGGCCTATTTTTGGGGTTATCAGCAAATTTGCTTTTGACTATTTATTCCCCCCCATCCCATGTCGTTTTTTGGAAATTGGGAACAACCCAAGGGGGGCCCAAAACCCGACCCCTGTACACACCCCCTTGTGATGTCCCCCCGTTTTGATTTCTTTCCCCCATTTTTTGCAACTCTCCCCCTGCCCTATTTTTTTTTTCCAACCATGCCCCAAACCCCCGGGAAAAAAAAAATCCTATTCCCTGTCCTTAAATTTCCCCCAATAGGCCCCTGATGTGAAAAATTTTTCCCAAAACCTTACTGAAAACCCCTTTAAACAAATCATATTCAATACCATGAATTTTCCTCCTCAAATACCCTTTGTGAAAAAAGTTTGGGGAAATTTGTAAGACAGAAACCCCTTTTTTTTAAAACCCTGCTAGTCCCTTAAACAATTTATGCCTTTTAAGATGGCTACCCAAATTTCCCCGTCAATTTTTTGAAACCCCTAAAAAATTTTTCCCCCCCATTGGAGGTAAGGCTTATTTTGGGCTTTTGTTCGAAGCTAAGGGCCTGTCCCCCTGCCCTTTTAAACAGAATTTTCCTTTGGGCCCTTTTTCCCCCTTGTCTGGCACAAAACCAGTTCCCTAAATGTTTTTATTTGAAAAGATTAGCCAAAGGTTGCTAATTTTCCCCTTTTTCATTCCTTTTAACATCCTTGCAAACCCTTTCCCTCCCGTGCCTGTGGATTTCTTTAATTTTTAAAAAATTTTCCCATTTTTCTGAGGGCCAAGTCACTAGTTTACCCAAACGGCATAGTTTTTTTATTTGTCCTTTCTAAAATAAAATTTTTTTATTTTTGGGAAATTTTTCCCTTATCCCCTAGAAAAAAATGAGAGGAAGTAATATTGAAAAATTCACCCCATTTCCTATCATGTCAGTGATTTGACCTGAGTTAAAACTAAAATGGGGGCCCAAACTTGTCCCAAATTTTACTTCTGTTACCTAAAGAACCCTTTTTTTCGTTAGTCTTTTGAATCCCCTTGGGGACTTAGCCTCATAACCCGTTTTTTGCTTTTTTTATTCCCTTTTTTTTTTTATCTCTTGTTAAAATGCCAATCCCCCATTTTGATACGTTTATATTTTTCCCTCTCTTTGATGGATAAGATGTTTTAAACTATTTTTTATCCATGTGGGAAACAATTTTTTTTAGATCTAATTTTCCCTAAAATAGGAAAAAAAAAGGGGTTTGGGGAGCTAGAACTATGCTCTGAAAAAACGTCCCTAATTTTGGGAACCAACACCAAACCAAACCGACCCATAGTCAGGGCCTTTTTCAATTTTTGCCCACCCAGGTAATTTCTTAGTCCCATGAAGTCGGCCAAAACGGGGGTCGGGACAGAGACTTGATTTCAGTTTTTCTGGGTAATTCCATGATATATTGGGAAAATAAGTGATTTTTGATCACTTTCCCCCAAATTTATCATTTTCCCCAAGGTTATTTAAACTAGTGATTTTTGTTTGGGAAGAAACCAAATCAAGCAGATTGTTTTCCTGTAGGTTTGGGTTTTGTCACAAACTGTTTTTAAAAAACAAAAACCCCCCCACCGTAAACAAAAAAGTCACAAAAATAATTTCCTTCCCCATTGTTCCCAAACAATTTGGGCTAAAGGTTTAAAAACTCCCCTTAACACAACATTTTTTTATATCCAATTCCCTTTTAAATTTTATCCCCTAGCACTTACTGCACTTTCCCCATCAAGGGGTTTGGGGGGCCCGTAAAAACACACCCAAAATTAAAATTTTTTTCCAAACCCTTTAGAAACCCGTAGCCCGAGTCTGTGTCCTGATGTTTTAAATTTTTTTATATCCCCTTTTCTAACAAAAACAATTTTTAAATTTTCCCCTGACATACCCGCCACTTCCACCCCCCTTCCCGTTGACCTAAAATTTTGTGGGGTTTGTTTTTAACCCTGGGATGTTTTTCATTTCAGAAGGGATTTTTTCCCAACTTTCAAGTTTAAACCAGGGCTCCCGTTAAGCAATAATTTCATAAATTTTCTTTCACTTGCAGTAAAACTTAGCCCATCTATCTTATTTCTTGGACTTTTTACTATTTGTATAGTAAAAACCCTTAAAGGGGGCTTTGTCCTTCCCTTGCCCCCCTACTATCTTTCTTTTTTTTGAACCAAATTGGGTTTGGGCCCTTTTCTAGCAAATTTTTTCCCGAAAAATTTTCTTTTTAAACATACCCTTTAGGTATCCCGGTAAAACTGCTGTTTCCAAACCCTAGTACCACACCCGATTGTTTTTTCCCCCAGACAACCCCCTACCTCTATAACTATCAATATAAAGCCCTTTAAAAAGTCCCTCAAAAAGAACCCCCCCAATTTGAAAATGGCTAAAAGCAAAACCCCTTCACCCCCCAAAAGATTGAACCTCATCCCCCTTTCATACATATCCCCGTTTGCCATAAATTTTGTCCCCCCTTATCAATGAACAGAATTGCAAAATACCTTGCATACCTTTCTTTTTAAACCAGCAATTTTAAACAATTGGGCCCCAGACATCCATTTAAATTGGGCCCCACCCCTTTTAGGGAAGATCTACATATATTGGGAAAACCCTCCCTTAGATGTGACTACACTAGGGTGCCCCTTTCTTTTCCCCGCAGCCCCCGTCCCCCGCCCTTCCCGATGTCATTTTTCCCCCAGCACTAAGACGATAATGGACTTTTTCCCAAAATTTTCCGCATAAATTTTTTCCAACCTGCTGACATATCACCAAACCAGCCCCTGGGAAAGGGACACTGTTTGTCCCGGGCCCTTTTTATCCTGTTACAAAAAGCCAGTCCACATATCTTACCTGAGGGTCTCCTACAAAAAAAAGTTCTTTTCCTTGATTTAAAAGGGGATCAGTGGGACCTTTAACCTCACAAAACCCCAGAAGTACAAATCGTCCTGGAGAACAAGAAAACAGTTTCCTACCCTTTACATCTTCTCTTTTTTTAACCTTCCTTATCTTTCCTTTTTCCTGAAATTGGAAAACCCCTGCCACTTAAAAGTTTGGGTGCCCCCCCTCCAACCAATGATGGTAGCCTTTTCCCCCCTTTCCAAACTCCAACCCCTCTCACACCCACCCCCCCAAAAAACCCACTAGGGGAAGCTTCACCTCCTATTTTCTCCTGAAAAAGTAGAAACTCCTTCTTCAAAAACCCTTTTAAACCCAGATTCTAAAACACTACAGCAAGCTATGGTGCTCGGTACACCCCACGCAAAATTCCCCGACACTTAGGACAAACAGACTATTCGTAGCAGAACACAAGGCCCACACAACCCCGACAAAACAGGAAACCTTTTGTTTTTCAACTTCTGTTACTGTTTTAAAAAAAAATTCAAGAAATTTTTGGGGCCTATTTTTAAGAGGCAAAAAATGTGACACCAAAAATCAACCCCTTTTATTGAGCGTTAAAAAAAAAATTTTTGATTTTAATTTTTGGGGTAAAAAAAAGCAAAAGAAAAAAGCTTTTCCGAGACAATAACATAGGGAAAGGGCCCTCCGGACTATATCTAGAAGGTCATCCCAACTATATCATAGGAAGGTCTTCCAGGGCATACATAGGAAAGGGGGTTTCCCGGGTGTATCTAGGAAAACCTTCCAGGACTATTTATAGGAAGATCTTTCCCGGACATATCATATACTCCCAGAAGTAAACACAGAAAATTACAAAAATTTCCCGCTAGCACTTGAAAACACACAACAACTTATTGGGAATTTTAAAAAATTAGCTTACGTGGCAGACTACTCCATGGTTTCCCCTTGTGTTCCCCTGGTTTGCAAAAGGGTTCTTGTGCTCTGAGGGCCGGCCTGGGGCCCAGCTTCCCCTGAGGCCCGATTTAAACCCCCAGTCGGGGCGGCAAACCCGCAAGCCCCACATAAAACCCCGCACAACCCTGTTTGGGTCCTACACTTGTAAAAAGATAGTTGTTTTGGTTTTCCTTTTTGAAAATTTTTCAACATCCTTTTAAAGACTGGTGTTTAAAGCAGTGGTCCCCCCAACTTTCACCCAAAGGCACCTCTCTTTTCACTAGGGTTTTTTCTATACCCCTTCCCTGTCAAAAAAATTTTTCACTTTCAGTAAGTTATTTGGGCGTGTGTAGAAAAGGGACCCAAGGGGGCCCTTTAGAAATAAAAACCGAACATATAAATTTTTAGGGGGATATTTTTTCTTTTCTTCGGGGGGGGTTTTCCCGAGAGATCACTTAAATATTTTGAGGCATTCGCAGTTTAATCTATGCCGGCAGTATGCGACCTATGCACATTTACCAGCTCTGCTGTCTCTGAAAGTCGTAGTGACCACTGAATAATATTTAAGGCCTGGAAAGCACAATTTTTTGAAAAAAAAAACAACAACATTGGAGTTGCTTCTCTTGTCTACAAGGATCTCATAATCCACTCTATTATTTTCCTAAACTCTGCTGCATTAATCTTATTGTCTTCTGTAAATGACAGATCTTCTGACATTATTCCTAGGTATTTTACCTGTTCCTTCCGTTCTTTGAGAGGCTCTGCTGGGCTCTGGTTACTCTTCTCGTTTTGAGTTATTCAATCTTTCCATCTGTCTAAAATTTGTCATCACTGAATATTATGTTATCATACGTCCATCATATACTGAGGCTTTTATCACTTGTCTCTTGTTGTCTCCATACTTGTGTCTCGGCCTCCTGCTGCTGGTGATGAGTTGAAGAATACAGCTGCTGCTGCAGCATCGACCTGAGGTTATAACTGTACCTGCTATGTGGTTTCTGTTCTCCTGGTTGTGCACTCTGCCAAGCTGCTCACAACTTTATCACAGACTACCAGTGTAACTTCTCCACCTCTGCTACATTATCTTTCCCTTGTTACATGGTATCCTGCTGCCACCATTCTTCTTGTGATACTTTCTTATAATTTCGCCTCTGGTATTGCACCTATTGGAAGACCTGTCATTTACTTCCTTCGTCACATGTGTCTTTCTAACATTGATCCTGCTGTTTCTCACGACATCTTGAGTGTCTCAGATACATATATCCTGAGTAGCTGGGAGCTGGTTCCTCTGTGTGATGATTGTATATAGGGAAAAGTGGCTATGGAGTGGAGGTGTACTCTAGTCTCTTGTTTGTACTCATGATTGGGGAGGAGATAAGTGGAGAGTGAAAATTTGGGGAGACAGAACTGCCTTTGCTGCCATCCCTGTAACGTCGCTTCTTACCTGTCTTCTAAACGTCTTTTTTTTTCCCCCGTTTTTAGTTTCTTCTGTCCTCTGTCCCTTCCACCGCGCGCGCGCGCGCGCGTGTGTGTGTGTGTGTGTGTGTGTGTGTGTGTGCTCACTTAGTTGTGGTTGCAGGGGTCGAGTCATAGCTCCTGGCCCTGCCTCTTCCCTGGCCGCTACTGGACCACTCTACCTGCACCATGAGCTTTATCATACCTCTGCTTAAAGCTATGATGTGTGCGCGCTCACACACACGCCTACAACAGTCATCACTGGGTTTCTATCTTTGGTTTATAACATATTTATACTCCACTAAGTGTTTAAACTGGTGCCATGTTTGTCAGGTGTTAAGAAGTTATGGGAGCAGCTGTTGTAGATGCTGCTAGCTGTGTACCAGTGTTGTTGCTGCAGCTGTTGTAGACGCTGCTAGCTGTGTACCAGTGTTGTTGCTGCAGCTGTTGTAGACGCTGCTAGCTGTGTATCAGTGTTGTTGCTGCAGCTGTTGTAGACGCTGCTAGCTGTGTACCAGTGTTGTTGCTGCAGCTGTTGTAGACGCTGCTAGCTGTGTACCAGTGTTGTTGCTGCAGCTGTTGTAGACGCTGCTAGCTGTGTATCAGTGTTGTTGCTGCAGCTGTTGTAGACGCTGCTAGCTGTGTATCAGTGTTGTTGCTGCAGCTGTTGTAGACGCTGCTAGCTGTGTACCAGTGTTGTTGCTGCAGCTGTTGTAGACGCTGCTA
The DNA here is from genome assembly GCF_026875155.1 of Cherax quadricarinatus. Classification (NCBI taxonomy): domain Eukaryota; kingdom Metazoa; phylum Arthropoda; class Malacostraca; order Decapoda; family Parastacidae; genus Cherax; species Cherax quadricarinatus. The sequence goes on along the minus strand of NC_069401.1, from coordinate 21,991,854 downwards.
GCTGTGTATCAGTGTTGTTGCTGCAGTTGTTGTAGACGCTGCTAGCTGTGTATCAGTGTTGTTGCTGCAGCTGTTGTAGACGCTGCTAGCTGTGTACAGTGTTGTTGCTGCAGCTGTTGTAGATGCTGCTAGCTGTGTATCAGTGTTGTGCTGCAGCTGTTGTAGACGCTGCTAGCTGTGTACCGTGTTGTCGCTGCAGCTGTTGTAGATGCTGCTTAGCTGTTGTATCAGTGTTGTTGCTGCAGCTGTTGTAGACGCTGCTAGCTGTGTACCAGTGTTGTCGCTGCAGCTGTTGTAGATGCTGCTAGCTGTGTATCAGTGTTGTTGCTGCAGCTGTTGTAGACGATGCTAGCTGTGTACCAGTGTTGTTGCTGCAGCTGTTGTAGATGCTGCTAGCTGTATACCAGTGTTGTTGCTTGCAGCTGTTGTTGATGCTGCTAGCTCTGTACCAGTGATGTTCTGCAGCTATTGTAGATGCTGCTAGCTGTGTACCAGTGTTGTTTGCTGCAGCTGTTGTAGACACTGCTAGCTGTGTAACCAGAGTAGTTGCAGCAGCTGTTGTAGATGCTGTTACCTGTGTACAAGTGTTGTTGCTGCAGCTGTTGTTGATGCTGCTAGCTGTGTACCAGTGTTGTTGCTGCATCTGTTGTAGATGCTGCTAGCTGTGTACCAGTGTTGTTGCTGCATCTGTTGTAGATGCTGCTAGCTGTGTACCAGTGTTGTTACTACAGTTGTTGTAGATGCTGCTAGCTGTGTACCAGTGTTGTTGCTGCATCTGTTGTAGATGCTGCTAGCTGTGTGCCAGTGTTGTTGTTGCAGCTGTTGTAGATGCTGCTAGCTGTGTACCAGTGTTGTTACTACAGTTGTTGTAGATGCTGCTAGCTGTGTACCAGTGTTGTTGTTGCAACTGTTGTAGATGCTGCTAGCTGTGTGCCAGTGTTGTTGTTGCAGCTGTTGTAGATGCTGCTAGCTGTGTACCAGTGTTGTTGTTGCTGCAACTGTTGTAGATGCTGCTAGCTGTGTACCAGTGTTGTTGTTGCTGCAGCTGTTGTAGATGCTGCTAGGTGTGTACCAGTGTTGTTGCTGCAGCTGTTGTAGATGCTGCTATGTGTGTACCAGTGCTGTTGTTGCTGCAGCTGTTGTAGATGCTGCCAGCTGTGTACCAGTGTTGTTGCTGCAGCTGTTGTAGATGCTGCCAGCTGTGTACCAGTGTTGTTGCTGCAGCTGTTGTAGATGCTGGTAGATGTGTACCAGTGTTGTTGCTGCAGCTGTTGTAGATGCTGCTAACTGTGTACCAGTGTTGATGCTGCTAACTATGTACCAGTGTTGTTACTGCAGCTGGTGCAGGTGCTGCTAGCTGTGTACCAGTGTTGTTGCTGCAGCTGTTGTAGATGCTGCCAGCTGTGTACCAGTGTTGTTGCTGCAGCTGTTGTAGATGCTGCCAGCTGTGTACCAGTATTGTTACTGCAGCTGTTGTAGATGCTGCTAGCTCTGTACCAGTGTTGTTGCTGCAGCTGTTGTAGATGCTGTTAGCTGTGTACCAGTGTTGTTGCTGCAACTGTTGTAGATGCTGTTAGCTGTGTACCAGTGTTGTGTTGCTTGCAACTGTTGTAGATCCTGTTAGCTGTGTACCAGTGTTGTTGCTGCAACTGTTGTAGATGCTGTTAGCTTTGTACCAGTGTTGTTGCTGCAACTGTTGTAGATGCTGTTAGCTTTGTACCAGTGTTGTTACTGCAGCTGTTGTAGATGCTGTTAGCTTTGTACCAGTGTTGTTGCTGCAACTGTTGTAGATGCTGTTAGCTTTGTACCAGTGTTACTGCAGCTGTTGTAGATGCTGTTAGCTTTGTACCAGTGTTGTTGCTGCAACTGTTGTAGATGCTGTTAGCTTTGTACCGTGTTGTTGCTGCAACTGTTGTAGATGCTGTTAGCTTTTGTACCAGTGTTGTTGCTGCAAACTGTTGTAGATGCTGTTAGCTTTGTACCAGTGTTGTTGCTGCAACTGTTGTAGATGCTGTTAGCTGTGTACCAGTGTTGTTGCTGCAACTGTTGTAGATGCTGTTAGCTTTGTACCAGTGTTGTTGCTGCAACTGTTGTAGATGCTGTTAGCTGTGTACCAGTGTTGTTGCTGCAACTGTTGTAGATGCTGTTAGCTTTGTACCAGTGTTGTTGCTGCAACTGTTGTAGATGCTGTTAGCTGTGTTCAGTGTTGTTTCTGCAACTGTTGTAGATGCTGTTAGCTTTGTACCTTGTTGTTGCTGCAACTGTTGTAGATGCTGTAGCTGTGTACCAGTGTTGTTGCTGCAACTGTTGTAGATGCTGTTAGCTTTGTACCAGTGTTGTTGCTGCAACTGTTGTAGATGCTGTTAGCTGTGTACCAGTGTTGTTTCTGCAACTGTTGTAGATGCTGTTAGCTTTGTACCAGTGTTGTTGCTGCAACTGTTGTAGATGCTGTTAGCTGTGTACCAGTGTTGTTGCTGCAACTGTTGTAGATGCTGTTAGCTTTGTACCAGTGTTGTTGCTGCAACTGTTGTAGTGCTGTTAGCTGTGTACCAGTGTTGTTTCTGCAACTGTTGTAGTGCTGTTAGCTTTGTACCAGTGTTGTTGCTGCAACTGTTGTAGATGCTGTTAGCTTTGTACCAGTGTTGTTGCTGCAACTGTTGTAGATGCTGTTAGCTGTGTACCAGTGTTGTTGCTGCAACTGTTGTAGATGCTGTTAGCTTTGTACCAGTGTTGTTGCTGCAACTGTTGTAGATGCTGTTAGCTTTGTACCAGTGTTGTTGCTGCAAACTGTTGTAGATGCTGTTAGCTTGTACCAGTGTTGTTGCTGCAACTGTTGTAGATGCTGTTAGCTTTGTAACCAGTGTTGTTGCTGCAACTGTTGTAGATGCTGTTAGCTTTGTACCAGTGTTGTTGCTGCAACTGTTGTAGATGCTGTTAGCTTTGTACCAGTGTTGTTGCTGCAACTGTTGTAGATGCTGTTAGCTTTGTACCAGTGTTACTGCAGCTGTTGTAGATGCTGTTAGATTTGTACCAGTGTTGTTTCTGCAGCTGTTGTTCAATTACCCATCTTTGTCACTTTTGTTCTAAACGTTCTCTCTCTCTCTCTCACTCTCTCTCTCTCTCTTCTCTCTCTCTTCTCTCTCTCTCCTCTCTCTCTCTCTCTCTCTCTCTCTCTCTCTCTCTCTCTCTCCTCTCTTCTCTCTTCATAAATGCAAGCATTTACGAGTGTTTTTCATCAATTCATCTTTTAATAACAAGAACATCAGTTTGGATCAAATACATCTTGTCCTTCAGGACACAAGTTTGGTAAATATCTTGAAGAACATGGACCGAACCAGTGACTAAGAAGGATCACTTCTGCTGAACTAAAAAGTATGTTCAAGACACATTCCATTAAGAAAAAAAAGATGTAAACTAGAAAAAGAAAGATGTTCCCTCTACAGGAGAAGACGAAGAATCACAGAGCTCCTCTAGGGTGCTAAACTATCTGAAATGGAGAATGAAGGACTGACTAGGAAAATAGAAAATACTGAACACAAGTTGCATGAATAATAAAGAGTCGAGGAGAGACAGAGTCAACTAAAAAGTGGGTAATGAAATTAAAAGAAATTCAAAATACTTAATCTAATATGCCAAATCCATTTCAAAAAAGACATCCAGTATCGGGTCCTTGCTTAAACAAGATAGAACTTACTCTGATGACATCAATGAAATCAGTGAAATACCCAAGTCTAAATATGACTTTGTGTTCAGTGAGCCGTTAATCAGACTGAAGATCAACAATCTGAATTAATTCTTCATGAACGAGACTTAAAACCTTGTCAATATCTCCAAAATTTCTGACATAACCCTAACACCACTGGACTTTGAAAAAGTCATTGATAGTATGTCCACACACTCTGCCCGAGGCTCAGGCTTGTGGGACTCCGTGTTCATGGAGACCTTCAGCCAACCCTTATCGCGTGCCTTAAAAAGTCCAAGGAGAAGGAAACGAGACACGGAGGTCATCCCTCAGTCGTTAAAACAACGAATATTTCATCACTCCACAAAGGTGGCAGCAAAGCAATAGCAAAGAATTATAGACCGATAGCATTAATGCTCTACATTATAAAAATCTTTGAAAGAGTTCTAAGACGCATGATCACCAACCACTTGGATTCTCAACAGCTGCACAACCCAGGACAACTTGGGCTTAGAGCAGGTCGCTGCTGCTGCCTCTCACAACTGCTGCACCACTGTGACAAAGGTCTTGAATGCTCTGGAAGGCAAACAAAATGCAGATGTAGTATACACAGACTTTGAAAAAGCTTCGAGTTATAGTGTATAAAATACGTACAAAAGGAATAAATGGAAAATGGATGTTTAATGAGGACAAAATTCAGTTAGTCTGTTACGGAAAACTTAACGAAATGAAAGTTTGAAGGGAAAATAAGACTTATTCTAACTACACAATAGAGAGAAAAACTAATGTGAAGGATATAGGAGTGATACATCCAGTGCAGGATGCACTTCAATATCCTGTACAGGATACACTTCAGTAGTGGTTCTCAACCTTTTTTGCCCCTTTGCCTTTTCATTCTATGTCTGACTATTATCCCACCTTCCCAAGTTTGTCCCACTCAGAAGGTACATTCCAAATAATGTTCATATGATATTAAAAATCTTTTATTTTTTTCTATATTTGTACATATTCATTACTTGGATTATTTTTATAGTTGAATTTTACAAATTTAATACCAATAGAAAATGTTGATGGATTTTAAAAACTCGAATAAATATATTTTACTATATTCATAAGTAATTACTTAACAGACTAAAGTTACTGAAGTATATTACATGAAACAAAAAGATCAATAGAATTTTATTCTGATGAATATTACAATGAGAAACCTGTGATTGTTTTTTTCTTAGTCGTCACAAGTGGAAGCCTAGCATGGACAGCTGTTCTTGCCACTGTGTGTACGACTCTCACATCAACCACCAAAATTCTGTGACTGATTTCTCATATAACATTTCTCTTGCTCCCACATCAATCTTAACCTCCCGAAATTCTTCTTTACAAATATCAGGAACTTTTTTAACTTAATTTAGATGAATTTCGGATTAAATCTAACTCATCATCACTAAGTTCAGGAGAACAATGGCTGGATTAATTTTCCAGTGCTGTCAAATGTTGCAAAATTTCACTTTTTAAACTCCTGCAACAAGAACTGATGACAGTTTCTCAAACATTGCAACATTTTTGATCAAGAAAGCTTGCAAGGAAGCCTTGATTTTATGATGTTCATATTCCTTCCTTGTATCTGAAGATTCAGTTTATTCAGCTTCTCAATAATGTCAACCCAATTACGCCAGACTCATGATACAGTCCTCATCATCCAGCCTGGCAAAAAAAAAAAAATGCCATCTAACCCTGAGCTTCAAAAAATATTTTGAGCTCATCTCTCAGGTCAGATACTCGCTTAGTTACATTTCCTCTGGAAAGGCATCGAGCATTTGTGTGGAGAAGAATCAAATAATGGCGAGCGTTCATTCAAATTCAAATTCAAAATTCAAAGTTTATTCTCTATAAGGATTACAATGCTGAGTTTACAGAAATTTGGTTATTGTGTGGTTTACATGTCAATACATAACTGAATGTGAAGATGGTATACAATACCGAGAGGTTAATAAGTAAGACTCATGTGCAACACTCAGGTATCTTTATTCCGAAACGTTTCGCCTACACAGTATGCTTCTTCAGTCGAGTACAGAATAGTTAACAGAGGCAGTAGAGATGTGAAGACAATGTAACCAGTCCATCACCCTTGAAGACGTAGTTCTGAGGTGGTCACAAGAACCTCACTGTGTCGGCGAAGCTGCGGAATAAAGATACTTGAGTGCTGCACATGTGTCTTATCAATACACAACTGCTGGAGGTGGTCAGTTGAGAGCGTCTCCTTTGACCAAATTCATAATTAAATTTGTTTGGCGCTAAACCTTCCATAGTGCAGCTGGAAGTGATTTTTTTTTTTTGAGACCAGTGCCTGACCATGGATCATACAGTGAATGACTCACTTTAAGAGCTCGTGACACAGCTCATGACACAGCTCATGACACAGCTCATGACACAGCTCATAACACAGCTCATGACACAGCTCATGACACAGCTCATAACACAGCTCATGACACAGCTCATGACACAGCTCATGACACAACTCATGACACAACTCATGACACAGCTCATGACACAGCTCATGACACAACTCATGACACAGCTCATGAAACAGCTCATGACACAACTCATGACACAACTCATGACACAACTCATGACACAGCTCATGACACAACTCATGACACATCTCATGACACAACTCATGACACAACTCATGACACAACTCATGACACAGCTCATGACACAGCTCATGACACAACTCATGACACAGCTCATGACACAACTCATGACACAACTCATGACACAGCTCATGACACAACTCATGACACAGCTCATGACACAACTCATGACACAACTCATGACACAGCTCATGACACAACTCATGACACAACTCATGACACAACTCATGACACAACTCATGACACAGCTCATGACACAACTCATGACACAACTCATGACACAACTCATGACACAGCTCATGACACAGCTCATGACACAGCTCATGACACAGCTCATGACACAGCTCATGACACAACTCATGACACAGCTCATGACACAGCTCATGACACAGCTCATGACACAGCTCATGACACAACTCATGACACAACTCATGACACAGCTCATGACACAGCTCATGACACAACTCATGACACAACTCATGACACAGCTCATGACACAGCTCATGACACAACTCATGACACAACTCATGACACAACTCATGACACAGCTCATGACACAGCTCATGACACAACTCATGACACAGCTCATGACACAGCTCATGACACAGCTCATGACACAACTCATGACACAACTCATGACACAACTCATGACACAGCTCATGACACAACTCATGACACAACTCATGACACAACTCATGACACAACTCATGACACAACTCATGACACAACTCATGACACAACTCATGACACAGCTCATGAACAACTCATGACACAACTCATGACACAACTCATGACACAACTCATGACACAACTCATGACACAGCTCATGACACAACTCATGACACAACTCATGACACAACTCATGACACAACTCATGACACAACTCATGACACAACTCATGACACAACTCATGACACAACTCATGACACAGCTCATGACACAACTCATGACACAACTCATGACACAAAATCATGACACAACTCATGACACAACTCATGACACAACTCATGACACAACTCATGACACAGCTCATGACACAACTCATGACACAACTCATGACACAACTCATGACACAACTCATGACACAACTCATGACACAGCTCATGACACAACTCATGACACAACTCATGACACAACTCATGACACAACTCATGACACAACTCATGACACAACTCATGACACAACTCATGACACAACTCATGACACAACTCATGACACAGCTCATGACACAACTCATGACACAACTCATGACACAACTCATGACACAACTCATGACACAACTCATGACACAACTCATGACACAGCTCATGACACAACTCATGACACAGCTCATGACACAACTCATGACACAACTCATGACACAACTCATGACACAACTCATGACACAACTCATGACACAACTCATGACACAACTCATGACACAACTCATGACACAGCTCATGACACAACTCATGACACAACTCATGACACAACTCATGACACAACTCATGACACAACTCATGACACAGCTCATGACACAACTCATGACACAACTCATGACACAACTCATGACACAACTCATGACACAACTCATGACACAACTCATGACACAACTCATGACACAACTCATGACACAGGTCATGACACAACTCATGACACAACTCATGACACAACTCATGACACAACTCATGACACAACTCATGACACAACTCATGACACAACTCATGACACAACTCATGACACAGCTCATGACACAACTCATGACACAGCTCATGACACAACTCATGACACAACTCATGACACAACTCATGACACAACTCATGACACAGCTCATGACACAACTCATGACACAACTCATGACACAACTCATGACACAACTCATGACACAACTCATGACACAGCTCATGACACAACTCATGACACAACTCATGACACAGCTCATGACACAACTCATGACACAACTCATGACACAGCTCATGACACAACTCATGACACAACTCATGACACAGCTCATGACACAACTCATGACACAGCTCATGACACAACTCATGACACAGCTCATGACACAACTCATGACACAACTCATGACACAACTCATGACACAACTCATGACACAGCTCATGACACAACTCATGACACAGCTCATGACACAACTCATGACACAGCTCATGACACAACTCATGACACAACTCATGACACAGCTCATGACACAACTCATGACACAACTCATGACACAGCTCATGACACAACTCATGACACAGCTCATGACACAACTCATGACACAAACTCATGACACAACTCATGACACAACTCATGACACAGCTCATGACACAACTCATGACACAGCTCATGACACAACTCATGACACAGCTCATGACACAACTCATGACACAACTCATGACACAACTCATGACACAACTCATGATGGACTCCAAATTCTGTGAATAAAAATCAAGATTAAGTCAGATAAAATATGAAATATTTGTCTTTATTTTAAATTTAATCCTGTGACATTCAGTAGACTTTATTTAATGTCACAGATTATATTAAAAACATTATCTACAGAGTCTACATTATCTACAGAGTCTACATTATCTACAGAGTCTACATTATCTACAGAGTCTACATTATCTACAGAGTCTACATTATCTACAGAGTCTACATTATCTACAGAGTCTACATTATCTACAGAGTCTACATTATCTACAGAGTCTATATTATCTACAGAGTCTATATTATCTACAGAGTCTACATTATCTACAGAGTCTACATTATCTACAGAGTCTATATTATCTACAGAGTCTACATTATCTACAGAGTCTATATTATCTACAGAGTCTATATTATCTACAGAGTCTACATTATCTACAGAGTCTACATTATCTACAGAGTCTATATTATCTACAGAACGTCACACTTTGTTGAGTAGCGGTCTCAGTATCCCCTCAAACACCATAAAATTCCCCCCCAGGGGGGAATTCCTCCCCTGGTTGAGAACCCCCTGCTGTGTCACCATTACTATTCCATGTGTCACTATCACTGTTCCGTGTGTCATCATCACTGTTCCGTGTGTCACCATCACTGTTCCGTATGTCATCATCACTGTTCCGTGTGTCACTATCACTGTTCCGTGTGTCACCATCACTTCCGTGTGTCACCATCACTGTTCCATGTGTCACCATCACTGTTCCGTGTGTCATATTCACTGTTCCGTGTGTCACCATCACTGTTCCGCGTGTCATATTCACTGTTCCGTGTGTCATCATTATCTGGACGCCAGGCCTGACCTGTCTCCTCTCTTAGACTCAACTTGAACTGCTCTGGCGAGTGCCTGGAGGGTGAGCGGCATACAATCATATTAGGTCAGCAGTAACAGTCAGTGATATAACAGTGAGTGATTCAAGCAGGAGGCAGTGAATCAGTAGTGGTTGGTATGAGTCATTACTACTGACACTACTGGTAACTGATACTACTGGTAGCTGATACTACTGATAACTGATACTACTGGTAACTGATACTACTGAGATCACTGCTCTATAGATCAGCACTGTTTTGTACATCATCATCACTGTTTTATACATCATCATCACTGTTTTATACGTCATCATCACTGCTGTGTAGCTCACCACTATGTATATCATCACTATGTATATCATCACTATGTATATCATCACTATTATGTAAATCTTCATAACATTTAAGTAGGAGTGATATTATGTTGTATTTTAACCATATTGTGGCATTTGAGCTGCATCAAATACTTGTTGCATACGTGGCATATATAGTGTTAAAGGTAGCCGCTACATCGAGGTGGTCATTTAACATCAGTTGCATCCTCGGGGGTTTGAAAAAGGGTCTGTAATAGCTGGTATCAGCCAGATACTTGGCGATACAGCTGGTCATGCCTATGTGACTATAGTGCTATGTTGTCTGTACCCATCGCTGTGTTCGTTATAACAAGGCATCGTTGAAGGCTAACTTCAAGTTTTATATCAACTGAGAAGTTATGTATCGTGGGTAACACGTAGTTATTTATCGTGGATAACGCGTAGTTATGTATCGTGGGGAACACGTAGTTATGTATCGTGGGTAACACGTAGTTATGTATCGTGGATAACGCGTAGTTATGTATCGTGGGTAACGCGTAGTTTACGTATCGTGGGTAACACGTAGTTATGTATCGTGGGTAACACGTAGTTATGTATCGTGGGTAACACGTAGTTATGTATCGTGGGTAACACGTAGTTATGTATCGTGGGTAACACGTAGTTATGTATCGTGGGTAACACGTAGTTATGTATCGTGGGTAACACGTAGATTATGTATCGTGGGTAACACGTAGTTTATGTATCGTGGGTAACACGTAGTTACATATAACAATGTCTTAAATACTGTGTTGTACGTGTCATTTTCGTCTACTCGTGACGTGTAGGTTTGAACCAGAAGATTGTGTAACATAGCTGACTCCAGTGATGGTGGCGGGGAGGTGTTAGGGTGCGGGAGGTGTTAGGGTGCGGGGAGGTGTTAGGTGCGGGGAGGTGTTAGGGTGCGGGGAGGTGTTAGGGTGCGGGGAGGTGTTAGGGTGCGGGGAGGTGTTAGGGTGTGGGGTGGTGTTAGGGTGCGGGGAGGTGTTAGGGTGCGGGGAGGTGTTAGGGTGCGGGGAGGTGTTAAGGTGCGGGGAGGTGTTAGGGTGCGGGGAGGTGTTAGGGTGTGGGAGGTGTTAGGGTGCGGGGAGGTGTTAGGGTGCGGGGAGGTGTTAGGGTGCGGGGGGTGTTAGGGTGCGGGAGGTGTTAGGGTGCGGGGAGGTATTAGGGTGCGGGGAGGTGTTAGGGTGCGGGGAGGTGTTAGGGTGCGGGGAGGTGTTAGGGTGTGGGGAGGTGTTAGGGTGCGGGGAGGTGTTAGGGTGCGGGGAGGTGTTAAGGTGCGGGGAGGTGTTAGGGTGCGGGGAGGTGTTAGGGTGCGGGGAGGTGTTAGGGTGTGGGGAGGTGTTAGGGTGCGGGGAGGTGTTAGGGTGCGGGGAGGTGTTAGGGGGTAAAGTTGATACTGTCTTGTGTTGAGGTCAGTTGAATTCCTCGGTCTTGGAGATACTGCTACCAAGATGTTTATATTTAGCTATAAAGTGCGCAACCGGAGGTAAACAAGTGGCAGCTAAATGTAGGGAAAGTAATATTATATAAGACACTGGTGTTTATAATAGTAAGAGAGAGAGAGATGTTTCATGGCTACTCTGACACCTGTTGTGTCAGTCTTGCTGCCAGGGGTAACTTAATGTCTGACGTATATGACCGTTACTTTATCTATATAGAGCTCACTTTGATATCTATACGGAGCCCACACTGATATTTATAGGAAGTCCACACTAAAATCTATACGGAGCCCACACTGATATTTATAGGAAGTCCACACAAAAATCTATACGGAGCCCACATTGGTATCTCCGAGTACTTGTGATGGAGGTAGAACTGTGGTAAATAACGATCTCTCCTCTGATGAGTAGCGCAGTTTGAAGGCAGACTTTAATACTTATTCGGTTAATACCTGGAAATCTTGAAGCTTTAGAACAACCTGAGATAGTGTACGTTCTATGGCTGCCACTGGAGTAACTTACTGGTGTAGATCACGGATGGAAGTACATGATGATATGCGGAATGTAAAGCCACGTGCGTGAATGTAATTAGTGGTAATTAACGGTGGTAACTCAGTCCTTCCGTTGTGGTGGTTGTCACTTGGAGTCACAAGCGCTTAATAAGCGGAAATAGTTGTGATAACTGGTATAGTTAAGATCACAGTTGTCTCCACTCATTACTGGACGTTGATACTGTTAAAGGTTCAACGCTGCTGTTTACGAGGTTCATTAATATTTCATCATAAACTTGAAAGGATGATAAAATATACCGATAAATGTTTGACTAAGACACATTACGGGATGTATGGTATTTATTGAGAAGCTGTTTCGTCCCCCAGGATGCACTGCACTCTGGCCCAAAAACACTGTTGGTCCGCCTCACTCTTAGTGTTCTTGTTGATCAAGGACATTAGTGTTGAAGGTCTGGAAGTGTTGGTGTTACTGGTAGACAGACATGGCATCTGTAGATGCGTTGGTTTGAATACTGTCACACGTGTCCTGTAGACATATGTCGGCAGATGATGTTCAACCATTGACATTTTTTTAATTATTTTATGGTGTCTTTATCAGATATGAGTTAAGAGAAAGTTAGAGCAGTTACTCTGCCTCGAGCAACAACACCTTCACACTGTATAAAGCCTGGATTATATTTTTGTTATTATTTCTCTTTAAGTCCGGATAGAAAATTTAATGTCCATCTGCACTCCTTTGCAGTTATTTTTATCCTACAGTTATTGTGTGTTGTTTACTAGGTGACTGTCCTTGTTAGATTACCTGGCAAAATATGTGTTTACAACGTGTGCATTTGTGCTTGTCTTGTATTGCATCCCAAACCATGTAGTATTTTGTGGTTTAGATTTTTTAAAACCATAAACAGGTCGCTGAGTGTTCTGATAAATTCCTGACGTGTCTCCTGACAGTGCTCCGACAGTTTCCCTAAACAGGCTCCTGACAATGATCTAAATCAGATAAAATCCTTCACTGTAACCCAGTGGTCTGCTCTCACTAGGTCCACACGACATTACCCACAAGGTGCCACAACGACATTACCCCAGCTAGGTGCCACACGACTTTCCCTCACTAGGTGCCAAAAAATTTTGAAAAACAAACGATCGCTAATCGTTTTTGAGGGACAAGAGTGACGCCCCAAACTTGTGTCGAGAGTTCTGAGGGTTTAAGTGATCACCTCCAAACACTTTGTCGACATTCTGGGGGATAAAGGTGATCTCCTCTCAACACTTGGTCGACAGTTCGGGGGAAGAGTGATCCCCTAAACACTTGTGTCGAGCAGTTCTGAGGATAGAGTATCACCCTCAACACTTGTGTCGAGCAGTTTCTGGGGGAGAGAGTGTCACCTCTCAACACTTGTGTCGAGCAGTTCTGAGGAGAAGGATCACCCTCAACCTTGTGTCGAACATTTCTGAGGTGAATGATCCCCTAAACACTTGGCGAGCAGTTCTGGGGATGAGAGTGATCCCCTCAACACTTGTTCGAGCAGTTCTGAGGGATAGAGTGTCACCTCTCAACACTTGCGAGCGTTCGAGATAAAAGAATCCCCTCAAAAATTTTGTCGAGCATTTTCGAGGGAAAGGGGTGATCTCCCTAAACACTTGTTGAGCATTCGAGGGAAAAAGTGACCCTCCAACACTTGTTCGAGCATTCTGAGGGAGAGATGATCACCCTCAACACTTTTGTCGAGCATTTTTCTGAGGGATAAGTGACCCCCTCCAACACTTGTTCGAGCGTTCTGAGGGATGAAGTGATCACCTCCCAAACTTTGTCGAGCAGTTCTGGGATAGAGTGATCACCTCTCAACATTTGTTCGAGCCCCTGGGGGATGAATGATCACCTTCCAACACTTTGTCGAGCAGTTCTGGGGGATGAGGTGATCACCTCCAAAACACTGGTCGAGCAGTTCTGGGGGATAGAGTGACACCTCTAAACACTTATTTCGAGCAGTTCTGGGGGATGAATTATCCCTCTCAACACTTGTTCAGCCTTCTGAGGGAGAATGACACCTCCAACACTTGGGCGAGCATTCTGGGGATGAGAGTGATCACCCCAACACTTGTGCAGCAGTTCTAGGGAGGATGACCCCTCTCAACACTTTTCGAGCATTCTGGGGGAAAGTGAAACCCCTTCAACACTTGTGTCGACATTCTGAGGAGGAGTATCCCTCTCAACACTTGTGTCGAGCAGTTCTAGGGATGAGAGTGATTTCCCTCAACACTTGTGTCGACAGTTCGGGGGATGAGAGTGACTCCCTAAACACTTGTGTCAGCAGTTCGAGGGATGAAGTGATCACCTCTCAACACTTAGTCGAGCATTTCTGGGGTAAGTGATCTCCCTAAACATTTGTGTCGAGCATTCGAGGGATGAGAGTGATCACCCTCAAACTTTGTCAAAAGCATTCGGGGGAAATGGGGGATCCCCCTCTCAAACACTTGTGACAGTTCTGAGGATGAAGGATCCCCTCCAACACTTGTGTCAGCAGTTCTGGGGGATAGAGTGACTCCTCTCAACACTTGTCGAGCATTTCGAGGGATGAGATATCACCCTCAACATTATGTCGACATTCTGAGGAAAGTGACTCCTCTCAACACTTTTGTCGAGCATTCTGAGGGATAAGGATCACCCTAAACACTTGTCGGATTCGGGGGGGATGAGAGTGATCTTCTCTCACACTTTGTCGGCATTCTGGGGGATAGAGTGATCTCCTCTAAACACTTGTGTCGACAGTTCTGGGGGAGAGTGTTCCAACACTTGTGTCGAGCATTCTGAGGATGAAGTGATCTTCCCCTAAAACATTTTGTGTCGAGCAGTTTAGGAATGAAGTGACACCTCTCAACCTTGTGCGACCATTCTTGGGGGAGACATTTTTTCCTCTAACACTTGTTCGAGCATTCAAAGATAATGATCTCCTCCAACACTGTGTCGAGTAGTTCGGGGGATGAATACACCTCTCAACACTTTGTCGAGCAGTTCGAGGGATAAAGTGATCACCTCTCAATTTTTTTGTCGAGCAGTTCGGGGGATGAGAGACCCTCTCAACATTTGTGTCAGCTTTTCTGAGGGATGAGAGGATCTCTCAAACTTGGTCGAGCAGTTCTGGGGGATGAGAGTGATCACCTCTAAACACTTTTTTCACATTCTGAGGATAGAGTACACCTCCAAACTATGCGAGCAGTTCTGGGGGATGAGTGATCACCTCTCAACATTTTGTGTCGACAGTTCGAGGGATGAGAGTATTCCTCCAACATTTGGGGTTCACATTCTGGGGGATGAGAGTGATCACCTCCAACATTTATGTCAGCATTCGGGGGATGAAGTGATCTCCTCTCAACCTTTTTTCGACAGCGAGGATGAAGTGATCTCCTCTAAACACTTGTGTCACATTCGAGGGTGGAGTGATCACCCCCAAACACTTGTGTCGAGCATTTCGGGGGGGATAAGTGACTCCTCTCAACATTTGTGTCGAGCAGTTCTGGGGAAGAGATGATAAATCTCAAAAATTGTTCGAGCATTCTGAAAGATAATGATCTCCTCTCAACACTTGTGTCGACATTTTCGGGAGGGATGAGAGTGACTCCATCAACACTTGTGTTAGCATTCTGAGGGATAAATGCCCCCAACACTTGTGTCGAGCAGTCGGGGGATAGATGATCCCCTCTCAACACTTGGTCAGCATTTCTGAGGATGGAGTGATCTCCTCTAAAACACTTGTGTCGAGCAGTTCTGGGGGAAGAGTGATCTCCTCTCAAACTTTGTCGAGCATTCTGGGGATAAAATACACCCCCAAACACTTGGGAAGCATTTTCTGAGGGATGATACATTGGATTTCGTATACTGGATAGGGTAAAATACTCACGTAGGCTGTTTTTACGTAATTTCTGAATGTGGGCAGAGCTCTTTCCACCTACCTATCTCCTTGCTCACTTCGTGTAAAACTACTCGCCGGGCTGCCCAGTACCCTAAAATGGGGTTTTTTAAATAGTGTCAACTCAGCACAATATAAGACCGTGACCCAAACGGTTGGGGCGTGAGTCAAGGACATTTTTACTGGTAACTGTTACTACCCTTCTACACTGAAGGGGTCGGCGACGCTAACGTTTCCCCCCCGACATACAACTAATACAAACAGAGATGGTAGGTAATGGCTTGGGGGATTCTATACAATGTCAAAATACAAAAACAAAACATTATAATACATAAGTAGAACATTGGGAAAGAAAACTTACTTAACGGGAAAATGTAATGCAATACAAGGTATAACTATAACAACTTAAACTCAAAAAAGAACAACGAACTCAACATTGAGATTACAGTGAAAAAAAAAAATTTTGATCGATCGATCTGTATTCGTGTGATCAAACGGATTCTGGGGAAAGGAAAAATATACAAAGAAAGAGTGTTTAACAGAAAGGCAGATTGGGTGCACGCAAATCTAGACTGTTAACTCTCAGAAGCGGAAGAAAACACAAACAACAAAAAAAAAATTCTTGAATACTGATAAGTTGATACTGTAATTATCTATACAGGTTATTTACATTTAACCCCAACTCTGCTAGGGTGTGTTTGACATATGCAGAATGGGTGTCATCTCTGGGGGGATCAAACTCTGTAGCATTGGCTAACTCATGCTGTGTTTGAGGCAAATCTGAATTGGAAGTTACAAATGATACTTGAGGATTTCTCAATACCTGTCGTGTACGTGGGGAATAACGACATTCAGGTTGGTCGTCTAAATGAGTATCAGAGGAAGAGAGAAACAGGATCAGGAGGATTGTCAGATCTGTCACATTAGTCTGGGTTGGACGTCATATCATCACATACTAACTTCATATATCCAAATGCGATTTTTTATACTGACCAGTACTAATCTCTCTAACCTTATACTTATTACCAGTGATATGTTCAACTACGCGATAAGGGACCAACAAACTTTTGATCAAGCTTTGGCATTGCAGACGTTTTGTTAAAATTAGTCAGCATAACTCTCGAACCTACTTTGATTTTGGATGGCTTTACTCGAGTATTTGCGACTCTTGTAAATTCAGCTGTTGATTTATGAAGTGTTTCACGGATTCTTCTAAAAACCCTTTGAGCTAAGCTGGTACGAGTTGCTACGAAATCATCAGGGTTGTAATTTTGGTTTCGGATTGAATATAAACAACTCATAAGGCAAACGTTTATCTACCCCAAATACAATGCATAAGTGAGTGTCACCTATAGAAACATTGTAAGCAGAATTTATAGCACACTGCACATCAGTATAACTTCATCCCAAGTTTTCACTGTTGGGATTGATAGTGGCTCTCAAGACTCAAGTATTTTCTTATTGGTTCGTTCCGCTAACCCATTGCTGGCAGGATGATGGGGAACAATGGTGGATTTAGTGATCTTGTACAAGGAAACACAAATTTCAAGAATTTCATTACAGAATTCACCTCCATTATCTGTTACTAGGACTTAGGGGTGGTTTTGCCTGCAGATAATGCGTTTCTTTAAACGCTTTAGCTACTGTCTCGGCAGTCTTATCTGCAATAGGAACTAACTCACAAACTGGGGAAATGGTTCTACCATAACACACAGATGTTTGTTGCCTTGGAGGGAACATTGGAAATTAGTTAACAAATCTAGCGCAACTCTTTCCCAAGGTTCGCTAGTAGTTGCCACCATTTATCATGTGGGAGTTCGTATACGTGGATTAGGGTAGAAATACTCACGTAGGCTGTTTTACGTATATTGCTGTTATTTTGGACAGAGCCTTGCCAGCCGTACCTATCTCCTTGCTCACTCGTGTAAAACTAGCTCGCCGGTCTGCCCAGTACCCCGTAGTGGGTGTTTTGAAATAGTGTCAACTCAGCACAATATGAAACCGTGACTCAAGACGGGTTTGGGCGTGAGTCAACGGACACTGGTACTGGTAACTGGTTACTACGTTACTACTACTGAGAGCTCGGCGACGCTAACGTATGTCGTCCCGACATACAACTAATACAAACTAGAGATGGTAGGTATACGGCTTGGGCTGATTCTATACAATGTCAAAGTACACAACATGAAACATTATAATGAGAGTGATCACCTCTCAACACTTGTGTCGAGCAGTTCTGAGGGATGAGAGTGATCTCCTCTCAACACTTGTGTCGAGCAGTTCTGAGGGATGAGAGTGATCACCTCTCAACACTTGTGTCGAGCAGTTCTGAGGGATGAGAGTGATCTCCTCTCAACACTTGTGGATTTTGTAAATGTGATTTCATGTTAAAAGATTTTGATTTACTGAGATGCCCGTACAACAGTTTTACAGTTTCTTATTTTTTTAGAATTTGATTTATTAACTTTAGCTGAGTGGAGCTGTATCAGTGGGTTTTAGAAAGCCATCTGTCACGACTAGGCATCGGTGTCACGGTGTATGCAACTGTTGCGTTTCCAGACGTGTTATATAAACAGCTGATACGTAGCTATCAATAACATGTTTGATGAATTAGACACAATGTCTACACTTGGTTTATCTTTATTGTGGAAACGTTTCTCGTCCCATAGTGAACTTCTCAGAACATCGCAGATACACAGATACTGGTTGAAGAACAATGGCGTTAAGGTATAACAATTCCTAATGCCTGAGAAGATATGTTCGGTGATCCATCAATCTTAAAAAGATATTTTCCAGCTAAGTCCCAATACATAGTCCTTGGCAAAAGTCTATCACTTTGTGCAGCCTCGTAGCTTGCCAAGCAGGCGAGCAGCAAACAAGGCTGCGTCCTATATCTGTGGGCCGATACCCCCTGGCCTAATCCGAAACTCCATATGATGGCACAAATAGAACAAGTACTGCTGCAACAACAATCAAGGTACTAAAGTTGACATAAAAAAAACTGAAGGTGACGACAAATGAAATGGACTAATATGACAAAAGGGCCTAGGCATTCAAGGTCCAGAACTCTGCTGCCAGACGGTGAACCAGACATTAGACGTTTTCCCACTACAATGAAATAACTGACCATCCATATAAACAGAACCAGTGTTTAACGGGAGAGACAACATGCAGAAAACCTGATCAGACAAAACCGCCAAGGAAATGACAGTCCTGTAGGACTTTTCCTCATTACACCAAACAAGGGGGCGAGGGAAAGAAGTGAGCATTTAAACTTGGCTGACTGCATCCAAACACCAGCTACTGCCAGACGTACAACTCGCGAGTGAAAATTCTCATCTTTATCTGACGTTCATCTGTTGACAGTAGCATCAATATCATAGTACCACCATCATATCACCTGTACCAGTGCTAACGAGAGGGAAACAACAAGAGACACCGTCAAAATCAACCTACAAACATCCAAGGTTTAATAGGACGGTTATTCCTCTCAGTGTCAGTCGTAGGGAAAGAAGTGAAAAGTTCAATAGTCAAGGTAATTTTTTAGTAGCTGACCTTATAATCAGCATGACCATGTGCAGTGAGAGAATCATAGCGAAAAAGCCAAATATTTATCTATAAACTCAAGGAAACATCAGGTGTAGGTGCGTCCTACTTACCCTCAGTGTTTTAAGAAAGGCTGATTAGACCAGGGTCAGGCAATCACAACCACACAACCCCGATAAATGGAATGAAGGGGTTTTGGAAGTGATAAAACCATTGATTAAACACCTTTCTGGTCTACGAGAATGGAAAGAGTTAGAAAGTTAATAGATGAAAACAGGACTGTGGAAGTAGTGGGATAAGAGGGAGTGGATAATAAGTGTTAAACATGAAAGAGTTTGTGAAGTTTAAGGGAAAAGTGAGCAGTGAAGAGGGTTTGGAATGAGAAAATTTTACCTAGTAAACTTAGTAGTAAGTAAGTAAGTAAGCAAGCTAGATTTGGTTCAGGTATACACAAATAACAGTTAACATAGAATTATCATACATAGCAGCATATATTGGTAAGAAAACTAGGATAACACCAAACAAGTCAGGACAGAGTGACGTATTTCCATTGGGTCTTTTCAGTGGTCGATTGCTAAAAGCAGATACTAGGGCGTACTAGGACTGAAAAAGAAATAAAATATTATTGTATATGAGAAAAATAAAAGAGCGAAGAGTGAAAATGAAGGCATTAGGGGGGCAGGCTTAGTCATAAAATTATATTTATATTTCTTTCTTCAATTCCATGAAGAAGAAATCAGTGCATGGGGCTAGAAAGGTGAATGGAGTCATACGACCCGGACCAGTAAAAAGCCAACAGTGGCATCCTAGAGCAGGTAAGAGCAGCATGCCAAAGCACTTATATGCAATAGCACTACGGGCTGGCTTAAATTACTAAGATTAACAAAGCAATGATGAAATCAGTGATAAAAAACATTATAGTAAACAATAACTATAAAGCACACATGAGTATTACAAGGACATAGTCATATGGTTGCATTGCATTGCTGTATCATTCAAGATCGAATGAGTATTTTTTCTGCTTAGCAGTGTATCAATAAAAAAATAACAAAGTTAGTGGGTCCTTAAGGATTACAACATTTTTGTGATATAATGGATGAGTAACAATATAGGATATACAATTATAATAAGGTTCAGTTATTGCAGTATTTATTGGTTTTAGATGAGTAAAGTGATACTTTGAGAATAGACTTATTTATAAACTGGTAGTGTTTTCATTTATATATTACACAGGTAAATGAATTCCAGATTTTAGGGCGCTTTTAATGTGAGCATTGAGTATTTTTGGCATAGAGCGTGAATGGACACGAGAACATCAAAGATGATTCTGTGCCATTTGTGTTATGGTCATGTGTACTGTTGAGGTTGGACAAGGAGATGGTTAAGGGAGTTAAATATCAGATTAAAGTGTCTATGGTATAGTACTAGGTCAATAATAAGTAAGGATTTTTGTTGGTGAGTAGAATTGAGTGTTTTGATATTGGTGAGTGTGTTTGCCTGTAGTGAGATTTGTTATCATTCTAACTGCAGGCTTATTGTTGGGTAATTAGTGTCTGAGATGGTTTAATTGTTGTTGAGAGCCCCAAGCAACAATTCCCATAGGGAGAGGATATGGGTAAATAGAGAGTGATATAGGGCCAGAAGGCTGACTGTGGAACATAGTACCAGTATCATTCGATTAGATATGGCCTACAGTCTTAGGAAATTTTCTTAAGAAATTTCTGTGTAAATTGTATGAAAATTTGAGTCTCATTATACGAGGTGGATTTCCTAAAATTTTCCCTCTGTTAGCTTTTGATAAGTGATCTCGATTATTGTTTTGTAAGAGGTACATCTGTACTCTTTACCAACTAATGAAGGTAGGTTTTGTCAATGTTTACGTGTAAAGATTGTTAGTCCTTATCTCATGGACATATGTTTTCTGTATTCGTCTTTAATTTACAGTAATGCTAGCGTGACTTGGGCTCGAGTGAGAGAAAGACATTGAGTGTCATCTGCAAAAAGTTGGGTTTGATAATTGCGAAGCATATTTTGTAGGGCATATTATTGTATAGGAGAAAAGAAAAGAGGGCCAAGGACACCTCCTGTTGACCACCAACTCGTAATTGGTTGAAGCGAAGAGCTTGCCCCATTTGCGACACAATATTAGGCTTCTGTTGCTGTGTATTTGACATTAGAGAGTGAGGGAGTGTCACCTCATTATAACCAAGTGTGACAATTTTAACGTGGACCAAGTCCATGGCCACTACAAAAGTATTTACATAATCAATGAAGAGCCCAGTGGGACTTCTATTTTCTCTAATTGTGGCAGTGGATATATGTTTCTAGCATGTGTAAATAGCATCATATAGTATTTTTCAATAGCCGAATCCAAATTGGCAGGTTGAAATGTATTTGGGAGATGAGTAGAGAGATTCGTTAGTGATTTAAATTTGTTCGAAGATTTTTGAGAAGAGGGTGTAAATTGGATATTGGACCTATAGTTTTTCAGAAACTCTGTTTGTCTCCGCCTTTATGGTCGGGGTGACCCCTTGCTATTTTGAAACTGTAGGGAAGGTGGAGGATTCAATGGATTTTGATTAAAGAGTGTTTACAATGATTGTGATAATACTGTGACAGCTTTTGTATAAAAGATGGTAAGGTATTTTAAATCTACCTGCCTTGTTTTCAGTGCGTTGATAATAAGGGAGACCTTCGTATGGGTTAGTCGGAGCTAGGAACAGTGTGTTCCTACCGTGACTGAACGATACACAAATAATAAATGTCACTATCTCCGCAAGGTATGGCAACACCGCATACCCAAACAAAAACAGTGGCACACAGCTCTTATTGTAGCGCTCTTAAGTGGTGATATCCAAATTAATCCAGGACCTCAAACTATTGTGCAGAGGCAAAACAACAGATAAATGACGGTGAAAATTACGGTCTAGTAGCTAGGAATGAAACCTTAACTCCAAAAGAAAATACATACATAGGTCAATGTGAGACAATACAACCATTATTATCTAAAACACCACCAAAACAGGTGAAATACACTGTACTAAAGTACACATGAAAAACATAAAATGCACCTTATGTAAAATGTGTTAAGGGGTGGGTGCATGAGGGAAATGTATGTACAATTATAGCAACGGTGCCAGAATTCATTTTTGTGTAAATGCACTTTGGCACAGTTACCCTTTAGCAGTGATGACATTGATTTACCTAATTTTAATACAAATGACCCATTGCCAAATATTGATTGATTATGATTTTTTTTATGAAAAACAGGCCTTTCACTTTATTCATGTCAATGCAAGATCACTTCTTCCTAAATGGCAAAAATTAGGATTCTAGCTAACAAAATTAGGGGGGCAGTTAAAACCATCTCTGAATCTTGGTTGAATGATACGGTGACTGACGACGAGGTCAAAATAGGTTAAAAATAAAAAACGCTTAGAAAAGGAACAGAAAGGGCGTGGAGTATGTGCCTACATTAGAAATGACTTAGTTTACAACCCAAGACCTAAATTTAAATAACAATAAACTGGAGATTCTATGGTTTAAAGTGCTGTTTCCCAAACCAAACCCATCTTAGTAGGAACAAGTTACCGCCCTCCTACCCAGGACCATTTCTTAGAAGACTTTTCCAGAGTCTTGTCCGGAGTTGAAAACAATTGCGAGACAATTAATACTGGGCGACTTCAATATCTGTTTTCAGCAGCAAAATAACGGGCTATGAAAAAAGGTATAAGAAAATTTCCCGGGTTTAAAATATTTTACACTCAACTAATTAATACACCAACCCGGATCACACAGTTTTCAGCCACCCAAAAATACCACATTCTTTGTAACCGCGCTGAGAACTTAGTCAGTCAGGCGTCATTACCACGGGCCTTAGTGATCTTTTTCATCATTTACTGCACCAGGAAAATCACTAGGGATATGATAGGCCAAACACAGAACAATAAAAATGAGGTCAACTAGAAACTACAGTAAAGAAACACTGGTAAATAGGCTACACAATTGTGACTGGACAGAGATAACAAGTTGCACGGACGTAAACGATGCCTGGGAAAAATTCAAAACAATGTTCACTACATCCTTGATAATATTGCACCAGTTAAAGAGGTTAGGATTAAACGAAGAACTGAACCCGGGGATGACTACTGAGATATTAGATAAAATGAAATTCAGAAAACAGCTGCAAAAAGATTTAAAGGAAACAGACAGGATATTGCAGCACTAAATGAATTCCAAAGGTGAGGAACAGAGTACAGAGACTTATAAAAGGAGCAAATGCAAAGAAACTATTGCTCAAAAATTGAAGATATAAGCATAACCCCCAGAAAGCTCTGGCAACAACTAAAACAGTTGGGGTATACCCAAATAAGCCAGTAGATAGTCTAACATACAACTCACTATCGATAATGAGGTATGCCACGAAACAGCTAAGGTGGCAAATTGTTTTAAAATTCCTACTACACATCTGTTGCATCAACACTAAAAGTAAACACCACTGCTCAAATACCTTTAAGCACAGACTCTGATAAGTTTCAAACATACTATACCAATAAAGGGTAACCCCAAACAGTTGTCAACAGTAAGTGTATCTCATGACTTTATTCAAAAAGAACTAAGCAGATTAAACCAACTAAGAGCACAGGCCGGATAACATCCCTCTAATTTTCCTAAAAGAGGGTGCTTCTGAACTGTCAATCCCTATTGCTCACATAATAAATCTATCAACATCACTAATACCGTACCGGAGGGGTTCAAGGAGGCCAAGTTACTCCTATCTTAAAGAAAAATAGTAGGTCTGATGTCAGCAACTATGGGCCCCTTTAGTATACTCAGTATAATAACCAAAATTCTAGAGAGGGCGGTGTACTCTCAAGTAGTTAAGTACCTTAATGACAACAACATTCTCCATAGCTATCAATCGGGCTTTAGAAGATCTTACTCAACCGACACCTCCTACTTAATCTGATGGATTACCTGAAAAACTGAAATGTAAAAGGGGGAACCTCATAGGTATGGTAACCTTAGACCTGCAGAAGGCCTTCGATACTGTCAACCACAATATAATATGTAAGAAACTCAAGCATCGGTAAAAGGTTTCTGTAGACTGGTTTAAGTCCCTCCCTTTAGCAACAGGAGACAAATTGTCCAAAATCAACAAAACGGAATCAGAACCCCTTCGATAACATGGGGAGTTCCCCAAGGTAGTATTCGGGTCCCTTATTATTCTAATGTCAATGACAAGCCTATCAGTGTCAAGTGCAAACTCCTACTGTATGCAATGACAGTGCTCTGTTAGTGTCAGGTAAAGACCCACAGATATACTAATGTTTTAACACTGGAACGGGAAAGTCCTGCAGCAAATGGTTAGTAGACAACAAATTTATCATTACACCTGGGAAAAACTGAAGCCTTTCCCTTTTTGGGGCAAGAAACAAAAACTGAAAAGGGTAAATAATTTAATGTCCAGTGTAAGGGGGAGCCCATCACTTTGGTTTCATCAGTAAATATCTGGGAATCCCCTTTGACCCATGCATGTCAGGAGAATTGATAAGGAAACAGTGTAGTAAGAAAACGAATGCCAGACTGAAGTTCCTGTATAGCCCAAACACAGTGTCTACCTATGAGGCTCGCAGGACCCTATGTCTAGCCCTTATTCAATGCCATATGGATTACGCTTGCTCTTCATGGTACTCTGCCTTGACAAAAAAACTGAAAGATAGACTGCAAACACCCAGAACAAAAATCGAAGATTCATCCTGGGGCTGGGACCAAGAGAACAAGTAGTCCAGGATGAATTACAGCAGTTTGGGTATGCTGAATGTTTGAAGACCCAAGTAAAACAACTGAAGCTAAATCATGTTTATAAAATTGCTCACAACAGTGGCCCAGAATATCTTACTGTCAATTTTGTCAAGGTTGGGGACCAAAGAAATCATAGTACTAGGGGAGAGAGCACAACTTTGAGTACCCACAGTCATTGGCCAGGCTTCAAACAACCTTTATTGTACAGCAATAAGAAATGGAAACAGACTACCCGCACATGTCAAAGCCAGTCATAGCATGAACCAGTTCAAGAAGACTGCCAAAAGGTGTCTGATGAATGTAGCTACAGAAAGGGGGGGGAATGATTTTCCCATTTTTTAGCTAACATTTCGTGTAAATTTAAACCCTTTTTTCCTAGTAATGACCCTCGTATTGTAGATAGTCTTAATGACCCTCGTGTAGTAGATAGTCTTTTAGTATGAAATAAGATGTTAAACTTCATTATAGAATAATAAGAAAAATATTATAACCTTATATTATAAAAAATAAGGAAAAAAAAAAAAATGGAAATAAGTCACTCTGTCTGACTTTTTTGGGTTATCCTAGGTTTTCTACACTTATGCTGCTATGTATGATAATTCTATGTAACTGTATTTGTGTATACCTGAATAAACTTACTTACTTACCAGGAAACCTGGTAATCACCAGGGCACGTGAGGCTGGTTGGCGCGTCTCTTTCAATGACCCAGCGAGTTATTTTGGGCAGCGGAGCATCTGAGCGTTGTTTGTTGGTGCTCATGATGCTTCCTGCTTTCCTGTCCTGCTGCTGTTGATGATGCTTCCTGCTTTCCTGTCCTGCTGCTGTTGATGATGCTTCCTGCTTTCCTGTCCTGCTGCTGTTGATGATGCTTCCTGCTTTCCTGTCTTCCTGCTACTGCTATCTGCTTCCCCCCTACCTGGAGACTACATGGAGTATTCCGTAGGCTAACTCTCCAGGCCTTCTGATGGATCAGGGTCTAATCAACCAGGCTGTTACTGCTGGCCGCACGCAGTCCAACGTACGAACCACAGCCCGGCTGATCAAGAATTGATTTTAAGAACTTGTGTAGTTCCGTCTTGACAATAGGCTGTTAAATAGTCATGGGCCCCTCACACTTATTATGTCGTCTGTCAGCGTACTCACGGCACCCTTGCTTTTCATTTGGGGCATTTTCCACTATCTACCAAATATAGTGGTTTAGTAAGGGAGAGATTTAAAAACTAGTCCCTCCAAGATTTTCAAGGTGTAAATTATGATGTATCTTTCTCGCTTTCTTTCCAAAGAGTATGTCAAGAAACTTGAAACAAGAGTTCCCAGTAATTGAGGTAGTTTGTTAAGCTTATGCACGTAGCGAAGGTTTTCTGTACATTCTCAAAATCTGCAAAGCTTGTCAGTATACAACAGTATCCAGTTGGAGAGAACAAGTTTACTTTAAGATTACCATTGGCTTGGCATCCCTTCTTGTGAAGGTTCTCATCCTATCGTTTTTCCTCGTGATTGTGATGGGACACTGTTGTGATAGTGACACTGTTTTTAATGGTGACACTGTTGTGATAGTGACACTGTTGTGATGGTGACACTGTTGTGAAAGGTGACACTGTTGTTTAAGTGACACTGTTTGTGATGGGGACACTTGTGATGGTGACACTGTTGTGGTTCAGGACACTGTGATGGGACACTGTGTGATGGTGACAAATGTTGTGATGGTGACACTGTTGTGATAGTGACACTGTTTTTCATGGTGACACTGTTGTGATAGTGACCCCTGTTGTGATGGTGACACTGTTGTGATAGTGACACTGTTGTGATAGTGACACTGTTGTGATGGTGACACTGTTGTGAAGGTGACACTGCTGTGATAGTGACACTGTTGTGATGGTGACCTGTTGTTTATGGTGACACTGTTGTGATAGTGACACTGTTGTGATGGTGACCACTGCTGGATAGTGACACTGTTGTCATGGTGACACTGTTGTGATGGTGACACTGCTGTGATAGTGACACTGTTGTGATGGTGACACTGTTGTGATGGTGACACTGCTGTGATGGTGGAAAACTGTTGTGATAGTGGACACTGTTGTGATGGTGACACTGTTGTGATGGTGACACTGCTGTGATGGTGACACTGTTGTGATAGTGACACTGTTGTCATGGTGACACTGTTGTGATAGTGACACTGTTGTGATGGTGACACTGTTGTGATGGTGACACTGGTTTGGGGATGGTGACACTGTTGTGACGGTGACACGTTTTGTGATGGTACCAGCTGTGCTGGTGAACACTGTTGTGATAGTGACACTGTTGTGAAGGGGACCACTGTTTGTGATGGTGACACTGCTGTGAAAGTAACACTGTTGTGACGGTGACACCCGTTGTGAATGGTGACACTGCTGTGATAGTGACACGTTTGTGACGGTGACACGTGTTTAAAGGGACACTGTTGTGATAGGACACTGTTGTGACGGTGACACTGGTTGTGATTCCTTTATAGGAGGTACCATAACGTCATCACTCCTAAATCCTTCATGTTAGTATTTTCCTCTCTATTAAGGGATAAAAATTAGCTGGTGCTCAATAATAACTTTCATTTATTTACTTTTTTCCGTAACGAAGTAACTGAAATTTGTCCCAAGTGAACATCACTGGAGGACTCGGGTTAAAATCTGCTTGCAGATTTAACAGCACTTAGTGAAAGTTTTGCTGCAACAACTGCTGCAGTTGTAACGTGCGAGGCTTTCCATCCCAGGGGTCGCACGTACACTGCTCTACAACACCTCCTTACAAAGCTCGCCACGTACACTGTCTCACTCTACAACACCTCCTTACAAAGCTCGCCACGTACACTTCCCCACTCTACAACACCTCCTTACAAAGCTCGCCACGTACGCTGTTTCTACAACACGTCCTTACAAAGCTCGCCACGTACACTATCTCACTCTAACAACACGTCCTTACAAATACGCTGTCTCTACAACACGTCCTCGCAAAGCTCGCCCACGACACTGTCTCTACAACACCCGTCCTTACAAAGCCGCTACAACACGTTCTTACAAAGCTCGCCAAGTACCTGTCTCTGCAACACGTCCTTTCAAAACCTCGCCCGTACAACCCTCAAAAACCCAAAAACACTCCTACAAAGCTCGCCACTACACTGTCCCCCTCTACAGCCGCCTTACACCCTCTTTACAACTACAAGTTACTGTTTAAAAATGAAAGGGCTTTAACCCCGTTCAAACCCCGACGTCC